>OY735210.1:43351859-43364359 GCA_963457665.1 Thysanoteuthis rhombus
ATGTATTTCGAATTTGTCTTGGCTATGTCCATATCTTGGAAGCTTCTATAGCGTGGCAGACAAACACACTAAGACAGAATGGTCACTTACACATACTGATGAAAGAAAGAAGTATGCTGTAAGGTCTATGAGATGAGTAGCAGTTAGATGGCCCACGATTTAATACTAAAACAGAATAGTGAGCTGTACGGATGCGTGCTCTTCAGTCAAAAGCATGAAGACCAAAGGCATCAATCAAAAATATAAGACTGCAGTAAGAATAGTTCAACTGGATTTGTACTAATTGAGCAATTTAACTACGTATTTTATTTTAATTTATTTTATTTGGGGGGGGGGGAAGAATTTAAACGAATAAAAATTTAATTGCGATTTTATACCTCATTCCATATATTACCGGCGGATGAATTTCTTTAGTGTCTTTTTTCGTTAGTTAGGAATCCAAAAGATCGTTGAAACCATTATTAAAATGAAATGGTAATGGACTAGTCACATAGCAAAAATAACAGACAACCGATGGACATCATGACTTACAGCATAGATCCTCAGATATCAAATGCGGAACCGAAACCAGAAGGATATGGGATGGCGAGACAACCTGGACGAGTTCAGAAAATATTTGTTCCGAAACGCCCACGATAGAGAGGCATGTAATCCTTGTAAGACCGAAGGTTGCCTTGGATAATTATGACGAACCATTTTAGCATGGTGTGTTGAGATCTTTTTTTCCTTTAAGTAATCTTGTTCTCGGAATGTCAGTGTTAGTTTTAGGTCAATGCTTTTGGATAAGCAGCCTATTTCTCCAATATATTCATTGAACTTGAGTTTGATAAAATATGACTTGAAATTTCAAAAACTTCGCGTAAAAATAGGATGATGTAATCAAATTTTAAAGTTTGTTTTTTTAATCCATCGTTTGTCACTTGAAACCAGCTGCATGTCACTGCTGACATACGTCTCATAGATTCGTCATCACTAGCCGAGGATTTCTTTCTATAGACAGGTTGATATAATTCGCCAAAGGCCTTTTAGCTTGGCCAGTCTGTATCCTCTTTTCGTATAAATTTTTATATCAGAATGTCACCTGTAAGGCGAAGGAAAGACACCTGTAAATTAATCCGATAATTAAAGTATGCGTTTTTGTGTCAGGTATCAGGTCGGAGAAAAACATCACCTGAGACTCAAGAAAACAAAAGAAGGATTTTGTTTTCTTTCAAAGATGACAAATCCTCTTATTACTAAGAACATTTTCGAGTCTGTTTTATTGCCCAATTGAAAAACTCATTCGTTCATCCTTCAGGGTTAGATTATTTCGGGCAAAGGTCCTGAATCATCAGGCCACGGACCGGCACCTGACTGCAAAACAAGTGCTCGCAAAAACCCTACTATTCGGCGATTTGAAAAATTAATTATACATTCGTTCGTTAAACTCTTTTAAAAACAAAATTAAGTGTATTCGCCCCTTTCTTAGAGACTTAAATCCATGATAGAGGCGAATATTAGTAAAGGCTCGTGTGAAACGACGGGTTAAAAATGGCCGATGGTAATAGTTGCCTTATCACTTACATTCCAGTGATTAGCATTCCACACCCTTCGTCGAACAGTCCACAAGAATATGATCCATACTAAACCGGTTCGCAATGCAAAGTGTTTGAGAAATTCTAGGTTGGGGTACAAGGTCCGATCAGAGGCTATTGTTTCTTCTTTCTTTTTTCTTTTTTTTTTTACTGAAAATAACGTTTAAACTTGTCATCATTGACAATCGATACGGTAAACTTTCCAAGTATAGACAGTTATCAAAACAGGAGATAGCCCAAATACTCTTACGCTTATTTTATTCTTCATTTGGTGGCCTGACGATTAACAAAATGGCGAATGGAACCGGCAAGTCGAATTCAAACTGTGGCAGTTCGCGTTCTTTTTTCTTTCTATTGCATATACTAACTTCTCTTCAGTTCCGATATCGGTAAATAACAAAAATGTTTGATCCCTTCAGCCCTATAAAGACATTGCATTTGTGGCGTTGTGCTAACACTCTGCTAGAAATGCAATTGACACCAACAATAAGTCTCCATGCATTATTTCAGAAATGGAGATAAAGTATTGCTTCATGTTTCATGAGACATGAGAAGCAAATTTGTTTTGCACTGATGCTTTTCTGAAATGCTCGAATCCAATTCCTATGTTCTGATTTAATTTTCAAATCATTCTAATATGACTGGCAGTGAAAGGGTTGTAATCAAATGAGACATATACTTTTCAGAAATAGTAGTGTAAAAGATGATTAACACAGGCGAACAGAGAGGTTTTCTCCACACAGAATGCAGGCGAAAAGCAATTTTTGTTCTCCATTTTTACTCCATCTCATCGTGTACCCTACTACGCTGGGTTTATGATTCATAGCAGAGCCTGTTCACAACTTTCAAAAATTTAGATATGATTTTTCATAAATTTTATGTACCAGTGCGTTGCTGAATAAGTTTGAGAACCATCTTTTCCACAGTGTTAGGGGAATCTTAAAAGTATCTTCAACGTTTATGTTTTTTGTGCAATTGGTCACCTGCTTGCACAGCCCTAGAGAAGAATACAAAAGCCAGAATTGAGAGATTCCACATGTGATTGCTTGAAAGAACATAGGTTTGAGTTTAAACACTCCACTTACTCTTTCGGCTCGATACAAAAAAATGTACTTTTTTACGAGACAGTCAGTGATAATGGAGAGACACAGAAAAAAAATTGAGAACAAAAGAGTCATAAGAAGACACAAGAATGAGAAGACACAAAAATGAAAAGACACAAAAGTGATATGACACAAAAAAGTCATTTTTGGACAAGAGAGTCAGCGACGATGAAAAAAAAATCTGTATTAAAATGTGAATGTAAACTTTCAGTGACGCCTTTTTTTTTCTGAGCAAGAAAGTCGAACCAAAATTTTGTTGCTTGTCAATGCTCGATCTCAAGTTACAACTGCGATGCAATAAACAATCATGAAGCTCGAATGAAAAGATGTTCCACGTGCAACGTATTCTCCAGACGTACCAATTCCTAAGTATCATTTTTTTTTCCATTGAATTAAATGAAAATATTTCATGATGGAATGCAACTTATCTAATAAGCGACGTAGGATCATAAAAACCATCGGAAGATATTTTGGTGATTGAATAATGATACTATGGATTTTGATGAATAAAGAATATCTTTGTTGCAAGTAAATGATATGATAACAAATAAATACGATATTCGTTACAAGTAAACTGATATGATGCCAATTTGGGAAAACTCAGATGAATTAATTCTAACTTGAAATAAGGTTATCTGTGTCTGCTCATAAGCCTCAACGAACACAAACCTACGGAAAAGGTTTTTCGGTCATGAGTTAAACAGTTCGTTGCATTGCATCCTAGAAATTCAAACAACGCCCTTTATATCAGTTTATAAGTGAAATTTTGATAACAGAAATGGGAATACGTTACAAAACCCAGGTCGCTAAATTTTTATATAAATTGATATAAAAACATAACATGCTATTGAGATGCCTTGCACGTATCAATAGCATTCATTAATAATAGAGATCTTTGATAATTGTTTTCAATTGTGGATTCTTGATTATTAGTGCTGTGACGTTGACGTTAAATCTGCATTTTCTCTGTTTCATGTTATTTGGTATTTTATGTTAATTTGATGAAGCTGTAGCAGCAAAATATGTCAGCAAATTGTAGGTTTTTTTTCGAACCTTTCGTCTTTCTACATTGACATTAATATCATCTTGTCTTAAATCATTGTCCAAATACTAATCATATAAATCTTTCAAAGTGGAGTTCACAGCAAATCTTCATCTGTAATTCTATTCATATTATTCCCACAAAGTTTGGGGGATCCATTCTACGTACCACCTCAGGTATACAATCAATATGAAAAAAGCTCTATTCTTTCAGTAGTTTCAAAACTTGTTCTGTTTTTGATCAACTATTGAAAGAATCGGCATACAACCAAGGTAAGAGCAGTCTTACATAGTTACATTGATAAGACATATATATATATATATATATATATATATATATATATATATATATATATATATATATATATATATATATATATATATTGGAGAGAGAGAGAGATAGATAGTTAGATACATATATAGTTAGATAGATAGATGGATAAGACTAGATGGAGAAAGATGGATAGACGTATCAATCGATTCGTTCATTGATAGATTTCTCGACTGGGAGGATACAAATATATGGCCCCAAATTGTCTTATAGATCGTTGTTAGTTTTGTCGAGTCACTATCTTGCCCGGTAAATCTCTCTCTCTCTCTCTCTCTCTCTCTCTCTCTCTATATATATATATATATATATATATATATATATATATATATATATCCATGCACTTATACAATCGTGCACATACATACGTATATATATATATATATGTGTGTGTGTCTGTGTGTGTGTATATATATATATATATATATATATATATATATGTGTGTGTGTGTGTGTGTGTGTGTGTGTGTTCAAGATATTGGCATTTTGGTCAGATAGAATGAATTATAAATTATATTACATTATATAGAAACTTATCTGAAATGATTGCCCGTCATTATATGGTTAATATACCATTCAATTTAGACAACATAAATAGAATGATCAATGAAAGAAAACAGGGCTGCCGCAGGGAATCTACAACTGATATGTAGACGTTTCAACATAGTGATGCACTTACCATTGAGATAAAGGCAGAAAATAACTGCTCTCCACCCAAATCATCATATCATTTAATCCATGCCTTTCCCAAACACTAACAAACAATCTCAACCGGGTCTAAAAAAATTGACTAACCAACAGTTGAATCCGGGAAACGTTTGTTTCCATTGGAGAATAGATATATAGTATTCCGTTAACAAGTGTAAGATGGATTTTGTCAGAGCAGATACAGTAAAAATCATGAAGAAAGGGAAAAAAAACTCGATAGGATTTTTCGATATCTAACGCATCTCTTCAGGAGAATGGATTGCTCAGTACCTGGCAAAAGTTCATTGAAAAACTGTTCTTTGCCGAAACGAAATCAGTATAATGCTTTAGTCGTGTTTCATTTTTCGGGTGTATCGTATCAATGTTGTGGTTGCAAAAATCAGATGAGGATGGTGTGGTTTGTAAGCGTGTCTCGTTGTGTTGATCACAAGGCAGGGGTTCATGTTACAGTTAGCTTATGAACAGAGGTTATGTAGATTACATGGAGGAAACTTTTATTTATCCCTTTTAAGAATCAAAATCGAATACGAACTACAGTATCTAACTTTTACGGGTGTAAATCGACAAGAACTTAAATTTTTCACTTTTAAAGGTTGGATTCTGGATTGGTGTCCACTTTGTAGTTGAAATTCGGCGGAAAGGTTTCAATTTAAGGCATTAGTTGAATGGGATTTTTTTTTTTTTTTTTTGACATTTTTAGGAATTCTTCTTCACCCCAGTGGTCAAAACCGTGAATGGAGAGTATCTTTCACTTTTAGTGGTTTGATATCTTTTGGGGTCAAAATTAAGAGTGAATTTGCCCATTTTTTATTTCAAGGGGTCAAATTTTCTGAGCAGTTTTTCTTCTTTATGGGATCAAAATTGAAGGGAATTTTTTTTCAATTTTTAGTGATCAAAATTGAGAGGGGCATATTTTCTACTTCCGTTTATCAACATTTTTAACATTAACCCTTTTTAGCGTTAGACCCCATTTTCAACATTACGTTCCTATTCTTGACTTTATACCTCTATTTTCAAACTTTCTACCGTCTTTCAAACATCAGCCCCCTTTTTCAGGAGATTTGACTTAAATTACTTAAATCATCTATGCCAGGGTTCAGAATATTCAGAATATTAACCTTTTTTTTCCTTAGCACCTTCTTTTATTAAATCTCCCCTTTTTTACATTGGCCCCCTTTTCTTAAGCAGGGTAAGTAACAGTATTGAATCAATTCTTTTTTAATATAAATGAATTAAATGCGAATGAATTAAATGCTATTTGATTTTTATCTTTCTATTGAATGAGAGAGAAGGGATGCGTTCAATTTATTTAACGTTAAATATCTCGAAGTTGGAATTAATTATAATGATGAACCTGTGTTACCGGAGGAAGCAAGGCAATAAAAAAATTGGTGAGTCGATCAACTTTAGTCTAACGATTTCCAAATCATTACGACAACGATTTATCTTCCATAGTCACTTGATATGGGATCTTATCAACTTATCAAAACACACGCTCGTATGTAAACACACATATGCACACACACTCACACCTGTGTCTATATGTGCGTGCGTGCGTTTTTTATAAGTTGATAAGATCCCATACTTTCCCCGTCTTCGTCTCTCTCTCTCTATACATATATATATAAATATATAAATATATGTGTGTGTGTGTGTGTGTGTGTGTGTTATGCCTGTATCTACATGTGTCTATAATTTCATAGGCGTTTCTCAGATGACATGAAAGCCAGTCCTTATAGTGTTAGCCTTTCTCAAGTGTATTTAAAACCTTTTGACAAGTGTCAGTGATAGATACGATGGGGCGAAGTCTAAGTTGTCAGAGCGAGAGTTTCCATGCTATAAATAGCCAAGACAAATTATTTTGTGCAGCCAACCAAAAAAAAAAAAAGTCTGCGGTCAGGGTGGGGCGCAAGCAGACCCAGCAAGATTATTACGGAGATCAGATGAGCAATCATTTGTACATGATGAGGACGGAAGAGGCCTGGAATGGAGTAATGGATAAGTTGAGACGGGGGCTTCTCATACGTGCATAACACTGCACAGACAGAACTATACATTCGTGTCTGTCCGTCTATATTTTTCGAGCAAAATATCAAGCAGGGTGTCCAAGTGAATCAAACTGATATGAATTTCCCAACATCCTCACGTCAGTAGTCAAAGTTAGGGCCGACATCTGATTATGGTACTCACAAATCGGTCTGATGTCTTCAGTTTCCTGGAAGGATGTGGCTTATTTAGAATAGTATTTTTGCAATCGCTATTTTTTCTTTTTTTTTTTTTTAATTTCAGGTTTGTGCAATGGTTATTTTAAACCTTGATGTTTATCCTGAAATAAACCATTATTTAGCTCTGTTCATGGAATATACCATTTTGAGATGTAAATTTTGCTGTATTAAATTAAGTTTACTTTTTTCTTTTCTTTATTTATCCTGGTTTACTTGAGTCTCAAAGATGGGAAAAAGGCACATTTGTGCAATTTCGTACGAGCTCAAAATGGGACGTAAAGCAGAAACTACTCGCAATATCAACTAAGTATTTGATCAGGAGACCGTCGAAAAACATACTGCTCAAAATTGGTTCCAAAAATTTGTAAAATGGAGATAAGAGCAGTGAAAACGTCGGCGTCTTTCTGTGATTGACGACATCCTAACTGTTGGTAATCCAATAAATGTTCGACTTGTCTTGCAAATGATAAGCCCGACATATTCACAGAATTTGTTTTACAAATACGCAAACATCGATTTTATACTCATAAATATAAACATACTAAAAACAAGTTTTTTTTACTACATTTTACTATCTATGACTCTATATTTGGGTATGCAGGCACATCTTTTCATAGAGAGGTAATGTGCAATGCAAAATCGATCTCTGATGTCATTTCAGGTCACCAAAGGTCAATCCTAACCAATTTCCAGAGTTGATAGTCACACTTTTGTATCAAAGATGCTGAAATTGAACATTTGGGTACATCCTCTCACGTCGACAGTTACCAGCCGAGCGTAGTTGACCTTATAGGTCACTGGAGGTAATTTTTAATTTTTTGAAGAATAATTCTGCACTTATGTAATCAAAATTAGGCATAGGGGTAAATCTTATCTTGACGAAAGTCATAGGCGATGCAATATTGACGTCAGATGTCATTTGAGGTCATTCCTAGCCAATTTTTCAAATTTTCTAGTCACTATTTTGCACCTAGGAAACTAAGATTTTACGGTATAGCAGTAGATTCTTCCACAGCCGAAGTATTTTGAAATGTGATCTTGATATTGGGATCATTTGAGATCACCATATCTTATATCTAGCGAAATTCCTGAGTTGTTGCCACAATATTGCACCTAGAGTGCATAAGTTTTGAACAGGGGTACATCTCTAAACATTGAAAGTTACAGACCATGTGCAGTTGATGCTGGAGTTCACCAGAAGTAACATGGGCTAATTTCTGCAACGGGCACAAATACGGTCTTTCAAGACCGCTGGCCTTTGCCTGACTTCTCGATACTTTTTTGCATGGGCAACCGAGACAACATAGAAACTATTAAGAAAAATGAAATGGCAATGGGCAGGCCATGTTGCAAGAATGAAAGACGACTGATGGACATCATGATTCACAACATGGATCCCCAGAGATCACATGGGAAACCGATACCGACATAATACAAGATGGAGAGATGAACTAGACAAATTCAGAAAATACTGGCTCTGCGATTCCCAAGATAGAGAATTGTTGCGAATCCTGGAGAAGGTCTATGTCCAACGACAGACATTAAAAGACTGATGAGTATGATGATGATGATGATATCTGTATTGGTAGGAAAGAGGTCAGATCCCCAATTTTTTTTTTCAGTCTGGCACCCAATGGGAGGAAAACTTACGTAGTGTGTCCAGGAACCATATCTAACTAAACGACAACATAATTTGTTCCTTTTTATGCATTAGAATATTTCTTCTATTACAGCAACTTTTTCATGTATGCATAATGTGAATAATCGTTTTCTTTTTGTTGTTTTCTTTCGCGTGCTGTGTTATGTAACATATTTTTCCAATTTGATAATATCTTATGTTAGTGTTTTGCTCAGTTGGTGATAAAAGCATGAAATTTGACACAAATATTTTCAGATAGCAACGAATCATTTTCAAATATGGAGACATTCTCAAACTGTCCGTCCATAGCTAAGAAATTCAATTATCATAGCATCTGCTTAAGATCAGTTCTTTTGATTTTCACTGCAAAAAATTTCTAAGCATTTTTGTAGCATCATGTGTGCTCTATGACATCCTTAAAGTTTACCACAGTCTGACAACTGGAAAGGTATAATCTTCAATATGGCGTACAGACGTAATAATACAAACATACTTCATGAGTTATGGATGATTTCATACTACCGTATACACTTTACAGATAATTCTTGGGTCAATCCCAAAATTTTATCACGTCTCCTTTGACACGTGCTTTGCCCTCCCACAAAGTCCTCCTGGAGATATCGTGTTGACAGACAGAAGTGAATACAGACATTTATAAGAAAAAGCACAAAATATCTCAAAATCTTGAACAAATCCCTGGATCAAACCCAAAATTTAATCAGTTCTTTCTGACAATGTGTCGTATATTTTCACTCAATTACATTGCAATTCATCCAGAACTTTTGGAGATATCATGTTGATAAACAGGAGCAAATACAGAAATGTATAAAAGATTGTAAAAGAAAAATATCTCTCAATCAAAGAAGAATTCCTAGATCCGTCACCAAATTTAGTCACTTCTCCCTTTCACAAAATTCAATTGAAATTATTGGGGAATTTCGGAGTTCTCGTAAAGAGGCAGGGGCGAATAGAGAAATTCATGAAAAAAAGCTTTCTTATTTCTCAGTACATTTCTGTATTTGCTCATGTCTTCGCACACCATGTATCCAAAGGTTCTCAAGGAATTCCAATGGAATCCTCTGAGAAGGTTGGCCACTAGATAAAAAGGAGTGATCAAATTAGGGGGTGAATTCCAAAATTTGTGTTTCATAGGAAGATATTTATAGGTTTGCTGTGTTGGGAATATCACCTAGCAACCGTAGTTGATGAAAGTCCGTTTCAGATTGTCTTCATGTCTGAAATTGTTCAGTACGCCCTGAAGCATCAATATGCCAAGTTTCAATCTTTTATCAAAAAATAAGCAACACCGATTGCCAAGACTATGTAAAGTAAAATTGTCTCCAAAAATGAAGAAGGATATTTTTTCAGCTTCTGTATCGGTCGGGCAAGGTGACTATGTATCACGCATACAGTTCACACCAGGGGATCTGGAGAGCTGAGAATTTCAACATTTACGATGGCTAGAAAAATTATGTTTTTCTGTTTTTTGGAAATCCCCCCTCAGTTTTTAGAAGAGGGTAAGATTCGATTTGAAACGTAAATCTATGCTAAACTGATCCCTGAGTTCGTTTCAAGCAGTATTAACATTTGTATTTTAAAAGTTCCGCAAACAGTGGGCGAGAAAAGTAACTTATCATAGATCAGCCCTTTTTCCGAATTTATTAATTGATCCCCCCCCGCTAACACAGCATGCTGCCAAAAGATGTTGGTCATTGGTTTCTATTGAGTGAATCACCAGACCCGTTTTCATCGCCACTTCATAGTTCAGGCCAGTTCAAACATTAGCTTGGTTTAGGTTATAATTTCTTTTCAACAAATACTGATTTAAAAAATCCCGAGCATCGTAAGTTTCCATTTGATTGTGTCCGTATTCATATATATCCCAATGATATTGACATTTGTGAAAAAAAAGTAACACTTTTTTTCTCGATATCGACGATGACTTATAGTACAGTCAAAAGCGCTTGGTCTGATTTATCGTTTAGAAAATATCTGCATACAGACGAGCGTTCTTAAGGAAGACTAACCGAGTAATTTTGAAAAAAAAAATGCTCTGTCTATCGTATTTAATCTGACATGCATCAACGAAGGACTGCTGCCTAGATACTCGCGCATGCATATATATATATATATATATATATATATATATATATATATATATATATATATATAACGTTGTATTGTGCGACTGATAAGTATCGGGTGATCAACGCATCGGAGGTGATTAATTAATGCAAAATAATTCCCTGGAGATAAAGACAGTGTCCTATTTCGCCAACATATCCCTCCGCACTCAACCTTTTCTCTCAACACATAAGCGTATTTACACACTTGGTCACTGGAGGCGAAGAAACGCCAGACGATAATATCAATCATGGAACCGTTATACATACTCGTGGTTATATATATATATATATATATATATATATATATATATATATATATATATATATATATATATATATATAACACTTCATATATCTTTCCTTTCATTGCATCTAAATATATATATATATATATATATATATATATATATATATAATTACCTTGCAAAACTGCTCTGTTTTACATGTTATTATGTGATGTGTTTTTTCTCTTCAGCTCATAATTATCTAGATTATTTTTTATAGTATAGCGATACCCTAATCGTAACACATCAAAAGCCATACTATTCAAGTTGTATACGCAAATATATATATATATATATATATATATATATATACATGTGTGTGTGTGTATGCGCGTGTGATTATATATATATATATATATATATATATATATATATATATATATATATGTGTGTGCGTGTGTGATTATATATATATATATGTGTGTGTGTGTGTGTGGTGCTACCAAGATGGTCGATGGATTTGTACAACCCCTGCACAAACCAAAAGTCGACATTTGCAAGTACTCTTTTTGTACAATATCCTTCATAAGATTGCTCAATAAATTCCAAAGAGGACTCCGTCAATTACTTTGAAACAATGTTCTAGATTATTTTACTATACAATCCCGCCCCCGGTCACATTTTGTAACTCCAACCGTGGAAATTTGCACGATTACACCACTCGCCACCATATAATAACGATTTTTCGAGCTGCTATGTTGATGCAGTTTGGACCAACGATGCCCAAATTATGTGCTGGTATTTCTTCGATAATTTAGGAAAAAAAAGGACAAATTTTTTAAATAATTCTTTGGATTTCTCTTTTAGATACTTGGTTCTGATACGCGTGCGGGTCAAGTTGATTCATTTATGCGTGATACGATATGCTCAAGAATTTTTGACTGGTTTTATTTCATCTCATCTTTCAAATTTGACGTCTACTACTTCGAGGTGTAAATAATCTACGTACGTAACTGTATATATATATATATATATATATATATATATATATATGTGTGTGTGTGTGTGTGTGTGTGTGTGTGTGTGTGTTTGTAAGTGCCCTTACGAGTAAGTATATTTATTTCGTTCAAGCCAAATTATTAATTATCTAAGACGACGGCTGTTAATCTTTTCACGATTCCAGGCCACCATTGAACTGTCCAGTACGTCCAAAAACCAACTCGATTCGATCATTCAAATATGCATCGTTATCATCATCATAATCATCACAATCGTCACTCCAAACACCAAAAACAAAAATAAATAAATAGATGAATAAATACACCAAAACCAACTTACTTCTACTTAATGGAATTTTCAGTTTTGTTTACCTGCAGTCAGAATATAAAATTTTGGCACAGTATGTATAATGCAACTCTCAATCAAGTCAGTTTCTCGAATTTGATTTCAAGTTCAATAACACTGAGATGTCAGATTTTAACAAATAGGCAGTTGTGAATAGAAACTTCACTCTCATTGCCTACATAACACTT
>OY735210.1:43371859-43436859 GCA_963457665.1 Thysanoteuthis rhombus
TGTCTCTGTCTCTGTCTCTGTCTCTCTCTCTCTCTCTCTCTCTCTCTCTCTCTCTCTCTCTCTCTCTCTCTGTCCATCAATATAAGGCGGATGGCTCTTGAATCCAAACAGTAAGTAGTATATTAGATTCCTTTGCGATCTGTTGCATGATGTTTCGCAATAATGGCATGATGTTTTAAACATAATTCCAATTTTACCTAATTTTCATGAATTAATTCTTGAATAAGAAAACAGGATGAAAAAAGGTTTGACAAATTAAATTAAAAAAGGGGTGACTAAATTAGGAGCTAAGAGCTATGTGCAGACCCGTAGGAGCTAAATGCAATAAAAAGGAACTAGATCTGGCTCCGAAAATCTGAATTGGCAACTCCGCCCTTAACTTGACACAAAGCACCCCTAAAGCTTAGTAAATAACCGTAAAATTGCTTAGCTTTACGGTAATGATTAAGTAGCTGACGAGTAAGATAAGTCGTTCAATAGAAATCATCATGTGAACAACATCTTTTGGTAACATGCTGCGTTGGGATGATTCGTTGAAAAATGAAAAAAAAGTCAGAAATGGATGAGATACTTCACTAAAAAGTTCAAATTTTCACAAAACTATTTGAATTTCTATGTGTTAACGTATATTACGAAAGAAATGATTAAACTGTTTCAAGTGGGAAAGTCCATTGTTTCAAATGTTATTTGGGATATATCTCATCAGCAAAATTGTTACATTCAATTCCAAAAGCCCACCGTCACTGACAGGGAAACAAATAAATTAAATCAAATTGATCATTAAATAAGTGGGTTTTATTACTAGTTAAATTCCATCTTATTATCGAGGCTTTTTATCACAACAGAATGATAACTCTACAATCACCAGGGAGCAAGGCAGAATGGCGTCAACATATGAAGTGGAAGAGTCCCAATTTTAGAGGAGTGAATTCGTTGTTTATAAATCGCCCGATTGATCCAGGGGTGACTGCTGCCACTTTCCCGGGAGGTGGGGTATATTCCCTGGAGTGGGGAAAATGAAATATACTAGGAATAAATCTCAGTGCCAACCCTATTACTAGCGAAGATTATTAACATATTTTTATATGCCCCGTTTGCTCCCCTAGTCCCCTAGCGGATGCCCAGATATTAGATCGACGAAAGCCCTTCCCTGCTTTCTAGAGAGGAGCTTAATGAATCTTCAAGTTTCGTTCAAGAAGATGGCTGTTTAATCTGTATCATCAGCTTGATATGATAAGCGTTCCCAGCTTCAAAGTTGACCTCTTTTTCTACTTAGTTTTAAACACTTATTTTGCATCTTGCCATTCCATATTCATGTGTCATGTGCGTGATGTAGGTCTTGTAATCTTAGTTTTTATCGAGAATATTTAATATGAAGCTTCGCTGATGTTTATAAAGTTCATCTGTTAATTGTTTATTGGCAGAGGGAAGTTAAATCAACTTTAATACTTTGATGAACGACGTTTGTTTTTTGGGGTTTTTTTTTTCATCCCTAGTCCTCTCCTCAGCGGAGTCTATAACCCAAGAAGTTACTCACTGAAAGTTTTCGTCGAATACAACGTATCTTTTTCAGATATTATCTCCCAGTGACTCCCAAACTAGAGACTCTGAAGTGCCTCCTGACATTTGACGCTGCATCAACACGACCCCACAAGAAGTACTACCAAGAACACGAAATTGAAAGAAATATTTTGTTATCACACATGTAACGTGGTATTTTGAATAAGATGAACGATAACATAATCAACAGAAACAGAACATATTTAATCAAAATATTGCATATCAGAAACAATAACTTTTTTCTATGATCCTCTTAACATTATGATGGCATTTTTATAAGAATCTTTAGGTTTATCACTCATAATCTTAGTAAATGTAGAGTGTATGGCTTCCTTCTTCTCGAACTTTTCATTTCGAATTTGAAATTTAAATGCTATAATTGGAGTTATAGGACAATTGCCTCGTGAATATGGAAGATGCTGCAAAACATGATGTTGGGACTGGGAGCATTTCATTCAGTTTTGATGGTGCCCCTGTTTTCAAAATTTTCGATCTTTCTTTTTTACCTTAATATGACATCATATGGTTATTGTTTAAAGCCCGAAGTCTCCAGAAAGTGCTGAAGCCGTTAATGAATTGTAGGCAACTGCCCACGATATTTTTTCATTATTTAGGACAGGTTTGGTTTATTATTGGTATCCATATTTCCAGACTTAAACCTATTGAAAGTACGATAGTTCGCATCGTAGAAATGTTAACATCAAATGCTCTGCTGAAGTCATAAGAAGCTTGAGCAGCATTTTGATATAGTCCAGGTGTAGTCATATTAGCTGTTAAGGGATCGAAAACTTCCAGTAACGATAGGGTCTATTCACATTGAATTTGCAAGAACAATTATATTAGTAAATAGTTCACTTTAAGCATTATTCTCTATGATAATGATGGCGCACCTATAACACCTATGTCAGTAATGACACGCTGCATGTTTCTAGCTGACATGCAAGGGGCTTTGAAACGATAGTTTTATAAGTATATTTTGATATTCAAGTTGCATTTTACTAAATTGCTGGTTTTGTAAATTTATTATAAAAATGGCCCACTTTTCTTTATAAACTCACATAAAATCTTAATGCGTGTGTACATGTGACACTTCAATAACAATATTCTTCAAAAAATTAAGAAAAGCTCTGTGAAGTGAAAAAAAAGACATTTAATGCGTTCCAACCTAATATTTGGAAATCACTTCGCTGTTGAGTGATGGTTCACAAATTTTCTTCATTTGTGAAGTTGGGAACTCACTGAGTGCTCCGTAATAGCTAAACTTGATAGAACTCTAACATGTGCTATGTTGTAAAATAGTTGTTATCAAAATAGTATCGAAGACCATGACTGCTACTTTGATCTTCACGAAGTGCCCATCGATAGGGTGCCTAGACAGATAAATAATTGACAGGTGAGAAGAGATTGCACAAAATGAATTGAGTTGTATAATTATATGCGTGCAATCTACTCAAACAATTGATAGGTAAATAGATAGATCACAACCAACCTGCACACAAATACACACAAACAGTATTAGTATATGTCATGTAGACTTCTAATCTTGTGATGCTGGAAAGGCAACTTTTATCAGTTAATTTTAATATGGTGCCAAACTATCCACACAAGTCATTATTAATTTGGTCGGTGACATATCAACGTTTTGTGATTTTGTAATTTTATCTTTTATTATGGAGAACATCAGCTGTTTTACCATAGCACTGTTTCTGGAGTTATAATAAACACACAGACACACAGACACACACACATATATATATATATATATATATATATATATATATATTGAAGAAAGACAATCTGAAAACCAAGTGTGAATACAAATATAACATATTGTTTATTTATATTTGTGGTAATAATTTCACCATGAGCTGGCTTCATCAGACCAGGGAAAGATAAATGATGATACGAGCCAAGAAAAACAGAGTGCAGGGAAGGGAGAATTATCCTTGGTCTGAAAGAGCCAGCTCATGACGAAATTGTCTCCAGTCCATCAATTAATGGGAAAACAATAATATATTCGTATCTAATTAAAGATTATCTTTCTTCTAATTATTCGCCTGAAGAATCCCAAAAGGGCAGAAACATAAACTTGATATGATCAGCAGGCTAGATAGATAGAAAGATAGATGGAGTGAGAGAGATGGGATTAGAGTAGTTTCTAAAAATAGTCGCTGGAACCGTCATGTTTTTCTCTCTTCTCCTAATGCATCAACTACGGATATGACGTCACGTTGACATTATCCTCATCAGTAAAAGCAGCCATTTTATCGTCACAAGAGTCGATGATGGAATCTTCAAGGATTCACTTCAGTAATCATGGAAGCAGTCTTTGATCCTCGACTAATGTCATGGTGTTTTGCACCCGTTCTCCACCCGTCACCCGCACAGGTGCAATAGGACGATGCCATTCTCCAACCCCATGCACAAGTTCCGATCATTTCTTAATCAGTGTCTTGCTACTTCCGGTGTGATTATTTTGCACTCTCTTAGCGGCTAAAAGACAGATAGAGTCAGGATCTGGCTGTCAAAATTGATTACCCTCTTTAGACTCCGCTGGTTCGCATTAGTTGATCTTTAGAAGATCGGGAATCAAAATCTATTTGTGTGAGTTGTCGATAAGGCGATGGGGGAAAGAACCAGGAAATTTTTGGAGGAGGGAGGGAATGTCAAAAATGGAGAGAGACAGAAACAGAGACAGGGGGAGGGAACAGAGACAGGGGCTCAGAGGGAAGTGCAGAAAGCGGGAGAGAAGTTGAAAAAAAAGGAAGGAAAGTGGAAGAAGAAGACGACGGAATTTTCCGACATTGCAGTTTTATGGTTAACTCAATGAAATTTCTTTTTTTATGTGATTGATGGCAACAGGGAGCCAGGGTTTCTATGGGATAGAGGAGGGGAGTGGGGAACGAGAGAGGAGCAGAGGAAGAGAGAGGGTGGAGAACGAGAGAAAAGAAGTGGAACATGACTGGCTGCTGCAGAGTCAAACCACTTTCCAGCTTTTATTCCGACTACTGATCATACATATATATATACATATAAATATATATACAAATATATATATATATATATATATATATATATATATATATATATAAATATATATTTATATATAGAGAGAGAGAGAGAAGGGGGGAAGAGAGAGTCTCCTGGCAACCAGTCGACCAGTCTTCAAACCACAATAAAGGAATATGAATTTTACATTTTGCTTTACACACCTAATCTTGGGGGATGATTATTTTTGTTTTCCTTGTTCTCGTTACGATGGAAAAATAAAGTGAACTGTAGTTTTTGATTCATCTTATTAACTGCCTTTTGGCCGTTGTACCTTACAGTTTTCTTCAGGTGAATGTCATGGGTGATGATTTATCTCACTAATCTGCCATCTAAAAAAACAGGTTGATTATCATTCTTCGGAAAGATACAAGAGTTATTTCCCTTTATTTACCATTCCTCAGAAAAAAAGGGACATATTCCAAGGATGGCCCCTTATACCCAGTGTTTAAGGATGTCCAAAAGACCCTTCCATAAAGATGCCTCTGTAGCAACAAGAGACAAGTGGAGAAAGTGATACACAGAGTGAGAGAAGTAGAAAAATCATTAAATGCTCGGGAATACAAATAGAGGAATAGAATTCTAATGAGCTATCTACGTATCACTGAAAAAGGGGTTGCGGATAGGGAGGGACTAACGAAAAAGAAACCGTGGATGGGGGGGGACTGAAAGGGAAACTGCGAATAAGGGGCATCTCTGAATGGTGAACTGCAGATAAGAAAGGGCCCCTGAAGGGAAACTGGGGGGGGGACAGGAGGAACACTAAAAGGCAAACTGTGGATAATGGGGGGCCGTTTGGAAGGATCTTATGAATTATATGAATAATATCTGAAAATAACTTTAATCTAAAATTCAATGCTCGTGACCGCTGATGACGTAAGTTTTTCGTACAATTCTTCAGTGTTATTTTCATTACGTCTCTATAAACGTTACATTGCATCATATTATATTAGCTAACTGGGGACTGACAAAGTGAGACATAGATATACGTAAACGCACCTAAAAAACGCAGAGGGTTAATTTGCATTAGATCTATGTATGGGGTGTGAATGTTTCCAAGGGGCGATTTTGATAGAGGAAAGAGAGAGAGAGAGTGGGGATTAAAATCATGAGAATGTGTAAGAAGTTTTACTGATTGATGTCGAATGAAAATGTGATGAGAAGGAACAGAAGAGAGAAAGAAAGAAAAAAAACGACGTAGATTCAAAGAAAATTGGAATATAAAGGATTAGGAAAGGAAAATATAAAAAAAGGAAAAATGAAATGAGAAAAAAATAGTCTGGTTAATCTCTCGGTAAAAATAGTCACGTGAACAATGTCTTCTTGACTTAACTTTTGACTTTTCGCTATTAAAAGGGAAGATATTTTAGACTGCAGAACGCTATTATCTATGTGTGTATATATAGCGTTTCCATATGAAATGGATAGATTGATTTAATGTTCATAGATATGTGTAGTTATATATATATATATATATATATATATATATATATATATATATATATATATATACATATATATATATATATATATACATATATATATATATATATATATATATATATATATATATATATATATATATATATATATATATATATATATATAAAGTGAACGCACGACAGCTGATGCAATTCCAGAAGAAGAATTTTCTGACTTGTTTGAAAAGGGTGTGGGTACTTACGGGATAAGTGCATGAAGTCCCTAGGGGAGTATTTTGAAGAGGATTGAGGCACCATTGCGCTAGGTAAGCTATATTTTTTTGGTTGATATCAAACAACTGAATAGTTTATGGACAGACGTCTTATGCACACAGGAATGTTTCCAAATTTATTTTCATACGCTCTGCGAAAAAAAAAAAGCCGAAACTGTATTCATTTTTATCTTTTTTAGAATTCTGTTCAACAGATTCGGACGTTATTTTGGGGAGCGATACTGGAGACGATTTTTGCAAAAATATTTTTCATCTGTTCCTATTGAAACTATCATCGAAGCCACAACGGCTGGGTCCTTTTCTCCCTTGGCTGTTTATTCACTAACAGCTTCTAACTGCTTCTTACCTGACCGCCCCCCAACCCACTATCTTCTCACGTGCTCCACCATTATTACTTCATCCCCTTTTTTCAATAGGTTCCTCTTTCGGCCGAGTCGTTTGTCGCCTTAGCTCGAATAGTTGTTTTATTGAGAAACCTATAGGGAAACTGAGAATCATTACAAAATAACAGAGAAAGATACACAAAAGATACATACATACATACATACATACATACATACATACATACATACATACATACATACATACATACGTTGCAATGTACACAAACAGAGACACAATACATTCATGGATGGAAATAAATGTCTATTTTTTTGCAATAGAACTGAATCTTAAAAATCCTAGCTATTATGCTGAAATAAGTTACATACACATGATTTCTATATCTATGGGTACTTATATCTATAGAAGTACACGTGTAGGGAGTGCAAAAAAAGAGAAAAACACACGAGCTAAATTTTTACTGCAACGTAAAAATAAGTAAACACATACATACATACATACATACATATATACATATAGAGAGAGAGAAAGAAAGAGAGAGAGGGAGAGAGAAAAAGGGGAAGCAAATAGTTAGACAGGAAGTGTGTGCTAAGTAGTATATGAGCTCAGATTGAAAAACTATTTTCTTTTGAATCAAAGGTTGTTGAAAGTGTTTGTGTGTATATATATATATATATATATATATATATATATATATATATATGGATTTAAGTTAGCATAAGCCAGGAGGGAATTATATTGAAAATTGTAAGTATTTCTATCCACGGAATGGAACAAATTCTTTAATTTTAACAGAACATCTCGATATACATCATTAATGCTCCTTCTATTGGCTACCATTTGGGAATTTTTTTCCACTGATTCAACCCTCGAACAACCAACATAACGCTGGCCATGGGAAAAGCATGGGGAAGTCAGGTTAAGGCCAGTGAATTTGAGAGACCGCCCTTATGACTTTCATACAATTTCAGAATTTGTGTCTGAAAATGTTTTTCGGGGTTGCACAAGTTTTTTACTCACAAAACAGGAAGCATCAAGTCCTCAAAGTCCGTTTGTTTGACTCAAAAAAAATTCCTAACCCCAAATAACCCGTGTTGGCCACAAACAACTTTGAATTTCAGCACCATCCATAGTATCATCTTCACCTGGTCAAGTTAAACCCACGCTTCCATTCAGCTCAATGAATATGATTATCTTGCTGGAATGTGGTTAAAGAGTTATTTCAATCCAGACTTGACCTCCACAAATGACATCTTTTCTATCCACGTCCATATCACGCTCTGATTTACCACTAAGAATGCAATTGTTTGACTTTAGATTGGTCAGAGAAATATTTTGATAAAAAATTGACCTCTGGTGACTTTCAATGTTCTTGGAGGTCAACATCACCCCCACTATTGAATTCGACTTCATCTGAGCTACCATTTGTGAAATCAAAAACAGTTTGGCTTTTCATTACAAACTCAATATTATGGTATTAGATGCTCCAGTTGGTTAGAGATGACGAAAAGATATAACTTTCAAGATCAACCTCAGCCTATGACCTTTGTCGTGTAACGATGTACCCCTATGCCAGATTTCAGCATCCTAGAGGTAAAATTTGGCCAAAAACTCTGAAAAATGGCTGGAAATGATTAGAACTGACATCTGGTCTGCTCAAATGACCTTAGAGGTCAATTTCACGTTACCTAATATTTTGCTGTGGAAAGATTTACTCATATGCCAAGTTCTAGTTTCATATTTACAAAATTTTGGTAAACAACTTGCAAAATTGGCACGAAATGATCAGAGACGACCTCTAGTGACTGCAAAAGACTTCCAACTTCCGTCGTGAGATGTACCCGTATGCTTAATTTTAGCAACCTTGGTGCAAAATTGTGGCCAACAATTTTGAAAATTAGCTAGAAATTAGAAAAAATGACCCATTGTCTACTGACTTTTGACCTCTGGTGACTTCCTGTGTTCTTGGAGGTCAACATCACCCCCACTATTGAATTCGACTTCATCTGAGCTGCCATTTGTGAGATCAAAAACAGTTTGGCTTTCCATTACAAACTCAATATTATGGTATTGAAAAACTTACCCCAGTCATACATTCTAGTTCCATAGTTGCAAATCTATGGCCAGAAACTTGGAAAATTTAGCTAAGAATGACATCTAGTAATTTCAAATTACCTCTGAGGTCCTTTCCATATATTTTATGTCACAAGTTGAATGTTTTAGCGTCTTTTTACAATATACTACGTCAAAGGGCCTCGCAGTTTTGCTGTGAAAGAGGCACGCACAAATTAAAACAAAAACTAACAAAACGTTTAAACGCTAGTAAATATTTGATTGTTTGTAACATAATATCGCATTTAAATTATGCAAATTCAGAATCAATCAGCTACTGGAAAAATAGAAATCTGAATATTAATTAAAGAGAACGAATATTTACATCAGACTGTGTTGGGTTTTTTTATGATACTAGACAAATACCTGAAGCAACATCAAGTTTGTCAGCGTAAGATCAATGAATTGTATAATAACTACTACCATAAATAAACTCAACAGCGTCACCAAATTTGTTTGTATGTATGTCTGTTCGGGTCAAAAATTCACAATGGGAACTAAAGTTTTACTCTCTTTCTCTTAGAGAGAGGAAGAAAGTAAAATTAATGTGGCTGACTGCTGATACTTTGTGTCTGTATGTGTGTGCAGGCCGACAGGTTGGGTTCTTGGAAGTACAGGTCTAGACCAATTTTTAGAAGCTGCAAGCAAAGAAATAAAAATTAAAATAAAACATGTCTGCCTTCCCAACTTCTCATAATACCTCCCTGTTTGTTAATTTCAAAAAAGCCGATGTCACAAATTGATGTTTAGTGAGTCTTGTAATCGATGATCAAATCGCAACGGATACAATGGTTCTCATACGATTACCGAAGTTAAACAACTGAGTGGGGTCAGCGCCTACATGGGTGACAATCTTTGAATAAAAAGGACTCGGGCCAGGTGCGGATCATGGAGAGATCCTCTCGTAGCGATTCCGTTATTCCTGCTAGGAGTTGACTGAACTTATCCTACGCTCAATAACACAGGACAAACGTGCCCCTACCCTACCCCATGAACCCTCTGATTGGTCTAGGTCCGAGCAACTATGAATAATTGGTTCACTGTAGTGAAAGAGAAATGTATATTGCATGGTCTTAATAAGTGCAAATATGTTCATCCATTTATCCCTGTTGGCCCATATTCGAACCATCTGCCCCTAAAAAAATGCGATAAAAATATAATTATGAAAAAAGTGGATCAGATTACAAATGAACGCTCTCAAGTTGATGAGAAAAATGCTTTCGGTTTTTTTACAAACTAATTTGTATTACCATACTGATATGCTTTCATTTACCTCATACTTTTAATTACATCAAAATCGGGTAAAAATCTGACTTTTGGCATTCATGGCTTATATTGATTCCAACTCTGAAATGACAATTTCATTAATTGAAGTCTCTTCGGTGTATCTGATGGACATGACTATGCGTTACTGGATCCTGGAGAAACCCTCACCTCAGACCTGTATCGTCTATCAATACTCCTAGAACTGGGATAGCTAAAGTTTGAAAGTATAGGACCCGCAATTTATACTTGATCGAGCTGACGAACCATTAATGCCGATGGACTTTTAAACAAATCGACATGCGATACAATACCCGAAAGTAGTATCCATGTCAATTCTATTTTATTATCTTTGAGTTCATAATGAAAATAAAGATCGTACAAAAAATTTCGCATAATTTCTTTTCTTTGGGTGGCGTGGGTAAACGATAGCTCTGGGTAAAATATGGTTGAAAGAAAACCTGTGTTTGCAAAACCTGGGATAGAGTGGTGCAAACATGATAATTCAAATTCGATTTTTTTTAGAAGAATTTAAAAGACGTATTCATACTGGGAGCATACAAAAATATCAGAAACTACTCGCAGTCGATGGAAACATTCGAGGGGGTCGATAATTAACCGATGTTGAACTCTTTCGTGTAGCTTGGGATATGGTATTGGTATATTTAATGAATAATTTTCTTTTGACTGCCTTTCCAGGGGTTTGATGAGGGAAGGGGGTCGATAGTCTAATAGTTTTGGCGACTATTGATCTAGAGAATGTCACTTATACCAGACTCTATCATCATCAGCCTTTTAACATCCATTGTATGACATAGACATACCATCGACTGTGAGCATTGCATGGCCGGTACTTTCTAAACCTGTCAAGTTTTTCACCCCATCTATTTTTTTGCCGGTCATAATGTAGCATATGATCTCTGGGGATCCACTCTGTGAGTCCTGACGTCCAGTAGTTGTCTGACATTGTTGCAACATGGCCTGCCTATTGCCATTTGATTTTCTAATGGATTTTATGATGTCTCTGACTTCTGCTTTTACTCTAATAAACTGTGCAGCCTGATGATCTCTCCATCAAGTGACCAGAGACTTCTACGCATAACAGCAATAATACAGTTAACCCTGCTTTCCGAAAGTTCTCTATACACCACTTCACTTCACTTGTATGATAGACCAATAATACTAATGGATCCCCACTATCTGAAATGGTGTGAAGCGAAAAAGCAATTAATATTTTAGTGTTGCCATATCCTGAAAAATGACTTTTCTGTGTCTGCCTGCCTCAATACTGAAGGTTCAGGTCTGTCGTCTACCGTGGCATACGATAGTATGCGTGACAGCTAAAACCCACGAACATTTCTATCATACAATTTTTTGCAGACGCTTGAAACATCCTACAAACGTACTCTGAATCTATGTCCCCTTTCATTTTTTGTGAAATCGTTACAGCGTTACTCACTGTAGCCAAAATTTCACACGAGGTCATCTTTAGTGTGGGAATGTTTGGAGAATTTCTAGTGTGAATTAATGTAATTGATCCCACGCTTTACACTATTTCGGTCTACAAAAATTTTCTTTGGAACTTTCAACTTTCGGATAGCAGATAGAACCTGTACCTTAACTCATGGAATCTGGACGATATCGTTGAGTATGAGTTATTGAGTCTTGGATAAAGTATCTATGTACATCGTTATAGTCAACAACTCAAAGGGGTCAAAGGCGTATTTGCACCCAAAATGTGCAACTTTGATAAATAGAGTGAGAATTGTCCTTCAGCAAGATGGTACAATTTCCCACAGAGCAACACAAATCCAGGAGAAAATAAAGTCATTAGACAGGGGAGTTTTAACGCTTCCCCAATACCCACCAATCATTACTCTTTCGAAATATCATTAGTTTTGATCTCTACCACATTTCCTCAGTGCCAGGGCATACAGAAATAAGGAGGGAATTAATTTAGGTCATTTTCCCGTCAATATCCTCAGCCTTTTATCGGTGAAGAAAGGAAAATTGCGTTTACGTTTGGTTATTGTAAATGGTAATAACGTTGATTATGTCATTGAATTATAGAATTTAGCTCAATAACATTTACTCTTATATCTTATCTTTCTTCGAAATTCAATACTGCCTTCTAAGCAACTCATATTGAAGTGCATTTAACAAACATGAATAAAATTAAGCGTCAATATAATCGGATCACTCTAGCCCCACTCGTGGCACGCCTGACCAACCAGCTGAGTGAGCCAAAGATTTTTCTATTGCTGCACGTCTTAAATGTGTGTTTATATGTGTGTTCGTGCATGCGTGTCCAGGTGCTCCCGATCACATTCTGGGAACTGAAACCTTTAAAGTACACCACTAGACATCATCTAAAAAGCTTTGTTGGAGTTATTTCTTTTTCAAAAGAAGTGCTTTTTGGGTTGTCTGTGGTTATTTTTTGACCAGCAATGCCTAAACTTTGTGCTGGTGATCTTCTTCTCGATATTTCTTCAGATAATTAGTTCTGGTATACGCATGGGATACGGTGATTCATTTCAGCGAGGTATGGATTTTTTTTTTTTTTTCATTAGATGAAGAATTGTGAACAATTGAACTGGGCGTGAACTATGAGGTTCGGGAACAACGACAATATTGTTGCTATTTTACGACTCTAGAATCAATAACAAATGCGGCACCGAGAGAGAACGGGAAAAAGTAGAGAGTAGGTTCAAAAGTTGGATTTGAACTTCTTCTGCGAACTGTACAGTTCTCGTAGTTTGGTCGGCAAAAGCATCTCTTTCGGTAAAACAGGCTCGCATGAGGCAAAAGAATGAATTCGAGTCTTACCGAGAGTGTATTCTCTATTTCAGATCTGTGCTGATTACTCATCGCCGTAGATTGACAATGTTCGTAAAGTTGCGATGAAGAACAACAAGAAAAACTAATTTCAAAAGAAAATGTAAGAGTAATAATAAACGATAATGATGAATAGATTTAATCTGAAATCATAGATCGATCAAATCATCATGTGATAAACATGTCGTCACAAAACAATGTTCATCCATTACGTACAAAGTTGTGATCTGGCCAAAGTCCCTCAGAGGAACAGCTTCATTGTTGTCGATTGAAAAAGTATTTTTGCTCTAGTTTGACTCCTAATAAATGCTAAAAGCACGAAGGGGCGGTAAAAAAAAGTTCTAAATAAAATGGGGAAAAAACCAACAAAAACACACCAAAATGCTTAGAATAGTGAAAAAGTTCAAGCGCTTGTTTAGCAAATATCTTACTGTCAAGAAACGCGCTAAATTTGGCGCGAAAATTTGCAACACTGAATAGGTTGTTGAGAAATCATGATCGCCTGTCTCAACTTTATACCTTCTTCTAATCTTAGCTTATTTTAGAATCTATACTTTCAGAAAATGCCATCCAAAACTGCCAGCATCAATAAAGGTTTTTGATAGGGTCTGGCTGTCTGGCCATCTATGTTCATGTCGCTCGCACAGACAGTAACAGTGGGGCTAGAGGAATGGAAATATGAACATTTACAGCTTATTACGTCAAGACGGAAAGATTTTTTTTTGGTGGGGAGGGTTCTTGAAAATAGATTTTTACTCAACGGTTTGAATTTCAAGGTGAGTTCTAAATTGGCCCTTAAGGTTGTGTCCAGTAGTGTTCATGATTGTTTTTGTGAGAATTCAGACTTTTTCAGTGATCACTGCCCAACAAAAAGCGAGAGAAGTAACTTATCCATCGACCATCCCTTTTCCTACTTTTCTATTGATCACCCCCAACACAGAATGTTACCAAGATACCTTGGTCACATGACGGTTTCTGCTGAGTGACTAACCAGATCTGTTTATTACATTTCATCATCATCAGTCTTTTAGCGTCCGTTTTTTTTACATAGACCTTCCCAAGGATTCGCCATAATTCTCTATCATGGGCGTCGCAGAGCCTTTTTCGGTCTTCAACTCTTAGCAAGGGTGTTTGGCATCGTTTCAACTACTCAAGTATTCCACAACTTTTCGTTATCTGCAAGGCACTCATTTGTCACAGCTTTTCGATTTTCTATTAATATTATGCTCTGTTCGGCCAGAACGCCATCAGACATAATCTGAACGTCCTCAAAGATATTCAGATCAGATCTTTCGGCTTGGGCCAGATGATCCATTTGAATTTCTATGTTTAAAGATTTTCTATTCAGTAAGAATGGTTCGGGATTTTGCGTATAGCGTTGGTCTACATAGTTAAATCTCAGGCATTAACACAGTTCCAAGTGGATCACTGTTCTTTCCCAGCTGTGTCTATTTTTGTGTTTCTCCCGAGCTAATATGGTACATTCACTTATAGGGTTGACATTTTTATCTCCATTTTTCACGGGCGAAATCTGCTGTTTTATTCATTTTTTTTTGTTGTTGTTGTTATCATCGAGTTTTTATAATATTAGTGAGTGATGGCTTACACTGAATGTCAAGAGACAGCAAGGATCCTCAGTACTGCAGCATTGTCCTCAGTATACTAGATATTGCCTGTAATGCTATCGTTTGGATGGTTTCGATCTCCCTTCAGATATCCAATCTTCCTAACTATTGTTTTATGCTCTCAGGGGCAGGGGGGCGTTCGAAGCTCTCCTACAATGATGGGTCCAACTTGTCAACCTCTATATCCAACAATTTTTTCAGTTCTCTTGCAAAGCCCAGCTTTCAACTTTTTCAGTTTTACTCCGTGGCCTGATGGGACCGCTGAATCCACTACATGGAAAGATTCAATTTTTTTCAACGATGTGTGGATCTGGTCTTCTGGCTTGTATTCGGGAATTCGTTTGAAAATCAAAGACCCAGAGAATTTTGATTCTTCTATTCTCTATGACAAGCTCTGGTTTGTGTGTGTACCTTTGGTTTCTAATATTGAACAATTTTGTTTTTGATTTTGGTAACAGTCGGTAAAGGATGAAACGTCTCCTCATAGCATTGACAGGGTATTGCATTTAGTCTTTTACTATTTTCCTGAATAGTGGACTAGATATTCCAAAATGATATGCCATTTAGGTTAAAATCAGGAAACTCATTACATATATATATTTTCCCTTACTAATTATTTTAGGGTGGATCCAGGTCGGCAGTATCCCCTGGTGGATGTTGGTGATGTTTGTTTGGGTTTTATTCTCAAAATTGTCACTTTCTTCAAATAAACGATTCGATATTTTGATAACATGTCTTGGTCTCCAAATGTTCAGATTTGAGCTCAATAAAGTCATTCCAATTAATAGGACTTACAATCAATCGATTGCATCAGTGCATAACTCGCAATTTTAGTCTGCAGCTTAGTGTTCATCAATATTGAAAGTGTATACACTTATGCCGGAAAGAAATTTTAGAGCAATTGAAATACCCCATGAATTTACCAGAAAGGATGCTGGTGCTGAGAACAAATATACAGAAAATCCTCAGAAGTTAAACAAACTTGATGCCATTTATGATGATGAAAATATACAACACTTGTATATATAAACAGACTTAGCAGATGCATCACTGAAAAATAGTGCAGCATTGCATTAGTAGTACAGAAAAAAAGTTATTAAAAGTTTCAATGAGAACATAAAAGACTGTGGAATCAAGATCCTGTTCAGAGAGTCGATTACAAGGTCTGCGTATCCCACTGGACGCGATGGCCTTCATAAGGTCACCTTATTTGACATTAGTTTCAAATTAAGGAAGTGTGCTACAGCACTTTCTGATTGTCAGCCGATGTCTGAAATAGCTTTTGGGGATTTCATGGCAATTGATGCTCAATACCATACAATTTTCTGGGCAAAGCTTTTCAAACGGACAGAACCTGCAAGGAATCAGAGAACGGAAATGTCATTAGACAGTTTGTGGAACAGATCTCATATGCCGAATCACACAAGAAATCAACGGATTCCAGGTCAGTTTTTATTATGAAGAATATTAAGAACATTTATATGTCTAGGACTCTAAGTTCAATGTCGATCGAGTTTAACTTGGGTTTTATGCTGCATGATTTTGGGAAGGTGCGGTGAGTGCTAACAGATAAGATATTTTACTCAATCAAGAATGAGTCTGCAACCCACACGGCATCAAAGATACTGAAAAAAAAATTTCTAAATATATAAATGATAGATCAAATGTATAATCTGGACCCCAATATAGATTCAAGTCAAAAACGAAATTTCAAATTACAGCATAATTAAAGTTTCATTTAATCTAATGAAAACAACAATGAAATATTCGAATCAGGTCCCTTTGACTTCATAAAAAATATATTGTTAAAGAATGCTGCATTCCATTTCGTCCCTGTTTTGATTTAGATAAAACTGTAAGTTCTCGCTTTTGACTAGAATCAATTTGGGGGCTGGATTCTACATTTGATCTGAAATGAACCTTTCCTAACGGTCCCAAAGCATAACAGATCCATTTCGCCTCTTGGATTACAAATTATGAAAATGCATTCTGGAAGGTGGATCTGATATCCGCTTGAGTTTGCAAGTGGAGAAATGGAATGGCTGTAACACTTGTGGCTCTATTCTCTTCTCTGTGTGTGTGTGTGTGTATGTGTGTGTGTGTGTGTGTTTGTTTTTTTTTGTTGTTGTTGTTTTTTTCTGGTATATCTTCAGGAAATTTTGCTGCTTCTTTTCAAAGTGACAAACAAGGGATGGCCTTTTTCTCATTCATTTCGATTCCATTATTTTAAAAACTCAATTTATCGCCTCAGTTTTCTTATGTCAAATATATATATATATATATATATATATATATATATATATATATATATATATATATTTATATATATATATATATATTTATATATATATATATATATATATATATGAACACACATACAGTACATGGATATACATATACAATTAAGTTTGTATAAACTTAGAGATATATACAAACACGCGTGTATATAAAGATATATATATGTGTGTGCGTGTTATTATAAATTGTGCTATATTATATAGAAACCTTTATTTGAAATGATCTCCCGTTATTACATCGTGAATATATCACTCGGCCTAGTCAACATAAATAGAATAAACAATTAAAGAAAATAGTGCTGCTGTAGGAATCGATAGGGTAGCCGCTTCAACGTAATGGTAAGAGCAACGCTACGCAAGTTCGATTTCTGCAGCAGCTCCATTTTCTATGATTGCTTTTCTTTTCTGGTCACGTTGTCAAGGCTAAGTGATACATTAACTGTGTAACAATTGGAGATCATTTCAAGTAAGAGTTTCAGTATGATAAAACGACTTTATAATTATTGTCAGATCATAGCTGTCATTTTTGGTGTTATGGATAGTTTCCTGGCTGTATGATGAATTTGTAAGTTGCTCAACAGTACGGTAGTCTAAATGAGTTAGTCGGCGTAGACCTACTTTTGTCATGGTGTCTCCTTCAATAGAGAATACTGATGTAATAAAAATCGAATCCCGGCCATAAAGTCAAAGGCCCCAAATACGGTGCCCTAAAGTCTCAATGAACGTGGTACGCTAAAAAACGTAAAACCAAAAGTCACAGACCCGCCCAATTTTTTTTAATAGAGATAAGAAATGATTTATTGCAATTTGTATCAAGTGAGTCATAAAATGTTTTTTTGTTGGTAGATTTTAATGAAAGAATGTTTTGTTTTGTTTTTTAATTTGTTTTGTTTTGATTTGCTTTGAAAGGAAAGCACAATACTTGCAAATTCATTCGCCGTGACCTTATGATCAGTTATGTTTGTGACTTTATGGCCAGAACTTTATTGGTGGTCACCAGTGAGTCGAGAGGTCACAATACCATAATATGGTAATATTTTTAAGAAGATTCCTAAAAGTTTAATACTGATAAATTTCTAAAATAGAATAAACATGAATGCTATATCTACAACTCCCTATTGCTACACTCTTGATTATGATTGATATTTTGAAGAAAGTCTCTTGCTAATACCTTTTTATGAATCCTTCTACTTCTCTCATTCTACACTGTAGCTTGAAAGTAAATATTATTCTTTATATGCACAAGCATATACCTATTTATAAACCATAAGCATTTAGCTCTGATTACAAAATACTTGATTAACAATTAGAAATGAGGCCAATATTTCTCTTCTGACAAGGGCCTATTCCCTGTTTTGCACGGTTGTGATAGTATTATCATAATTCATCATTGCTGCTAGAACGTCTGTGGGTTGTATAATATGTGTATGAATTTGAGTTGGAGAATTGAGAAACTGTCCGCTAGAGAACTTCAGCCCAAACTATCACGATCAACATTGGTTTCTTCAGTTTTCAACCTGGTCTGGTTGAATGGCTCTATACATACCACTCTCATAAGCCTCATCAGTGGAAGTAGAGGACAGAATACTTGGACATTTAGTTTTTATTGAGCCTAAAACATTTTCTTCTAAATTTACCTACAAAATTTTCAGTTGAAGGTTCAATCTACAAATTTGTAAGTTTATGTTGATTGGTCCCTAAGTTTTTGTGACCGTTAAAGTTAACGTTTGTTTTGTTTTTGATTTTTTTGTTTTTATTGTTTTTTGTTTTGGGTTTTTTTTTGTAATTTAGACATTTTAGTGATCACTCCACAACAGAAGGTGAGAGAAATATATTATTCATGGATCATCGCTTCATTTAATTTTTTTTATTGATCACCTCCTACACAGCTTGTCGTCAAATTACGTAGGTCACATGATGGTTTCAACTGAGTGACTAACCAGACTTGTTTCTCACACTCGGCCCGTTTTCTCCATAAGATTTTACGCGCCAAAATGCTCCTTATACACGCTTTTTGTTTTCTTCTCTAAACAAAGGAGAATGAATTGATAAACTCAAAATAGCCAAACTGACAGTTACAACTTCCATACGTCAATCCTCACTCTCCCCTGTCCCCTAAATTAGGGTCCCTCTTTGCCACTCAATACCCACGGGCAAGGATCAATTCGTGTTGTTCAAAGCGGCATAAAACTATTAACATCAAAATTATTGTTTTACCCAGCGACGAACATAAACCTCGGAGCGGAACTTGACAGCGATTACGACGAGACGGACTCCAGAAGGGCTGGCGTGAGGGCTGACGTGTGTGCTGACGTGGGAGCTGACGTTGGGAGCTGACTTGGGGGCCGGTATGGTGGCCGGCTTGGTGAAAGGCAAGAAGACCTCTTCCCCGAGACAGGACGACAATAAAACTATCATCTCCCATCATAGCTTGTGGTCGGTAGGCGTAACAGAGATCAACAGGGGATCTTGGTTGTAATGAATCGTGGGGAAAAAAGATACTATCAAGCAGGATCAAGTATACACTGTTTAATTTGGCGGTCGGTTATTCAGCCATTAATGTCGACGTGCGCGTCATAAGTTCAAGTTACGTATCCACGTGGTCTCGTTAAAATGGTGATGAGAGGATAGAAGTAAACCAACACCATCCGCCATTTCAAGATTAGTATTGATTATTCGATCTGATGACGACTACGATTGATATAAGACAGCCATTATCAGTGGGGGCCATATGACTCCTTTGGGACCCTGGGAGTGGTGCATCTTAGGGGAATTCTTCAAATTTAATTTTCAAATATTTGCACTGCCGGATTAACTATGAATCAAAAGTAGCACCAGCTACAGGCCCCGCAATTTCAAGAGCCCAGAGCTAAATGTTTACAAGCTATCAAATCCGATCCATTGCCTCTGCCCTTCCTTCATTATCAAAGTACGATACAGCCTTCATTTTTTATGAGCAATTGGGTGTTTACGGTTAGCCATTTTAGCCAATTATCACCTTTAATTTGGGCTAATATTTTAGCACACTAATCAATGGAAGCGTGGCATATACACATAAATAAAAACCTTTTTTTTTTTACTTGCGTAGTGGGGTAATCGATCGTTTTGATTTGCTCTACGGTCCGATAACATAGCAAGTGACATTTCAGTGATTGTTTTACTTCGTTTCCATCGTAATGTCTTCGTTAGGAATTTAGTGTCAAATACCTCTGTCTGTTGACTCAAAGAAAGACAACATACTCTCCTTTCCCCTTCTACTACCACGAAGAGTAGACGCAGCGTTGAACTTATGGTTCTTGTTTGAATTTACTGCCTCTCTAAAAGGTGTGTGTTTAGTCCTCCACTAACTTCATCCTGCTCTAAATATTTGTTTGCTTGTGTGCTTGGGGTGGGAGTATCTCTGATTTTCTGTGAGAGGGCTTATATATTCCCATCAGATGTGGATATTTGCTTGAATCAAATTATATTTACGCGTGTCATAATCAGGGTTGCCGACTCGGATATATATCTCAAAGCTAGATCTGCAAGGAAAACGAACGAAAATGGAGCTGAATACTTACTTAATGTAAGTGAAATATAAGATTTTCTCAATTTTAGATCGATAAGCATATAATAGCATTTTATTCCACACATAATTTTCTCTTCTTCAATATTCATGAATTACTTTGTAATTAAGAAAACGTGCTAAAAAAATATTTGGTCGTTTGAAACAAAAAACAGGCCAATCGAACAGGTGTGGTTAGTCAGTCAATAGAAAGAGCCTCTTGACCAAGTCAATTTACAGTATGCTGTGTTCGACGTGATCAATCAAAATTTGGCAAAATTGTGATCAAGGGATAAGTTACTTCTCTAGCTTTTTGTCAGGCTGTAATCACTAAAAAAAATTCTTTTTTTCTTAATGTATGAACACTAACAGACACAAACTAAGTGACCATTATAGCATCAACTTACATTGCAAATTGAAACTCTCCACTTAAATATTATTGGAATGGGAAATCCTTTTTTAAAAATAGTGTTTTTTTACTCTTGAATAGGAGTAAATGTTTTATTTTTCAGCCGTCTAGCTCCATTGGTGCAACCTGTACGCGTGAAACATATAGGAATAGCCAGCTAACCAGCTCAACTTAAAAGCTGAACAAATCTATGTTGACAGTTTTGGTGATTGATTGTAATTATGAGCACTAAAAAAGAGCTAGATCTAGCCATGAAGAGCTAAATTAGCAACTTTAGTCATAATTTATGTTATAAAGAGAACCCGATATATTTGATTGAATATCTGTTAGCCTTTAAATCTTTGAAGGTATTTCCCAACAACACACACTCACACACACACACATATATATATATATATATATATATATATATATATATATATATATATATATATATATATATATATATATATATATATATAATGGAAAGTAACGGTCCAGTGTGAATCACAGTAACATTGTAGATGAAGCCTCCCTCTACATTGTTTAGAAATGATTTTTTCCTCAAAACTTTTTGATTAAATTTCAATTTAAGAAAGAATCTCGTTCACTTTCGACCTATAGAGAGTTCCCTTCACTTTACACTCATCAAATAACTATGTATAAACATAGGAAATAAGAAGATATGTATAGAGGTAAGAAGACCCCCAATCACACCTTTGTCATTAGGTACATTGTGAATAGAATCAACTGATAAAAACCTTTTGAAAAAATTTTCTCAAAACTTCTGTACCCAAATCTCACTCCAGGTCCTTTGAGTAGGCATGCCAAACCTCGTTAGGTAGTACCTTTTTTCAGGTACTCTTCTTAGAGTGACAGACAAACACACAAACAGAATCACTTACTTATATATTTAAGATATATATTAGTGTATTGCGTACCAATGTATGTGTGTGTGTGTATATATGTTTGTGTGTGTTTTGATGTATGCCCTGCTTCATGAAATATCGCTTTACTTCACATTTATAAAGACATCAAGCATAAATAGGTTTGACCACTGAACACCGGTGCTTAATTGCGAGTTATTTTGTACATCCGTTCACAAGATGTGTCCTGAAGTATCAGAAAAGTACAAGAGATCTCAGACATAGTTGAAGCTTGTTTTTTTATTATTCATATAGGAACATCCAAAATATTTCCAAATAGAGATTAGTGATAATTACTTAATAATTTTTTTTTTACCTGATGAAGGCCGTAGAGTGCAACAGCCGAAACGTTGCATGAAAAACAACTAAGATGAGGATGGTCCGAATATTAATAGAAATAATAATAATACCTCATATCAAAAATTCAGAGATATACTACTTTTTTGCTATATGCCATTTCGGTTCACGAAAGTTTTTTTTTCTTATTGAACTTGTGATTTTTGGATTTAAACCTGACACTCTTCGAGAAAATGGGATCGAATCACCCTGCCACGTGATACTGATTTCAAAATTTGGATCATTATAAAACTCATCTCCGTTTACGACTTTGTTTTTAATGGAGTTATCAGATATATAACAAGTTACGAAAACTCACACTTTTCCTTTCTCTCTCCCTTCTTCTCTTTCACAGTGTCATGTAACCAGTGCAACTAAATATATTAACCCGCCAGGAATAAGAATAGCTTAACAGAATATGAAACCGCAGAATGAAGTTCAAATTTTGGTGGCATTGGCTAATATTACATTTTCAAAGAAGGCATGAATTCAGCTTACCCTTGCTCTTAAATTGATTTTAACTTGAGCTAAATGACGTCAATGAAATCAGATTTCAGTACTTTTGATTGAGTAGTAATAATAGAATTTAGAACTAGTATTGTTTACTTGGTTGCAGAGGCACGATTTGGTAGAGCTATTTGTATCTTCGAATTGTTGATCCGAGTTCAAATTCTGGTCGTAACCGTCAATGCAGCTGATGTCTGTCAATAATCCTGGGTGGTTTTTGTAGCCAAGCGGTTAGCAGCTTAGAAAATGAAACCAGCGATCTCAGTTCGAACTATGACTGAGATAATTCGTGTTCATTCCACATTAATGTTCTAAGGAGGAAGAGTAATAAATCTTGTATTTGACATTGAAAAAGATCTAGATAGAATAGAATTCAAAAACAAAAAGTGTCAAGATTTGTAATCATTATAGATACTAAATGTGATGTAGAGAGCAGTCGTAGTGAAAACGAAGATAAAATCATTGTTAAATCATGTTCCTAATTGCAGCAAACTGGTCCCCAAATCAAAAATCTACCACCTGAGGGTTAATATTTTCGATATAGAGAAGTTATGGATGCGCAATACTCCGACAAGTATCATAAAGTTAGTGGAAAATGTTATACTACTTATGAATTGTTCATGCGTGAGTTCACCTATATGGTAGACCATCTGATCTAAAATTTTTGAGAGGAAAATCTAAAGCTTTATTCATAGAAAGAAATGAACACATTGAAAAAAATTGCATTCATCAATTATGTAAATCAGTACAGAATTTTGAAAAAAAAGGATTTCCCAGGAAATGTTTTGAAAATTTTCAGAATGGAATTCCTTGTCAAGTTTCATATTTGTTTATTCCTGTTGTTGTTTTTTTTTTGTTTTTTTTTTGAGAATTTTCAAAGGGATAAAATTGTGCTAATCTCTTGACTGCTTGAAAGCAACAATTCTGATAGAATCAACGTTCCCGGAGTAAGTGGAGATTCCCAGCATATTTTCAAAGCAATTGATACAGAGTCTCATGAACGCCTATGATTGTTTCCATTTTCGATATTCAAATACTTAGCCAGGTACCAAACCAGGTACTTCTGTTAATATTATTATGAATTCATATACGTGTGTGTAAGTACTGTGTCTGAGAAAACTACACAGAAATAAGAGCATTAACGCTTCCAGATTTTATGCATGAAATTAAAATGATATTTTTATTTCATTGCCTTATTTTTCTCGAAACGTTCTTTTTGAGTGATAAACGTCTTGGTTGACTGACTGGCTATGCATGTATCACGGGTACAGGCCGAACAATGGAGCTAGAGGACTGAAATTTTTACCATTTATTCATTATTATTATTTTGAAAAAAAGTTTGTTTTTTTTAATTTTTTTCTGAATCCCCCAATATAAAGGTTCTTAATGGGGGTTCAGCTTTCGATGTACGTTTAAGCTAAATTGATCCCCAAGTTTGTATTCAGTGGTATTCACGTCAATAATAATGCCGACACTGACTCTTTCAACCCAGAACCTTGTATTATGGCGTTCAGTAAGTAATTACGTACCTCACTGCTACAAATTATGAACCAACCAACTAAGGAAAGATCAGGGTTAAATGGTACGAAATGACGTCTGGTTAAATTCATCATCTCTTCTATCCAGCAGTGTGTCGTCTTTAGTGTGCTGTAAATTTTAACTTCAGTTGTCCACCATTCTTGCAACATGGCCAGCCCACTGCCGTTTGAGTTTTTTAATGGATTCTATGATGTCCCTGACTCTTGTCTTTTCACGGATGCACTGTGCTGTCTTATGGTCTCTCCATGTGAGGCCCCGTATAATTCTTTCATCTGCACGTCGGACAACCGGTAGACATTGCTACTCACAACATGGATCCCCTGAGATCACATGTGCAACCGAGGCCGGCAGAATATCAGATGGTTAGACGAGCTAGACAAATTCAGAAAGTACAGGCTCTGCGACGCCCATGATAGAGAAGTGTGGCAAATCCTGTGGGAGGTCTACGACTTGGATGATGATGATGATGATGATGATGATGATGATGATGATGATGATGATGATGAAAGTTTAAATAAGTTAGGGATAAAGATTTTAAAGAACAAAAAAGCGAAACCTTTTCAACGAGGAATTCATAATGATAGTGATTACATTATTGATAAATAAAATTTAGTTAAACACCACTGGCATTTGCTATTATTTCCTTTTTGAAAATACGTAATTTTCCGACCAACAAAAATACGTGATCACTTTCCAAATACGAAAATACGTGATCACTTTCCGAACACGAAAAAACGTGATCACTTTCTGAACACGAAAATACGCGATCACTTTCCGAACACGAAAATACGCGATCACTTTCTGAACACCCTAATATATCCGTGATGTCAGCAACGAGAATCGAACACCCAGTCAGATGATTCAACGTGTAACGAAATGCTACAATTTGTTCAAAACAACATTTGTAAGATGATACGTGATTCTAAAAATGTGTGTGCGAACGAGGCGAGAACATGTTATTTTTCCCGTTTTTTTTTCTCCTGTTTTTGTTTTATTTTTTGTTTTTGTTTTTAATCTAAAAATTGATATCTGATCCGGAAGACAGGTGAATGATAGGAAGCGTCAGGGTATAAAGCAATCTATTTTTTAACAGATAATACCATCATTTTTTTTTTCCTTCCTTCCTTTCTGGAAGCCAGAAATTAATTATAGATTTTTGTAAGATCTCTCTGCATCTTCCTTTCACTTGGTGTATTAGCGTTCGAACGTCCTTGTCACACATATCCATGGGCGTCTGCTGGGGGTGGGGGTTAACGGGGCATTTGAACCCCCTCCCTTTCCTGGATCAGGCCTTCTCATCGAAGGTGACGGGGTCTGAAAGCTGGAACTTTATAGTCAATAGAGGATAATGGTGCTTAACAATTGTTTTATATAACCGCTGTAAAAAAGGCTGCCGGTAAGATATATTCTGAATATATATATTTTTGCCTCCATCCTTGGCCACATACACCGACAAACAAAAAATAGGCAGGGGGCGCTCTTGCATACATCCAATATGGTGTGCTTTGAAACAGGAGCCACCTCTAGGATTCGCTCAAAGAAAACGCATAGATCATTAATGACAGACTTTATTTACCTCCCTCTGGCAACAAACTTTAACAGTAAATGTATTCACTCATATCTATCTGCTTGTTCACACAATATCTCTAGAAGTTTTCCATAAATTCATATCCAATTAGTGAAGGCGTGGCCAAGGTCTTTCAAATGATTGGCTAAATTTGGGGGTGGATCGAGGAATTTATTTTTGACAGAGATATAATAAAAATCAACAACAAAAACTGACAAAATAGGTTTCTTCAGTTTTCAGGATGGTCCGGCTGGTTTGGCTGGCTGATTGGATGAGAGGCTGGCTGGCTATGTAAGAATCGTGCGTACAGGTGGTGTCAGTGAAGCTAGAAGGCCGAAATTTTGCACTCCTTATTATGTCTAGGAAACCATTTTTGCTTTTTGAACCCCTCCCTTTGCTATGTAATTTCTTTTTCAATTGGAGTTCGCTTTACAATGTACATTTAGGCTATTTCAATCCCTACTTTTGTACCCAGCAGCATTATCAGTTGTTTTTTTTTAATTGATGTTTTTTTTAAGATCAACACAAGTGATTCATCCCTTTTTCCAATTTTTCAATTGATCACTCCTAACACAGCATGCTGGCAAACAACGTTGGTCATCTGACGGTTTCTTTTGAGAGGCCAACCTAACTATCAGTAGTTAATTCACGAAAAGTAATTAAAAGAGAGGTAACTGAATATCTATACAAGTGATACGTTTAATATCTTAGTCATCCAAATGGTGCACTTCGAAAGAGTACCAACCTCTGCCGATGCAAAATAGAAGCGAATTGTCTTAGCCAAAGTTTGAACTCAATCTCTGTGCTGTTAATCGTTCGACCACCCACATCTCAACTTCGACTGATTGGCGCTTAGTAATCAGTTTTTGATTCGCAGAGAAGAGTACTGAACTAAGTTTTAATATTTCGATGTTTATTTTAATTATCTTCAACACGTTATAACTGGACGTATTCACAGGCGGTGAATTCGTGGACATAAGAAATCGTGGGGGTTCTGAAAAAATACTAAAATGAAAATTTTGCTTGACGCTTTATAGTAAAGAGATTTTGTACTCATATTTCATCTATAGAAATAAAAGATACGCCAGAACTCTTCCACAAAGTCTTAGTCATTACACTTCAGTTGCTTGACCACACCAATGATTTGAAAAAAAGTTTGCATTGGGACCAAAATTCCATGGTTCTTTCTTGCTGCTCATCAACACCCAGTTTGAAGAGAGTAACCCTTCTGCCTCTGATAACCATCATCGCAAACGGCCTAGGAATGTGCTGTTTGATTTTTCCATGTGTTGATTAGATTTGATGTTGGTTGGTGCCTACATCTCTGATTCCTTCCCAGCAGGAACTAAGCTTTTTTTCAAATCGGTCGTGTGGCCACAACTGGAGCTCGTGATCTCACATTTTGTAATTTCATCGATTAAAATTTCACTTCAAAATCTCATTGGAATAAAATGTTTTTCGGAACACACAGTATATTATTGCCTCTTTGTTTTCTTGCATGTTCATTAAAATTTGGTTCTGTTTCTTGTATCTGAATATCTTTCTATGTGCACATTGTTCAGTACATGGCTTCCATTTGTTTCCTTATGTTTTCAACATCTCTTTCACGGATTTGTCTTTGTCACTGTTTTTCATTGCGTCTGGAGGTTTTATCTTATTTTTCTTCAATACATCTAATCTTTTTTTTTTGTATTTCAATATCTTTCAACACATGTCATCCTCCTTTTGTCTTCGAGTATCTTTCAATACATATTCCTCGTGTCTCTTTCAATATCTTTCAATGCCTCTAATTCTGTGTTTCTCGTCCAGTATTTTCCAATACATATCTTTATTTCTTTGTCTTTTAGTATTTCAATCATCGTTAGCCACAACAGACCGAGTCAATCACTGTTTTAGATCACGCATTTGTTCTGACATTCATATGTTTTCTAATTGATTCTATGATATCTCATACTCCTGCTTTTCTATACTATGGTGTGTTGTGGTCTCTCCATGTGGTATTGAGCATGATTCCCTCTTGTACACGTTGCATGGTTCTTATTCTAAAGCCAATCTCTCGGTTAGATTCCATGTTTCAGTTCCATAGGTGACTTATCAAATATTTTCTTGTTCTTGAAAGTTGAGCTTGTCTTAAGTAAAGCTTGCCAACCTTAAGTAGTTTTACACTTATTTTCTTCTTTTTGGGGCGAGGTTTCATGAACATTTGTTGTCCTAGCTAAGACGTAGATGTTTACTTTCTTTAACTGTGCATTTTTTATTTTGATTTTTGATCCTATTCTTGGCTAACACAACCAGATACCCGTGTCATACTGTGAAAATGTTTTCCCTGTTCGTTTCCTCCATTTCAAGAGCAGTTCAGAAAGGGTCGGACTTGTAAACACATTATTATTCATGCATAGAGATAAAACAAACAGAAAGTGTGTATAGAAACGTTTTTGGATTGAAAGATATTGAAATCAAAATATCGATTGACATGCATTGAAAGGTACTGTACGTCAAACAATACATGTAAACGTATATTGGATAAATATGGAGGATATTTGAAGACAGAAAACAACCGGTCAAGTTAGTCATTCAGTAAAAACTGTCACTGTCAATATCCATTGGCTGCTTGCCGTGTTGGGGGTGACCAATTTAAAAGATTACAAAAAGTGTTTATCAATGAATAATTTACTTCCCTCGCCTTTTGTTGAGCAGCGGCAACTAAAATAGTTCGAATTTTCGAAAGATGATCATGAAATCTCCTGGACCCTGCTTTAGAACAAATTTACATTGTAAATCCCCCCCCCACTATAAAACCTTTTGGGGGGATATTTAAAAAGGAGATTGATTTTCATTACATATATAGAATGAAATGTTTGAATTTCAAGCCATCTATCTCCATCGGTGCTACTTGTACATGGATAGACTGGTTAAAAGATTGAGGAAACCGATGTTGAAAGTTAAAGTGACAGTTTTGGTTGACGGTTCTTTATAGAAGTATACATTAAAAGAAATCGAAAAACCGAATGTCGATGGGATGTCATGAAGTATTAAGAAAAGATCAAATGAAATTAGCATCCCAATGGAAATTATGAATCACTGCCACCTATAAATCCTGCTTTTCACCTTGTAGATTAAGCAGAAGTGTTGGTAAAATTGAGTTACGTCAATGAAAATACTAATTGTATGGTTTGAATCATGAACTCATGATGCAGAATCTTGTTCAGAATTTTGTCCTCACATTGGCCGTTGTACTCTACGGCCATCTTCAGATGATTAATGCACACTTTATTTGACGCTTAGAACGTGTGCGTTCCATTGTCAAATTTTGAGTGGGGTTGATTTTTGGTCGTAATTTGTGTCCGAAATTCCCAGGAATCATATACGAAACCATGGCCAGCGATACATGGGATAGCATGCCAAACTAAATAAGTTAAGAAAGTACTTGCTCTTCGACGCCCATGATAGAGAGGTCTACTGAATCTTGAGGAAAGGTATATGTCCAACAATGGACGCTAAAACACTGCTGCCGCTATTGCTGCTGCTGCTAATGATAATGATGGTGATGATGGTGGTGGTCTTTTGTTTGAGACTTGTAGGCTTACAGAATGCACTTCAAGTGAGTTAGAAATTTACATTGGAAAAAACAATTACAGGTTATTACTGTGGCTTATCAAAACTCCTTAGAGACAATACCTGGGAGGGCAGGGAGACAGCACTTAGGGGCAGTTACGCTGTATACCAGGGAGGGGGCATAATTATTAAGTAAGAAGCACCAAAGGCCAAAAGGAATTTTGCAGATCTTTAAAACTGCTCCTACGAGTGATTATCTCCTTTCAACCCCCTCATTCTCTACCTCAGGGTTATAAGGACTGAGGCTGGGCATCACATGCCGCTCAACTCTATAATGTAATTCATCAGTATAGGGCTGCTGAGTCACGTAATTTGTTTTTTTTTCTCTTTGCCATCCATTGTACCTGAGTGAGACATGCGCTTGAACACACGCATCGATATACCTTCTTCATGATTATACGTTTCTTTCTTTTTAATCCATTTGTTCGTTTGCTTTTGACGTTCATCAACCCAAGTCGTTATTTGTGTGTATGACTAAGTGTTCAGCGAAGCGTTGTCAGTGCTTGAATTCATTCAACTGGCGAAACGTACCTTTTTCCCTACCCACCACCTCATCCCAATGAATATGCCTTATTTGTTTTCATTCTCCCACGGAACTTACATACGCAAGCAGGAGAAGGTCAATGAGTTCGGTGTTCCTGTTCTTCTCCCGCCATAAGTCAATAATCACACTTGATATTTCAGGCAAGCTAGTCTCTCAAAAACCTTCTTTTACGCTATTCATTGTCCTCAAACAATGATTCCTTCATTTGTTTGTTTAGATTTTTTGGTAATCTTCTGAAAATACACTCGGAGTTTTCTTCTTTTCTTTTCTTTTTTTTTGTTCATTGAAATACAGTGTATCGTCATAAAAATAGTTTCCGTCAAGCCGAACATCTAATAAAATGGACGAAACAGTTAAGCGAGTGACCATCCGTGTGAGCATACAAGAGAGAGGTTCGCTTTTCTCCGCTTGATGGTATTGTAAGTGGTCCACTTCAAAATTTCTAGTTCAGTTACTTTCCCCATTTGGAAGTAAACAAACTAGGAACGGTTGAAGGGTTTTCAAAGGAGTCATATCTTAATTAATTAGACATGAACTAATTAGTTATATATAAGTTGATCGCCATCAGGCCAAGGAGAGAGACAGGTTTGGTGGATTCTATATTCACTGGTATTCATCTACCCATATATCATCCCATGGCAAAGACCATACTGTTCATTGAATTGACTTGAAGTTTTACCATACCGCTCTTGAAGATGAGGGGGGAACGTTTTTGGTTATTTTTCTAAGCTTTTCCTTTGAATAGGTTGCTTGAATATGGTTTAATCAGCGGAGTAAGTTCATTTTGAATTGACCCCTTAATGTAGGTCCAACAGTATTTACGCTTGAATTTTAAATTTCAAAGTTTTTGAAGAATTTTCTTGTATCGGGACTTGACACAAGAGTGGTGCATAGGGTGTAGAAGGATGATCGTTTTCGTGCTAATTAATAGAGCAGTAGGTACTACTTTCTTGGCAGAGTGTGGGCACAGGGAGAGAAAACAGGTACTATCTCTTACTGGTTGCGAGTTTAAGTCATCAAGAACTGATTCTGTGAGCTCTATTCTTCAGAAAATGAGGCTTTGGCTCCTCGTGCAATGCTTTTGCCTGTTATTGGATTCATGATATTGAAGAATCTAGATCATTGGTGATTCCAATGTTGCCAGGATCTAGTTAGTGCCAAGACAGAACTTCATTTAAAGATGCGCAAGATGTAAAGTCCAGGGTCACTACTTTTATTTGGGGCATTTGGTTAATTGTGGGACAGTCGGGTGAACGACACGATAGAGACCGAAAACAATCTGATAATTCAAAAGTATGAGAACCTTATAACCCTTCTCCCACGCCCCACACACTGGGCATATTCTCAGGAACTTTTTCGTGGATTTTGTTCGTCTTAGAACCAAAATGTATTCCCGATTGTGAGGCTAAAACGTATCATTTTATGGTAGTTCTTTGAAATCGAAAATGAGGCAGGCTGCTGTTGTAATTTTTTTGTCAAATACTTACCAATCAGAGATCCCATTTGAACGGAAAAGACGGATTTACGACTTATGCATTCTCTCTATAGTCACTTTGGAAGCTGAAACATTGAACTTAATCTAGAGATTGACCCGCAAACTGAGAAGCATGTAACGTGCAAATGAAAGAATCATATTCAACTTCACATGGAGATATCACAACACAGCACAATATATCTAGGAAAAACAGGAGTCTGTGACATCATAGAATTCATTATAAAATTGAAATAGCAATGGGCTGGTCATATTGCAGTAATGACAGACAACCAATTGACATACAAACTCACAACGTGGATCCCCTGGGATCACATGTGCAACCGAGGCCGAGGAATGCTAGATGGAGAGCCGAACTAAACAATTTCAGTATTGGCTCCGCAACGCTCACGATAGAGAGGTGTGGTATATCTTGGTGAAGGTCTCAGTCCAACGACGAACGTTAAAAGAGTGATGATGATGATGTTAATCAGTGGGTTGTGAAGATTCATAAGTTCCCTTGGAACTCATGTTTATATATCATGTTCAGCATACAGTTCATATACGTTTCAATATTGTATACGTATACAGTATTAACAACATCAATCGTTTAACTTGGACAAATGGTTAAAACGGTTATCTCTCTTATCAACCGTTTTAATGCAGGCTCACTGTATTTATTTCATTTACATGGAAATACGCATTCAGGCTTGCATGAGTTGGATTATGCATACTCCAGGAGACAATGAATCGTGTGTGTGTGTGTGTTGCGTTTGCTACTAATGGATGGATAGATATACATATAAATATTTATATGAAAAGACTGCAAGGGATATACAAAGACATTGGGATAGATAGATGCATAGATAGATTCGAACAGACTGAGACATATATATATATATATATATATATATATATATATATATATATATATATATATATATATATATATATATATCAGTGTCATTATTCACACTACCCATCTATCGATCTCGGTCCGTTCACGTATATTTATCAATCTCCCCCTCTCTATCTCTCTCTCTGTACATATATTTAGAAGAATTTATATACGTAGCATTTCAAGCAGTGAAGTTTCCTAGACTATCTATCCATCTATCTCTCTGTCTATAAGTAGACAGGCAAACGGACAGACAGAGAGAATCGAGGGCATCCAGGTCTAAAACCGACAGACACATCACATGATACGGAAGTGAATGATCTAGCAATCTCTTAGCCCACACTAGGCTTTGCAGAGCAAGTGCTCTGTCACCTGACAGCCGAAGCATGTCTAAGGCAAGTGACAGAAAACAAAGTAACCGGAAGATTGAAGAACAAGATAAAATGTAAGTAATGGCGATGAAGGGAGATAGCACAACGCCACCTAGTAGCGAGATGTCGAATGACGAAATGTCAACCGAGTGCAATGGTCGGCGCGCAGGCGGGGAACGGTTGGCTCGGGGCGTGACATTGAAAAGCGATAAGCATCACATCGCTGTGGGCTTGCTTGTAGTTCCTTGTAAAAATGGGCTCACCGCAGAGTTGACACGATGATTCTTACGCGCTGATTGTGGCTGATGTGGTTTGTACATGGTGATTGTTAACATACAGGTTAAACGGGAACACGATCCGTTTTAATCAAGGAACAGTTGATTTATCGCATTGTAATGTATTTTTCTTTTGCGAGAAGTTCATACATCAATTTTTCAGTTCACTAGATTGCACAGTATATTGGCGAGAGAACATGAGTCAGATGTATAATCGAATCCATTAGAAAACTCGTATGGCATCGGACAGGTCATGTTGCAATAATGTCGGACAACCGCTGGATATCACGACTTACTACGAGGATCCCCAGAGATCATAGGCAGAACTGTGGCCGATAGAAAATAAGATGGTGTTACAATTTAGACTGGTTCAGTTGATATTGGCGCTGCAATGCCCGTGATAGATGAATATGGCAAATTTTGGGGATGATCAATAACTAACGCTGTTAAAAGTTTGCCGCTGCTGCTTGGGCTGCTGTCGCTGATGATGATGATGCATTTTCCTTCATCTCACTATTATCATATTATCATTGTTGTTGATATATCCCATGCTTACATACATATTTTGCTAATATTTTGGTGCTTAACTTTTGAATGACGGTAAGTCTCCTCAGCATTGGGCAGTCTCAATCATTCTCTGATTGAGACTGGATTTGATGTTGGTTATTGCAATATCTTTAACGTGACGATTGAAGCAGAGACACTGATACCATAAGGATACGAAACCTATTAAGTGAAATCATTTGTTGTTTGTCGAGGTCGAACTTAAATCCATGGTCTGTTGTCTGCATCGTTAGTAAATGACGAACTGAGAAATTAACGTATCGAAAAGAATTTGAGGCCACACTGAAAAGCAGAAGAAAATATGGCTATTTAGTTTCTCTCTAAATACGCGAATAATTTTCCGGAAACACGAAAACGGCTATTCTTCTACCTTATTTTCTCAGCAGCTTTCCGTCCAGGGTCCCAGGCATACTCCATCTCACCGAAAGCATGTCCACATACACTCGTCTCTTGACTCAACATAAGTAAATGTTCACACACACACGCACATACTCTCTCTCTCTCCCTCTCTCTCTCTCTCTCTCTCTCTCTGCCAAGAACCAAAAAGATCTCTTTGTTCCGAAATGACCAATCAGATGTAAGCCTGAGAGCCATGGCTACTGCTACAATGTCAATGTCCGTACCCTTTCTCTTCCTTTGCTGGTCAGAGTGATTTCCCTCTATTGTTTAACCTTAATTCCGTTCACATACGCACACACAGACACAAACACTTCACAACAAAATATCATCCTAATTGTCATCTTCATTACTATGATCATCAGACTTTTAGCGATCGTTGTTTAATATAGACCTCGCCCGAGATTCGCCAGGTACCTCTATCGTGGGCGTTGCGTTGCCAGTACTTTCTGAACTTGTCTTATTCGTCACGCTACCTTATTTTCTGCCGGTCACTGTTTGACATGATCTCTGGAGATCCACGTTGTGAGTCATTTTGTTCAAGTTGTCTGACATTCTTGCAACATAACCAGCCCATTGTCATTTGAGTTTTTCTAATGGTTTCTATGATGTTTCTGACAAGCATTTTTTTTTCATATACTGTGATGTCTCAATGTGAATGCTTCTCTCCAGTGCATGTTGCATGGTTCTCAGTTTGAAGGTCAATGCTTTGATCAGGTTCCACGTTTCTGCTCCATAGGTGACTACGGGAAGATATTGATAACAATAATAATTTTGGATGATTATCTTGGAAAAATAACTAGTAGTCTATCAGAAACTGTGAACCAAAACTGTCAACATGGATTTCTTGAGGTTTTAAGTAGGTCTGCCTGGCTGACTGGTGATGTACGCATCACACGTACAGGCAATACTTAAGGAGTGAGATGACTTAACATTGGTACATTAATTCCTTAAGGTGAGTAGAATATCTTTTTAAATCCATTCCAAATGAGATTTCAGTGGGAGGTTCAATTTACGATGTAAGCTTTTGCTAATTAGTCCCTTAGATTGCTCGGCAGCATTCATGCTTGTTCTTTCTTTTGGAAATTCTGACTTTTTTTTTTTAGTCATATGACCCAACAAAGGGTAAAAGAACTTATTCTTTGATTATCCATTTCTCTAAGTTTTAATTGATGATCCCCAACACAGCAAGCTGCCAAAAGATGCCGATCACATGACTATTCAGTGACCAACCAGTCCAGCCTTTGTATATCGTTACCCTTTATATCATATCAATGTCTGAGCTGGACTAAGTTTGGCTCGATAATCACATTGACTAGGGCCAGCAAACTTTTTTGGAAGCGGGCTGGACTGTAAATTAAAATAACAAAAATGACAAGGCTATAGAAACAGCTTTTTTATCGCAATATTTTTTTTCATTATTATTTGAGTGTATACCTACATGAACTTCAATGAACTATCATTCAATGAGACAAATTATTGTCAAATCGTGGTTAAGAGAACAGCGGGGTTTCGTAGTGTTAAAGCAATTTCTAGCAATAAGACATTGATTCCCTTGAAGCCATTGGCAAAATGAGACTTTGCTTCTTTATACCGAATTTTATCGTTCGATGGACAAATATAGATGTTGAATTTTTTTTATGGAACGTCAAGTATTCAATGAAGTCGGCGGGCCGGAGGAAAGAAGGCCACGGTTCGTAGTTTGCCGTTCTCTGACCTAGATCATGTGTGAATAATAATAATAATAATAATAATAATAATAATAATAATAATAATAATAATAATAATAATAATAATAATAATGAATATGGTTAGACACTCAATAGAAATAGTCAGGCGATCATAGTCTATTGGCAATAAGTTGTGTTGGGGGGAGTAAGGAAAATGTAAAAAGGGGTGATCAATGAATAAGTTACTTCTCTTGCAAACAAAAGTTAGTCAATGATCACTAAGAGAGTCTCAATTTCCAAAACCAAGCACGGACACAAACTGAAGAATTAATTTAGCAAAAATTTACGTCGTAATTACCAAAAAAAATTAATAGATGGAGATAATTAAAAAAACAAACGTTTTCCTAGAAATAGTAAGGAGTAAATGTTTAAAACTTTACCCTTCTAGCTCCATTGGTACAACCACTTGATAGACACACACATATATACTAGCCAGCCAGGCAGACAGACCAATTTGAAAACTCAAGAAAGCTATGTTGACATGCCTAGCTTCGTACGGCACGGAGACAAATGAGAGAAGAAAGATTGTTTCCTGCAAATAGTTTTAAGTACAATGAAGTACAATGAAAAAATTAATTTTCGCCCTTAAAAATCATTTTCTTTTTCAAAATAAATTAGATCAGAATTCTAATACATGATATACAATGCATTTGTTGAGTACCAGAATTTAGAGATAAGGGAAACAAAAAATCCAATATGTTGAGGTGTATACGACACAGAACAACAGACAATAATTTGAAATATTTGTCTCTCTATGGATTACTATTGACATGTTAATTAGGTACCCAGAGTTTAAAAGGTCAAGGAACTCAGCAATAACTAAAAATTTCATCTTGGTCGGTAAAAAACCGATGTATGGAAATTAAGTTTTTGCATAACTGATGCATGGAATAATTAGAAATTATTCTATTGAAGACATATGGCTTTAGGGCTTCATCTTTCACCAATTCAGCACAAATGATTTGTTTAAAATGGTACTGTTTTATTAACTCGTACTTCTACTGCTCCAAATGTAACAATTCATATTGCAAAGAGGAAACGCATAAATGATATCAATGTAAGCGTATATTATCATCATATAATTTTTCAGGATTTCTGTTCATGGATGTAGTTAACCCTTAAAGCCTTTTTGTAAGTAGATCATCAAGGATCAGAAAATCAGATTATGCTGAAAGCAACAAATTAACAGCTGAATTTGAAAATATACTGTATGCTAATCCTTTAACTCTTTTATCTTAGATATCGGAGAATGTGTGAAGGTTTATTTGGAAAGGCCGTTTTAGTGTATAAATTTGTATAGCAATAATGTATAATAATGTTACTTACTAGTTGCAATGAGAATCTCATCTGCCGGGTTCAAGACCTTATCTTTGACAGACATAACTCGAAGGACTCAAGGTTCAAGTTAATGCTGAGGAAAACATCAGAGCCTTTCAAGTCAGTCGGAGCTGATGTGAAACAAACCATCATCAGGTCAGAGTTATTCTGGCATCATCAGAAAAACTAGACAGAAATCTGTGGTCACGTGGGAGCTGATCTATCACGAAATTCTTGCAATCAGTAATCTAAGTGATGAACTGAATTTAATTGACACCAATGCCCACATACTAGCAGCGAGAAATTCCCTCAGTAAGTCATATATAACCACAGAAGAACAGAAGGTTTAAGCCACCTCTGCAGCTGTAGGGCGCAATGAGAATCCGTTTCAAACATCGCCTGTAAAAGTAAAACTTCACAACATTTTCACTCTAGGAAACAATCACAGAAGATACCAGAAGTCAAATACTTACCGCAGTTGGAGTAGGATTCACATCGTACCATCATCTAAGAACGCTTCATGGAGAAATCAGTAAGGCTTTCCTCTCCAATACATCAACCGAACAAGAGGACAATTTCTAGCTTAGAAAAGCCAGCAAAATTAACCAAGAGGAAATCCTTTAGGAAACGAAATAAAAAGCCAAATGAAGACAGCCATTGTTGTTGCACATGTCCGGGGAAGAACAATGAAGAATGATTACGGTGTGACGTGTCAACAGTCTCTTACCGATGTGATCAGAACGGATTGATGACCAAAACTATTACAAGTGCTCTAGTCAAGGAATTGGAGGCTCGGCTGAGCAAAGGCACAAGGTAAGACAACGTATTCAGCTGATGTGATGGCCAATACGAGAAAAATCAAAACAAAAGAACTCAAAACTTATGGTTACTTCTGTAAAACTTGTTAAACGACATCTTTAAATTTAGACTGGGAACTAACAGGCTGGACTTCGTCTCATATGATGAAAGATCCTTCAAAGATTCTGAGACATTTTGTTTGGAAGTAGCGAGGATTAAATTGAATAACATTGGATACAATACTCCATTGTTAGTGGACAGGTTTTAAGACTCAAACGAACCGAAACTGCAGATGCTCCTCCATGTGCAAACTCTCAAAGCGAGAAACAACCAAATCCTCGACGGTTCAAGTAATTGCAAATTGCTTTTCTGGCACGTATGCAAAGGATATATATATATATATATATATATATATATATATATATATATATATATATATATATATATATATATATATATATGATGTAGAATAGCTAATGCTCCCACTATTCCTCATGCTATGTTTGCAGTGAAAAGTGGAGTCGTCTGCCGTAAGCATGCCCCTGGCCTGAAGTTTTGCAAATGTCAAAGTCAGCAGGATGAGAGACATAAATCATAACGCAAGAACCCCTCTGGTTCTATTGAGTTTGTGTCATAGTAATAATAAGATGTACAAGAATGGATTTAATAGTTTTCTGTTGTGACTCTCATTATATGTAAGAATTCATATATATATCCCAGAGGAATTATCGTGAGAAATTGTTTTGATCCTGCAGAGTTTGGGCGATATCTCGCAATAAACTTTTGTCCCTGATATTTCACCGAGATATCTGTCAAGAAATTTCATGAATCTTTCTTGCCTTGGAAGTGCATCAGATTGTTATTCAAAACAATCTTTAGGTGGTGATGAAGTTGGTGCTCCTAGACAGTGCCTAACCTACACATCTCAGCTAATGTGTCAAAGGTTAAAGATTGAAGAAATCTTGCTACATCCTCCATATTCACCTGACATTCCTCCTATGGATTATCGTGTTTTTATCATAATAATGATGCTGGTTATGGTGATATAAGGTTTGATTGATATGCTTTCCTTTTTTTCGATATTTGAAAAAACTTAAATAAGATATAAACGTTAGATATGAGAATATTGCGTTCTATAATCGATTAATAATTTTAAAATTCAACATTTGTTTCTGCGGTCCTTACAATGCGTCGTTTTTAAATACAGGTAATATGTCTTGTCATATAGGTTTTTTTCTTTGATGGTTTTTTTTTCTTCGAAACTCTTGGTAAAATTGGGGCCTGTCTGTAGATGTCTGCTGAGTTTTCTTGATAATAAATTTCTGAAGTATAGAGAATTCAGAAAAACTCACATCTTGGATGCTATTTTCTATAACACCAGTTTGATGTATCCTCAGAACGTCATTTTTTCTTATAGTTGAGCTATAGTAAGTAAGTTAGAAACTTTCTTTGAAATTTCGTAAATTTTGTCACATTGTGCCACAATTGAACAAACACTTCCTTGAGATAAACGTTTGTATAACTCTGATGAACTCACGAAATACCGATTACTTTTTTAGAAAAATCCACAGCTCTCCCTTCGTTAAGTATGGAGCCGTTGCTTATAACATGGAAAGATTGGATTCTAGACCCTCTCCTTTATTTGATGGCTTCCCATTTGGGCGGAGTGCTAGCTGCATGTGAAGGATGACATTTGGGCTCTTTTGTTGCAGAAATCAAACATGACTTCATTCATACCCGAGAAATCGTTAATGACAAACACGGAAATTATGGAAGCATTAAAACATACATTAAAACTGGTTTCAAATCCCAAAGAACATTTTACTTGGCATTTAAACATGATGGAGAAATAAGACAAATAGATGGTGCTTATGCTCTTGGTCCGTCTTTGAAATGTTTTCACATCAAGCTTGATCATCTCGTTGATGAAGATCTCGTGGTCACTGATGTATTAGTGAAAGATACTGATAAGCCCATTGTAACGATTGAAGTAGTTGAAAGGGGTCGGGCGGTGGTTTTTGTAAATGAAATGCCTGTCCATTCATCACGCCTACGATTTGAATCTTCTACTGGGATCGTTTCTGCAGCTGTACTTACATTTGAATTGCTCAACATCCAAATTAGTTTTGATCCGGAGTAGAAAGAGCTACTTTTGGTCACATGGCATCTGAGCTCAGCCTTTCTCACAAGATTTCATTAAGCAATCTTTGATTTTTTAAGCTACTTGCATCATTCTTTCTTTAAAGCTCGAAACAAATGTCTTTGTAAGAACAGTCAGTGCAGTGACTAGCTTAGATGCTGGATTAAGGATTGCATTATTTTCTCCTCGGCCAAGCCTGTTATCAACTATCGTATTCATCCCACAGAATCAATGGCAGAGGTGATTGTTTCCAGTAAGAAGATCATTCAGCGTGAAAAGTTCGAATAAACGTTAAATATTCAATGGAAGCTTCAGCGATTTCAACGTTTGGAAATGACAGCTTTGGATTTCATAGGGTTAAGAACAGCATGCAAGTGGTGTGCGGAAATGTAATTGTTCTACCTGGTGTAATGTTCTTCAATGCAGATACACGACATTATGGAGAAAAATGACAAAAAATATGTATCGATCCAGCCAAGCCTATCTTCAATCTGATATGCTTTCAATGAATCCATGAATACAGTGAAAAAGTTATTAACTTTTATCGCCATTTGATATCAGATTCAGACAGCGAATATCAAGTCACTTAAAACAATACAGAACTGAGAACGTTCTCTTTTTTAATGACCTCAAGTTGTCAGCAATGGCCTAACAACCCGGATGAGAGAAGCATATGTAAGTAAATCTTGGTAAGGTTAGGACATTACAAACCACAGCGCTGCTGTAATATGTGACAACTCTGAGAGGGGGACTGGCGACCTGAGGAGATTTACTGTCATTCAATTTTCGGTGATGATCACCCAGCAACAGGTGAGAAATTGCAAACTGCAGCACTGCCATGGACTATGGGAATGCTGAGAGAAAGACTGGAGACTCAAGGAGACAAATGATGCTAATTGTAAAAATAATAAAAAAAAGTATACATGTCCCTATGTATATACGAATGCCTTAGGATATTGAAGATTAGCAGATCAGTGGTGAGTTTCTGTTTAATCTACGAAAAACTGGAAAGAAGACTTGACAGCCACAGGAGAAAACTTAGCAAAGCTAAATATAAAAAAGAAAATTCCCATGGGTTCTCTGCGCCATTACTATCTGTACTAACAATGGTAACACTAAATGGAACCTTAGAAAACAGCAAACGATACCAATTTTCCAAAACAAAAGGAAAAGTCAATGGATGATGTAAAGCTGTTTATAAAGGAAGGACTCGAAATATTGTTCCATGAAATAATGGGATACAGCGATGACATTGGAAAGAAATAGGGGGTAAAGAAATGCGCGTTAAAAGTAATGCACATGCAAGGGTTTACAGCAGCAATAAGAAAAAAAAGATGAAAAAATAGTTTGGTTCTCGAGTGCGACCCAAATAAACACAATAAATTGAAGAAAAGATTATACAAAAGAAGAGCGCCTTCAGAGTATACGAAAAATATTCGAGACTAAATAACTGAATAGCAGACACTGATAAAAAGAAATGAATACATTGGTAGTATCGGCAGTAAAATACTCTGTTTTCTTGGATGAATAAATGATGAAGTGTACACCCAAGAGATGGATAGATCGAATGTGGAGAAGAAAGGAGGTGGCAAAGGACTCATTGGCGTACAAGACTGTGATCAAAAGACCAAAACAGGATTAGAAAAGCGTGGGCAAGCAAGCAGGGAAGATATAATACGAAGAGCTGTAAGCAGTGCAACAGACAAAACAAAAAAGTAGGAAGCGAGGGATTAGCAAAGCAGACAACAATGAAAGAAAAATGGGAACGAAAAAATCGATACGGAAATTCAAAAGACATAGGAAATATCACAGACGAAATGTTATAAACATGGTTACGCCAAGGGAATCTGGAGAGGGAAACAGAATAGTCCATCTTGGAAGCTGAAAAAATAAATGCATCAGGACAAACTATTTCAAGGCGAAGATCGACAGAACCCAAACGAACAGCGAATGCAGACAGAAGGATGAAACTGTAAACCACTTGTGAATTTAGCAAACAAGCACATGAGTACTAAACAGGCATAACAGGGTAGCAAATTCTGTACACTGGGAACTAAGCAAACGGCTGGGATACGACTATGCAGACAAATGGTATCAGCAAAAAAATATCATAGAAGCCACAAATCACCCTGGGTCTTTGACATCCAAACCGATCAAACAACCTAAGCGACAAGATTGGATCTAGTAATCGTGGACGAGGGAAAGAGAATCTGCCAAATAGACTTGTCTGTGCCGGCAGGATCACAGAATGAATATGAATGAGAGTGAAAAGCTAAGAAAAATACTAGGCCTCGCCAAGAGAGCTCGGAAGAGTGTGAAACATGGAGGTCAGGGTTGCACCACTTATTGTAGGTACACTCGGAACTGTCTCAAAGACACGAAAAAACAAGACTGAATGAGCTAGAGATAAAACGAGGGATTGATGCAATGCAGTCAACAGCACTACGGAGGTCTGCTAGAATACTGAGTAGAGTACTGGAAATACGAAACTAACAAACTAGAATCAGCAGCAATGGCCTAACAGCTGGAGGGGGCACAAAAGAAAGCTGGCGATGGTTGAAACAGTATAAACCATAGTGCAACTGTTATATGAGAGGACGCTGAAGAACTGAAAAATCTTTCTGTCACTTAGCACAAACTGGAGATAGTCCTGGAAGATAGAAAGCACAAATTATTCTGAGACTTTGACATCCAAACCGACCATCCGCCCATGTGAGAAGACCGCACTTGGTAGTCCTGGACAGTCCTGTCAAATAAGAGACGTTGCTGTGTCGGCGGTTCACAGAGTGAATATGAAAGAGAGTGAAAAGCAAGGAAAATACCAGGATTTAGCAAGGGAACAGAAGAAGGTGTGGAACATGAAAGTCAAGGTAGTACCAATAATAGTAGATGCACTCAGAACCGTGCCAAAGACGCTGAAAATAAGACTAGAGGAGCTGTAGATAAGACGAAGGATTGAGACTATACAAACCTCAAAACTACTGGGAATGCAAGATATACGACCTCCAGTCGTAAGTATTAGTCTAACAGCCAGATGAACAATACATGACCGAGACGGCACAAACGATAGAGCTGCTGTGATGAGCAAAAGGACTGGAAGACCTGAGGAGACTTGTTGTCACTGCCTTCAGCAATGACCACCGGGCAACTGATGTAAAAATGCTGGGGACCGCATGAATACTGAAGAGAGTACTGGAAATATGAGATCTACGACCCCCAGCAGGTAGCGATGGCCTAACAACTAAGAAAAAGGCATTATCAAGGTGCAAAATTACATTTCTGCAGTGACAGATAAGGACGATATGATAGAAGAGCTGGACACCCAAGGAGACTTACTGTCACTCAGACTGCAGTAATAACCACCAGGCAACTGGTGTGAAACCGTAATCAGCCCTGCTGTGAACTGTAAGAGTATGAAGAAAAGGGCAGGAGACATGATGAGACTTGCATTCACAAGGTGCATAGCGTTGACCACGAAGCAACTATTGTGAAAATGCAAATAATAGTATTAATAATAATAGCAAACTAGAAAAGAAAAGTGGGAAGGGAAAAAATTGTACGGCGAGTTTAAAAGACAGATAAAAGATATAGCTGACGAGAAATCATGGACGTGGTTACGAAAGGGAAACCTTAAGAGAGAAACAGAATCGCTCATCATGGCAGCCCAAAACAAAAGCATAAGGACAAACTACATAAAAGCAAAAATCGACGGAACACAGACAAACAGCAAATGCCGCATGTGCGGTGAAAGAGATGAGACAGTAAACCACATAACTAGTGAATGTAGTCAGCTCGCCCAGAAGGAGTATAAGCACAGACACGTTAGAGTAGCAACGATGATACACTGGGAACTAAGTAAACAAATGGGATTCAACCATGGGGAAAAGTGGTATCAGCACAAGCCAGAGGCAGTCTTGGAGAATGACAACCACAAACTACTGTGGGACTTTGACATCCAAACTGACCACCTCATCCAGGCAAGAAGACCGGACTTAGTAATAGTAGACAAAAAAAGGAAGGCCTGCCAAATAGTAGACGTTGCTGTGCCTGCAGACCATAGAGTAAAAAAGAAGGAGGGTGAAAAAAGGGAAAAATACCAGGACCAGGCAAGGGAGTTAAGGAAAATGTGGAACATGAAAACCAGGGTAGTACCGGTCATAGTGGGCGCACTAGGAACTGACCTCAAAACGCTGAGGGAGAGACTGGAGGAGATCGGGATTAGGGGAAGGATAGAGACCGTACAGACCACAGCACTACTGGGAACTGCACGGATACTGAGGAAGGTGCTAGAGATATAAGTACTGCAACGAATTGTAGCTCTGTCATGATATGCAAAAGAGACAGGAGACGTTAGCTGAAGACCTGAGGAGATGAGGAGACTTATTGTCACTCAGCCTTCAGCGATAACCACTGGGCTACCGGTGTGAAACTGTAAATCGCAGAATTACTGCGACCTATGAGTACTAGGAGAGGAGGGCTGGAGACTTGAAGAGACTTGCTGTCACTCAAACTCCAGCGGTTACCACCAGGCAACTGGTGTGAGATTCCAAATAATAATAATAATAATAGTAATAATAATAATAATAATAATAATAATAATAATAATAATAATAATAATAATAATAATGATAATAATACTAATGGCTATGAAGGCGATGGGTCGGTTAAAATGTCAGCATAGAGAGTCTGCTCTTCGGAGATATTCGCATTAAAGTTTTTATCGTATGTTTTTTTTTATGACGATTAGGCGGCATTTATAATCTGTCCGTCCGAAGTTCTTTGGGAGAAATGAAAATCGTACGAAAAATGAGAGATAATGAATGAAAAGACAAGGCGGATATATGAGATAAATGAAAAAAAAGAAATGAAATAGACCGAAAAGAGAGAGATAAAGGGAGGGGGGAAGAAGAGATGATGACGTGAAGGATGAAACAGAAGGGTAGACAGAAGAGTAAAGAGAAATGGAAGAAGAGAACCCCCCCTCTCCTCTACCTCTTTCATAACTTCCTCATTAATCCGCCCTTTCCTCTTTCCTTTGATTCGCCCTCCCCTGTTTTCTTCAATTCGGTTCCCTTTTCAACATTTACACCAACCCTCTCTTTTCGCTCTCTTTCTTTTTATTCAATGCGTCCCTCCTCTTTTCTTTTAAATCACCCCCCCTCTAGCCTTTCATTTGCTGTCCCCATTTTTTCTAATTGGCTCTCCTCCCTTCCTTTGATTCATCCTCTTCTTTTCTTTTTAATTCACTCTCCCTCCTTTTCCTCTAATTTATCTTCCTTCAATTCCTTTAATTTGCTCTCCATGTTCCCCTTCTCTACTGTTGTCCCATCAACCCCTCCTGTCATACCAGCACCCTCCCATCCCCACCCTAGATGATCCTGTTTTATAGCTGCCTTACAAATACCAGAATTTATGCTCTAACAATAAAGCAGCACAGGGTTTAATAACTTGACTCATCGATCTTAATCAAAACCGATATTGAAACGGACAACTGTTGTCGTTGTTTATTGGCCGGAGCAGAAGTCCGTGGATTGACCGTGTGTGGATGTTTGGCCAATGGACACATTAGACATAAATAAAAAGATATCAAATAAAATAAAGACCAGGTCTAGCTAGTCACTCGGCGAAAAACCGGCATGAGACCAAAGTCTTTTGGCAGCATAGTGTGTCCGGGATGACTAATTAAAGAATTGGAAAAAAGAGTGAGCTGTAGATAAGTTACTACTCTCGCCTTCCGTTGCATAGAATTCTGGATTTTCCGAAATTATACGTGAATGCTGCAGGACATAACGAAGGGATCAATTTAGCATAAACTTACATGGCAAATTAGACACGTAACTGAAAAGCTATTAAAGGAGGAATTAAATTTTTTTCTGTAGAAAATGGAGAATGAATGTTTGGAATTTCTGACCAAAGGCTCTATTGGTATGGTCAGTACGGAAGCCTGTCAATCAGCCATCCAGTCAGCCAGTCAGCTAAGCAGATTAACTTGAAAACTGGAGAAACCTATTTGGAGAGTTTTGGTGACAGTTTTGGTGGTCATTTTCTAATAAAATAAAGCCACAGAAGACAATAAGAAGCAAAACCTTTAGAATAACAGCTCAAGGACAAATCTGTTCAGTTTTTATTGATTTCTTCATTTGTGTATTCAGTTATTAGTTTTATCGAATTACGGTAGTCCCACAAATGGCCTGTCCGATCTACTATCTGAGTAGGCTACAGATTCTTCTGTCTTTGTTTGTCCGACTGTTTGTGTGTGTGTGTGTGTGTGTGTGTGTGTGTGTGTGTGTGTGTGTGTGTGTGCGTGTGTGTGTGTCTGGGCGCCCCTGGTTACAATTTGGGGGATATAACCTTGAAAATTTATGTTTTGAGAAGGTCTCTACGGTCACTTTGGACCAACAAATCTCAAACCTTGCGTTGATATTCTATAGATAATTAAAATGATGGAACAATTTTAGGTAAATAGCCAGGTACACGTGTGTACTACGGTGGATCTTTTATTCGAGGTATGGATATCAATTTTTATTGTCAAACTCGTCCAGGTTAGAGGCTGGAGTTGACTTTGTTTTCCTAACGTAACAAGAGGAATAATCCTCATCTAGTTTAAGGGGGAAGTGATTCTCCATTGATTGTATTTCTAATATCAAAATATTGGAAATGCAGTAAGAGAAAAGTTACTTCCCCCTAATTTTTTTGATCAAATAAGAAATAGGGTTCAAGTTTTCACCTGACTCTTCCTCATTTTTCCTTGTTCTTATTTCAACAATTTATTCTTATAGAGTAGTGTACTACCTTAATTTCAGGATATCAATCACGAGTAAAAATATATACAACTGTAACTTGGTTACTTGGTATTCAATTTTGGCTACAGACACGTTCATAATATCTTTTCATGTACAGTAGATTCTGGTTAATAGGGCCATAGCGGGACCAATAATTTTGAACCAAATAATCGGCCAGTCCTATTAACCGAACGAGTTAGGTTTTTTTTTTTTCTTTTTTCCAATGAGAACAATCTAAATCCCTTTTCGCTTTGTATATCGTCTTCTTTTTAAAATTTTGCATTTAACTTGATTCGAATATTTTAGAGATGATTGTTTTTAGAAATTCAGCTGTGGTTCTATCAGATTTATTCTACAAAAAGGTCAGTTTGGTAGTACTACTGCTTAGTCCAATTAATTGGTGAATCGGTCATGATAAACGGTGCAAATCATTTCCATGATTACATACGTTTGAACGACCGTCGGTCTTATCGAGTGGAATCCATTGTATTTCGTTTCCTTCTAAATATATCATCACTTCGTTTATTTTGACTTCTTTCTTGTCGCCTTTTTTCCACGTTTTCTTTCTTATTCGCTTAATTCCGTTCTTTTCCCCCTTAGTTTAACATACTTTTTAAATTTTTGACTGAGCTTAGTTTAGCAAAAGATCGGTGGGTGGAATTAGAATGAAAACAAGCCTGTCTTCTGCGGGATCAAAATACACTCTAACTTCTATTCCGACTGAAGAGGTTTACTGCAACTTTTGTATTGTATTTATAATGTACATGTTCGTAAATATATAAGGCTAGTCAATTTGGCTCGGTTAGTTGAAGAACTGCCCACCGATCATTGGTCATGATTATAAATCACAATTCAGAAAAGGTAATTATATATATATATATATATATATATATATATATATATATATATATATATATATATATATATATATATATATAATTACCATTTCTCCATTGTGATATATATATATATATATATATATATATATATATATATATATATATATATATCGCTTCTGTTAAACATAATGGGAGAGACAAACAGCAAAGGGTTTACTCCCTTAAATGAGGTAAAGGTTTTTCCTGTTATTAAGGGGGAAAACTCAATTCTAGGCTCAACTTTCCAGAAAGGGGATAGCTGCCTGCCTAGAAAATCAACTTTCAAAATTGTGTTTTTTTATCAGAACCTGAACATTGACCATCTAGAGCAAATGAAAAATACGCAATCATCTATGGGCTAATCTATAAACCTCTGAGAACAAAAAAAATTCCATTAGATTTAAAAAGATGTTTTTTCTACATAAGTGTCCTCTCCAGAGTCATCTATGGAGCTGAAACATGGAACAACACCAAAAGACTGGTTCTCAAACTGAGAACGATGTAACAATTCAGGATCATGTTTAACATCACAAAGAATGATCATAAGAAAGCAGATTAAAAAAACTGATATCATGAAATATATTTAAAAATTCAAATGGCAATGGTCAGACCATATTTCAAAAATGTAAGACAACCACTTAACATCCCTAGTCATAACATAGTTCCCAGAGATCATATCTGAAATCGTGACCGACAATATATGGCGTGACGATTCATACGGTTTCAGAAATTTTTGGTCCACAACGCCTACGCCCGTAGTTTAGCGAATCGGGATGGGGCAAGTCCAATGACAAACGGTATAAGGATAATGACGATGATGGATTCCCCTGCAATGAGCAACAGCGGTTACGTACTCTGAGGATGGAACTCGCTGCACCGGCAATGGTCTAGTGAGGAGAGTTTGACTTAGTCAGGCACCAGAATACCATTTCCCTTCTCTACTGATCTTTTCTCTTTTCATCGAACGTTTCTTCAGCACTATATCTTCCCTGCCTCATTCAAACATTCAAACAATTCCCTCTTCCTTTCTGATTACCTCCTTACGCCACAGCCACCAACCACTTATTTATTCTTGGACAATCGGACAGACAGACAGACGGACAGACAAGCACACACACATACACGTATACAAATACATGTAGATAGATGAGTAGATAGATAGATAGATAGGGGTCTCGTGTCCTTATTTTGTTCAATGGATTTATGGCCAAGTATATATGAGTGTGTGTGTGAGCTTACATTAACGTAATGGCTAGGAAGCACATATCACACATATGTAGGAGTGTATAAAGGAATGTATATATATATATATATATATATATATATATACACGCATACACATACTCATTTATACACGCAGGCACACACACGCATATATATATATATATAAGCATATATATATATATATATATATATATATATATATATATTGAGTTCTTATGTCCCATGTTTGGCCCCATTGGTTTATGACTACGTATGTCGAGTCCAATTATTACTCCTAGAATCCAACGGACACAGCCGACCTTTCTGGAGGGAGCAATTATTCTAAATTGCCAATCGCCGATTCGCTCCCGACCCCATCTGACGTCATAACTTTACCCCCGACTTTCTCCGAATTCTTACACTGACTTTTTTTTTCGGTTGAATGTTTATGGCTAAACGTTTTATGGTCAGAACTTTTAATCCTCCAAAATCCACTCGGGAGTTGTGAGTGGCCAAGTGGTTAACATCAGGCTGAATGGGAGGGAACTCGAACTAACTGATGTTCTTCATCGTTGAGGCTCTTACTAATCGCTACGGTATACAGACGTATGACAACCAAGTGAAAATGATTCGTTTTTCAGTCACTTTTCTTCGCAATATCTATATATACATAAATATATATATATATATATATATATATATATATATATACATATATATATATATATATATATATATATATATAGAGAGAGAGAGAGAGAGAGAAATATAGATATAGATAGATAGATTGATATATATATATATATACATATATATATATATATATATATATATATATATATATATATATATATATATATATATATATATATATATGGTACAGATCAGGCTAGCAGTATAACATAATATAATGATGTATTAATAATATAAAGCAACTTCTGATATGTTATGGATTTATTTCATAGAGTGCTCGATACATACAACTTTTCATTGTTGAAGTTAAATTGTTTTAAAGTTGAGGATTCGCTAGGATTTCCCAAAATCTGTTAATGCAGTTTATGTAAGCTTTCCAAAGGATTTTATGTTCTACTCAGAATTAGATATCAGGTAATAGGTGTGATTTTGTGGGTAGGGGGGGGCAGGGTGATCAGTTTTCTACCCAGTCACCCTTTTGGGTAGTCGAAAACAAAATAGTTATATCAACATGGCTCCCACTAGTATTGATCAAACACCACAACCCATTAAGCCATGATTTTGATATTCAGTTTTGTTTTTTATTACATTTAGGGTCGTGTCATAACACATGTAGTTTGCTATTTCACATACGAAACATTATATATATCATACTTCGGTATTATTTTATTCTACACATCATTTACCTGGAAGGAAGAACTTACTTGTATATATTATCAATGATCCTAATCTCATCCTATTAAACGCTGGAATAACCTACTGCGTTGAGCAGTCTAGGCTTGGTATTTTGTTCTTCAGGTCATTTCAAAACATAGAAAGGATTTCCAGGCGCTCTACTCTTTTTGAAAGAATAATGCAGTAAGTAGTGCCGGTTGATATGGTCACAGAATCAGAAAAGCATGTCATACTTTACTGCCAACTGCTTTCTTGGAATGCGAGTAATAAAACCACTATCAAGGACTTGCGTTGAAAGAGAAGGCTGATTGAGTTGGATTCATGAATTTCCTACGACGATTAATATAAGCCTAGGCTGGAATTCGAATTGATTCTGTTTTGTGATTCTCGAAATTCCTTTTTTATTTAACGAATATTGGATATCGTAAGATGCACGTAGCCTGACTGTTTCCAACAGACCTGATATTAGGGGCATTAGTGCAGACTGAACGCTGAGTTTGAACTCGGTCTGCCGATTCCATCCTCCGTATCGTTAACTGTCAGGCTATCAACACCTTTACCACTAAAAAGTACGAATTAAGTAAAGAAAGATCAATCAATTGCAATTTTTCTTATAGGGTTGCTTTATTCATTCAGATAAGTAACTTAATTCAAAATGTATTTTTACATCGATTCCACATGAAGCTTATTTGAGCTTTTCTGTGCGTTGACTTTACTGCTACTCCAAATGATAAAAGTTAGCTTCTAATTGAATATTTCTGATCGTCTGAGAAAATTGATGTTTAAAAACCTAATTTTGCAAATGTTTTCACCTAAAAATGTTTGTACCTTTTTTTGGAGATCAATATGCAAACAAGGAAAGGGAATTGTCAATAGTCAGGAAACAATGTAAGTGTTACTTAACCCTGCGTTAGTAACGTGACATAGAGAAAAAATCTTGGTGTTTGGTTGCCTGGGGTCTTCATAGAAATGCTTCGTGCAGAAAAAATCTATGTCTTATTTATTCCCCATTTTAATCCCCCAATAAGCAAATTGATAACTCTATCGGCTCAGGGTCGCAGATGCATGAGGTAATTGGAGAAAGCACCAGAATCGAATGAATCTTTAGCTTTGTAATTGAGTTTTTATCCGTCTGGTATAAACAAAAATATTTTTATTCCCATGTTGCATTTTTGTCTCTTTTTAGCGTGAAGTAATGTAAATATAACAATAACAGACCTGGTTAGTCACTTAATAGAAACTACCTCTAATAATAGTTCCTTTATAGGAGATTTCCAGCAGATTATAGGTATTGACATTATTCTTCCAGAGGAAATAATGATGTAGGACGGATACCGTCTTCATTCCTGCTTCAATTGTTCCTTGTTTCCAATCCAACTTTCCATGCTTTCTTCCTCCGTTGTTCTTCATTTTTCTTTCCTTTTCCTTCCTTGGATCTCTCATCGAATTCTCCTTTGGTGCAGTCTTTATATATTTATCTATCACTTTATTCTTTGTATTTGGCACAGGCAGCTGGACAATTGAGTTTGCTCCTTGAAGGGGCAGCAGACCTCTACAGTCAGCTTAGACATCTCGTTCAGCGGAGTATCAGAAATCTCCGTTTCAATATATATATATATATATATATATATATATATATATATATATATATATAGGCAGTTGCACTGTTATGCCCTTGCACGGTCAAAAAGGGGGCCACACCCAATAGTTAGCTCGGGCATCTCCCAGGAAAAGAAACTCCTGTCAAACGTACGACATCGTTCCTATTTGCGCCATCTCAGTGGATCATGGGGTGCAAATCCTTGGTTCAAAGTTTTGGGTGCACTGCCCACATATCGACACTTCATCGTGCGGAGTGGAAGGTAATTTTGCACACATGATCCCACCGTCAAAGGATTTCATAACCGTGAAAGACCCTCTCAAAATCTTCGCTCGCAAAGTCAAGCCTTTCATTCATTATAAATATTTTATTCATCTATAGTGTTACTCTCTTTGTTTCTACCTGTATTTGATACTATAAATAACATAAGCGAAAGATCAGATAGTTTGATAAGAGGATAGGAAGATTGAGGATAGAAAAAAGTTAGGTAGTTTGATTAGAGGGTAAGAAAAGAAAAATGAGATGGGAAAGGTAGTCCAAAGAGAAACATAGAAATGAGGAGAGAAAGTTGTTTACTGAGGTGGTTGGAAGATTTCCTCGATGTGTGTTTAGCATAGATAAATACATGGATGAGTAATGAAGATTGGAGAAGGTAAGTGAGAGGATGAGATGATACCGACCAAGACTTGGGGACGCAGATGCATGAGATAATGGATAATCTTAGACGACAACATCCGGGGAATTTCCATGGGATCAGCAAGTTTTTCATTATTCTTCATGATCTTTTCATTTTTTTTCTTTCTCTATTTTTCTTCTTTCTCTCTCTTCCCCTCTCTCCCTCTCTCTCTCTCTCTCTCTCTCTCTCTCTCTCTCTCTCTCTCTCTCCTTTTATCACTCCATACTCGTGTATCTATTTTTATTCCTCTCAGTCTGTATTTCTTTTAATCTCGATCTTTTCTCGCTCCTCCAGTCACGTCCGCACGAGATTAGACAACTGTAGACGGACAATACGCCATGATTGAACTGGTTATTTATCGGGAAAACGGAAAATCCCCTCTAATTACTGCACAGAAACCCAATACCAACTCTGCAGATTCTATGCTTTTCTTTGTAAACCCCTTTATCTTTTTTTTTCTCTTTGTTTCATTATTGGAAAAACAAGAAAAGAAATAGATTAAAAAATCCTTATCGGTTAAACCCAGGATTGGGTCAGACATAATCCAAAAGAAAAGTCGTGGAGTCTAGAATAGCTTTACAATTGTCCAGAAAATAACAATGTCGCTTGGCGTCATATAGTCAGTAAAGAATATTGAATTTGTGGACAATCTCTCTGTTCAAAGCAGAGAAAGAAAAAGGGATATTGTATTGGGGGGCGGGGGCGGAAAAGAAAGAAAATTGAACGTTCGATTGAATTGTGAAGTGAAGAATAAATTTATAAGAAAAAAGACATCCGTGTACACGTATAAGTGGATGTGTATCTATATACACATCATCACAAATTTGGCAAAAGTGTTCGAACGATTAATGATATTATTGTAAGTAAATCATTACCCTTTTTTAAAATAGGTATACTAGGGAAACTGCTTATTTTTATCACTTTCGGGCGGGTTTTTTAGCACATCATCAACGGCTGATAACATTAAGCGAAATATATGCATATGGAGCTGCTCATTGTGATCACTATATATAAAGTTTTCAAGATCGATTGATTTTGATAAGTATGACCATTTGAAAACATTTTGCATGATCATAATAAACGGATTTCTATGTATTGATTAAAATTGTTATTATGTACTTAGAATAATGTAAACTATATGTCCCGTATCTTTTGGAACTTTTCGAACCTTTTCTGAACTTTTCAGGCAAAGTAATAGAAAGTAATAGAAATAACTTCCTTGTCGAACTAAATTTTAATGATATCTACTATCATTTGGGCTCTGTTGTTGAGGCAAATACTCATTAAACCATGAAAGAATTATGGTCTACTAACGGAAGGTCAACAGACAAATAGTTTGAGTCCTACACGAACTCGCAGCTGAAAACGGAGCCTGACGTTCAACAATCCGCAATATTTTGCTGAGCAGACATGGAAGGGGAGTTTTTTCATCGAATCGTTTATCGGTAAATAGATTTTAACAAAAACCAGAAGAACTAATGACTTTCTCTTGATTAGACAGCAGTTCTTATGCCATAACAGTGATTAGGTAAAACATGGACCATCAGACTTTTTTGTATCAAATCCAGATTTCTTTTACTAAGAGAAGATTGAAATAATGTTTTCAAGGTGGACAGATGTGTTAGATAACGACGGTGATTATCTAAGAGGTTTGATAATGAGGAGCAGTTGCTGTATTGAGGATACTTGCTGTCATTTGATCTCCAGCGAGAGATACTGGATGCTATTGGTGAAAACCTTAATGCATCTATCGAAGTAATAATAGTAATGTCCAGAACTTGTTTCTAAACCCTGAATTATACGACATTAAAATGTCCTTCAAACCTGCGAGGTCAATGAGTGACGGATTGTGTCACGTTAAAAGCATTATGAGAACCTTCTATTGATACGCACATACGCACACACACATTTGTATTCAAAACACATGCAAATACAAGTAAACGAATGCTTTTGAATATAAAAATCCACGTACAGTAATACCTTGAATCGTGCAGGTTTTATTAGTACTGGTTCCGTCGTAGTACGCCAAAGGTATTGCTATACGAATTAATGTAACTACGTGTAATTATGATGTGACTCATTATAATAATAACTGGAACAAAACTGGCTATTTATGGAAATTCCTGTACAATTTTTCAATTCTTTTTTCTTCTTTGCATTGTTCTTTAATAGACTTTTTATGACGTCATAAAAATGTATAACTTTCAATGGAAGTTGGGACGTTTTTTGAGCTCATCTGTTGCAACATCGACTGTTTTTTCTTATGACGTCATCAAAACATGCATGGTTTTCAGTCGTAGAAGGGACGTCTTTTTTAGCTCATCTATCGTAAAGTCGACAGTAAACCCAAGCTATTGCTCGGGAAAAAAACACATTAAATTATAAGAAAACATTGAAAAGTATGGTTTTGAACAGTACGGAAAATTTTGGAAGGAACTAACCGCACTGATCAAGGTATGTTTGTACATGCAAAGCCGAGGTCCTCATGTTCAATGCAATCTGTGTAATTATGACCATTTTAACAGCAAAAATTAATATTGGAAAAGAGTGAAAAAATCAACAACGGACAACAAAGTCAATTCAAATCAATCGATTTGGAAGTCTGTAACATTTAATCAGGGATCAATATCGAAAGATCGATATTTTGTTTCGCGTGATTAATTAGAAACTGTCAACTAAAGTTGTCAACATAGGTTTGTTCAGTTTTTAAATCAGTCTGTCTGCCTGTCTGGCTCACGGTAGTCAATTCAGATCTGATTTTTCAATTTTCCGATTCTCGTTCGCTGGCTATATAAGTAAGTATCACGGGTCGCATTTGCAATCAAAATTTATGCTAAATCGAATCCTTAGTTTGTACCTGGCAGCATTCACTGTTGGGTGAGTGTTGAAGGGATTGTTTAGTAATCACCGTCCAACAGAAGACGACGGAAGTAACTTACCCATTGATCAATTTTTTCCTCCGATATTTTAATTCATCATCCGCAACACGGATCGCTGCCAAAAGACCTTTATCCTGTGACGGTTTCTATTGAGCGACTAACCAAACCTGTGATCGATTCCAGTTTGGTAATAATCGATAAAGTTTTAATTGCAATTGATAGCGTATGAGTGCCGATCATTTCTATTAGAAATCATTCTCGACTGGGAAAAATGACTTTGATCACTGAGATCGATAGAAAGTTGGAAAATGTTCAGATTTTCAAAACTGAAAACCGATGGTTGATTTGGTGAGATGGTTAATGAGCGTGTCTGGATGAAGAGAGATCGATAGATTAGCAGAATGTTGGCTAAGAAAAAGGGTGGGGCGGTTTGAGAAACGTGTGGATTAATCAATAGCCGAGCGACAGGCTGCACTGGGAAAGAAAAAAATAAAGAAATAATGCGATAATGGAGAGAGAAAGAAAAAAAATTGTTAGCTCTAGAAGAAAACAATTTCGAGCTATGGAAAAGAAAGGGAAAAAAAGAAATAAAACAAGCTTGGCTGCTGCAGAGTCAAACTCCTCTCCAACTTCTGATCCCGATTGAAGATGGATACTGCAGTTTTTGTACTGTATATATGATAAATGAAAAAAAACTCTTCAACTTGCATACATGAATCATCATAGCCCGCGTATGTACCAGAACTATTCATGTCAGAAATTATCTAAGATAATCTTTAGAAGATAGATCTCTATCTAAAATTACCAAAAATTTTGAGCATTGTTGTTCCAGAACGCCCATAGAGACCCAATAAAGCTGTTTTTTAAGGGGAAGAAGATTTTAAATTGTGTGAAGTGGTGTTCTCATGCGAATCATCAAGATTGTAACCGCCAAAATGTGATCAGGAGTGCCTGGAGACACACATACGTATACGCATACATACGGATACTCAAAGAGAGAAAAATATGTTGCTCACATAGCTTGTCCTTGTCCGTCAGCCTCTTGCAGGGCTACGTTGATAAGATATATATTTTTGGCATAAATGTATTCATGTTTTAGAGGGAAATAAGTAAAGGTTACAAGATATTTTCCTCTCTCGTCCTGTAGCAATCAACTTGAAGAATTCCCAGAAGCAACCCAGAGGGAGGTGAAACAAGCCATTTAACAGACAAAAAAAGGAACGGCCCTGGACTAGACAACATGACCATCGACCTACTCCGAAAAGCAGGTGAAATCATCACAAGGAAACTGGTTGTCCTTTTCAACTTATGTCTAAAACAGAGTAAATTCCCAAATGATGGGAACTGCTATCATAATGCTTTTATTTAAAAAGGAAACCCGAAAGACCTCAACAACTACAGGCCTATAAGCCTACTCAACTGCATACACAAACCTTTCACAAAAATCATCATCAACTGAATCACAAAAAACTTGATGAAAACCAACCACGAGAGCAATCTGGCTTTAGAAGAAGCTACTCGACCACGGATCACCTGCATTCGATAAATCAGCTGAAAGAAAAAGCAGCAGAATATAAACTACCACTCGCTGTAGCATTTATCGACTTCAAAAAGGCATGTACGACTCAGTAGAAATCCCTAAGGTCATGGAGGTTATCACTTGATAAGGTGTAGATCCAATATTTGTCGAAGTATTGAAACATATATACAATCATAGCACTTCCTTTATCAGGCTATATAAAGAATCGAACCCCTTTCAGCTCCAGGAAGGAGTAAGACAAGGTGATACCAGCTCACCCAACCTCTTCGAGATGATCTTCAGAAGACTAGACTGGGAGAGTAAAGGGATTAGAATAGACAGCAAGTATCTGAGCAACATCAGATTTGCAGACGATATTGCCTTTTTCGCAGAGAACCTACACGACCTCCAACTAATGATAGATGAACTAAATGAAAAGACCAAGAGAGTCAGCCTACACATGAACTTCAGCAAGACGAAGATCATGTGTAACAACCACATCGGAGATTAAAATACTGAGATCAAAATCGAAGACACGGAACTGGAGAAAGTAGATCTCTACATCTACCTAGGGGAACAAATTTCCATGAGACCCTCGAAGCAAGAAGAAATCAAGCGAAGAATCACACTAGGATGGCAAGCCTTTGGCAGAGCAAGCCCAACCTTCAAAAATAAAAAGATCCCATTAATCCTATGAAGAAGGGTTTATGAACAATGCATCCTCCCAATAGTCACTTATCGAGCTGAAACATAGAACCGAACCAAGAGACAGATCCGCAAATTGAGAACCATACAACGTGCACATGAAACAATAATGCTGGGCCTCATATGGAGAGACCACAAGACAGCACAGTACATCGGGGAAAAGACGGGAGTCAGGGACAACATAGACTCCATAAAAAATCTCCAATGGTAATGGGCTGGGCATGTTGCAAGAATGGTGGACAACCGATTGACATTGTGAGTCACAACATGGATTCCCCCAGATCACTTGCGAAACCGAGGCCGGCAGAATATTCGATGGAGAGACGAGCTAGACAAATTCAGAAATTACTGGCTCAGCGACGTCCATGAGAGAGAAGTGTGGCGAATCCTGGGGAAGGTCTATATCCAACGATGGACGTTGAAAGACTGATGATAATGATGATGAAGTCATTGTGTAGTTGAATGATAAATTTTTATTAATATTCAAGACAGCCTCTGGACAATCTGTTTGTCGTGAGTTGAAATCGCAGAAGGGAATGTGACTTTTACATACCGGTTCACACCCCTGAGAATTGTTCTTTTTCTTGTTAAGAAGGAACAATAAACTCTAGTTTCGGAGTTTGAGAGAAAGAAACACGAACATTGCTGTGAACAAACGAATGGAAGGCAGAAAGAAAGAGTATGATAAAAACAGAAATTAAAAAGAGAAAGAAAGCATATGAGAAAAAAAAGGTAAAAGAGAAAAGTCGCCTTGTACAAAAGAAAGAAGGAAAGAAAGGAAGAAAGAAAATAAGAAAGAAAGAAAAAAAGAAAGAAAGAAAGAAAGAAAGAAAGAAAGAAAGAAAGAAAGAAAGAAAGAAAGAAGGAAAGAAAGAAGGAAGGGGAAAAAGAAAGAAAGAAAGAAAGAAAGAAAGAAAGAAAGAAAGAAAGAAAGAAAGAAAGAAAGAAAGAACAAGAAAGAAAGAAAGAGGTTAAAAGTTTAGGATAAAAGAACAAAGGGTATGGGATTCGTATTCCAATGTTTATTGACATTATCGTCAGAAATGTATGTTTTGGAATGAATAACCACTGCTTACTTTCAGTCCATCAATATAAATGAAAGAACGAAATAATTGTATATCCAGCGTCGTCTCAACCTCTTTTTCTTTTTGGAACAACATAAACAATAAGCTCACTAGTCTAAACAACTACCAGAATTACAAAGCACCCCGAGAGAGCATAACTCTATTAACGCCTTCGCTGGGGAAAGTAATCGTACATGTATTTGCCCCAAATTTAAGAAAGTGGTGAAATTTCGTGAAAAATCCATGCACAATTACCGCCCTTCAGTCGTAATTATATGTCTACATAACGTAAGATTGCCAAAATTTCATGTGGACTTGCAGACTGAAAGACAGATAAACAGCAAGACGAACACGACCGAATATATGTACCTTAGTGCAGTTAATGGCTCTTCTCAGTATTATAGACCTTATCTACTCCTGAAGATAGTTGTAAAATGGTTCGGCCAAAACGTTGTGGTAAAAATGAAACCAGCTTGAAGAATAAATTCAGTAGTTTGAACACATCTTGGAATTATAATAGCAGTTCTCCATTGAAAGAATGAATGAATAGCTTGGCTTTGTAGACGAAGATTTTCTCCGATCAAGGGATTCTTAAACGGTGAGGACACACACACACACACACACACACACACACACACATATATATATATATATATATATATATATATATATATATATATATATATATATATATATATATATATTAGTATATTGATGGCTAGGATCAAAACCAACCACTATTCCTCTCTGTTTCCGTTTTCTCTTCCATTCGTTTTCTCTTCTCCTTTTCACCTGCAACGATGTCAAAAGATCTATGAGTGCAATAAATTCATTCAGAACAAATTTGAATTGGTGGAAAGCGTCCTCAAGGAAGGAAGGGAAGAGTGGATGAGTTGGAAGGATCATAAATACAGATGTGGACACGAAAAAAAAGTAGCAAGACTCAAGAAAACCAGTATTCTTTGTTCATTTGAATATTTCTTTCAAACTTATTCTTATTCATCATCAGCCTTTTAGTGGCCTAGGTTGGACGTGGACTTTCCCCATGATTCACCACACCTGTCATGGGACCTATCATGGTGTCGCAGGGGCCAGTACTTTCTGAACTTGTCTAGTTCGTCTTGCTATCTTATATTCTACAGACCACGTTGAGATCCGTGATGTACATCAGTTGTCTGACATTCTCGCAGCATGACCAGCCCATTGCTGTTTGATTTTTATAATTGATTTCATGATAAATCAGATTCTTGTTTTTTTCCCTAATATATTGCTCTGTCTTGTGATCTCCCAACGTGATATTGAGGATGATACTCTCATCTGCACGTTTCATGGTTCTCAGTTTCAGAGTCAATCTTCTTATTTTGCTCCATAGGTGACTATCGGGAGGATGCATTGGTTGTATACTCCACTTTTTAGGACTAATGAGATTTTTTTGTTTTTGAAGATTGGATTTGCTCTATCGAAGGCTTACCACCCTAAAGCGATTCTTCGTTTGATTTCTTGGGGGTTTCATGGAGATTTGTTCTCCCAGGTAGATGTGGTGGTCTACTTTCTCCAGTTTAGTGTTTCCGAGTGATAGCAGCTCATCCATGCTCTTTACAGCCTCGCTTGAGATGATCTTCCCAATCATAAATATCTTATTCTTATTATGGCACCATTAATAACTTGCTAGCATTTTGCATAGGTTTCCTCCCAGTTCTGCTTATCAACTTTTTGTTTCTTATTTTTAAAACTTATTTTGCCCGCTCCCTCTTTTTTTCTTTTTGTACCCCTATCACTATCATTCTTTTTATTCCATTCTCACTCTCTCTCTCTTTTTAGATTTTTCTTCACAGTCATCTTCTTCCCTCTCTTTTTCTTTTTTTATTCCTTTCCCTTTCTTTTTGATTTTTATTCCCTTTTTCCTACTCCTTCTTTCTTTATTTCCTTCATTCATATTGCCTTATCTCCATCCTTTTTCCTTCCTTTCTTCCTTTCTTTTTTCTTTCTTTTCCCGTGCCTTTCCCCCACCTTCCCCTCTTTCCTCCCCCGAACTCGACTCCGATCACTTTGATTCTTCAACAACATCTCGATCTTTTTTTCTACTTTCCAACATCTCATTCTCTTCCCTCTCTCTCTCTCTCTCTCACTCAATATCTCCCTCACACTCGCTTTCTATCTCTTCGTTTCCAACTCATTCCCTTTATTTTTCCCCCTGCTCTCTCTCGTTCTCTATCCCTCCCCACCGCTAACACACTTTTTCTATCTTTCTAACACACTCTTTTTTCTCTGTCCTTCTCACACTCTGTCACTCTCCCTCCCGTTTCCCTAGTCTTTCTCCTCTGCTCTATCTCTCTCTCTCTCTCTACCTCTCTCTCTCTCTCTTTCCCTCTCTCTCTCTCTCTCTCTCTCTCTATCCGTCTGTCTGTCTCTCTCTCTTTCTCTGAAATCGTTTCTCAGCTGTGGCAGAACAACATGCAAATTTTTCGATTGTTGTCCCCCTTCCCGAACTACCCGCCTTCATGGCTAACTGAAGCTTCCTTCCTATTAGTTCATTCTTCGGTGGGAAATTCCCAGACATTCGACTCTGAATTGCGTCGTAATTGCCTGCTTTATGATCAAAAAGATAATTATACATTTAATATAAAATATGTAACGTATATATATATATATATATATATATATATATATATATATAGAGAGAGAGAGAGAGAGAGAGAGAGAGGCAATGGTGAAAGACACTCACATGCATTCTCATATAAATGAAGTATACTTTATTACTCAAATAGATATAAAAGCATTAATACCCAGTGACCAGTGAATCCATAACTGAGTGCGTGTGAATATGTGGAAATATATATATATATATATATATATATATATATATATATATATATATATATATATATATGCATATATCTATATGTGTGTGTGTGTGTTTGTACATCTTTGAAACTATATGTACATATATGTGTGTGTGTTCATGAGATATGGATATGATAAAATTAATACGAATATATATTTCGATCAATAGCAATCTAATCGTAGTATCATTACTAAACTAAATACGTACCCTAACGGCTGGAGTAAGTTGCAATAAAACAGACTCGTTAAAACAGTTTGATAAGTAGGAATCAGGTGAAGTTGGATTTAATTTGTTTTCAAAAAGTGATATTCATAACTTTTAGAGTTTGTTGGTGATCTCAGAAAGTGTACGTGTATATAACAGAAATTATATGAAGTCATTCTTTCTCTAACAATAGGTTCCTCTCTGTGAACATTATCAAAGCACTTACTGTTCTTCCTTTTAATATCGCTCTATGAATGGCACTATATGTTCACTTGCAATGCAAAAAAGTGTTTTGGGGGGATCGGCTGTCACATAAGGATGGGCGACAGACGCACTTTTGTCGTAAGAAGATAGTAAACTTTTATGTAAGCGTGAATGTTGCACAAACCAAGGGACCAATTCATCATTAATTCATCTTGTAAATTGGAAGCACCACTAAAAACTTGTCTTGATGGGTATTTCCAAATACTATACTACTAATAACCTGCTCTGGGGTCTGATTAGTGACCACAGAAAATAAGATTGCCAAGCTCTTGCCTTTCGTGAAATTTATGATCACGAACGGACACACATTCGGTGGATTGTAGTAAGATAATATAGATGAGAATTCCAAGAGGTACAATGCTATATACAGAGAGATGTGGCTGAGGGGCTAAACAGTGATCGACATTTGTACCAAATTGGAAACACCACTTCTGCAAGGGAAGGTCTCAAACAACCAAACAGCAGTTCAATAGGCCTTTCAGCGAAACAGACTTTGATACCTCCTGGTTTGGCAAAAATAAGTTGATTCTGAAAGTTCGTATTTCGATTGATAAGGTTTTTCCTAAGCTGAGATGTACTGTTTTAAAGTTGATGGAGAAAAACTGCAATTATTTTTGCACCAACTTAATATTTAAAGGATTTAATGGATGTAACTTTAATCGAAGTTTAAAGTGTCATCGGAAATTAATCATTAATATTCTCTTCAAAATTAGGATAATTCTTTCTAAACACTTGTCGCCAAATGTTATCCACCTTTATGGCTGAAAATGGCTGGATTTTTCCGAATAGAATAGTGCACAAAACTAGGTTAGCTTTACACGAAGTCTACGATAAGATAGCTTCCATTTTCTCAAATTCATTTCTGCATTCACTTATCTTCAAATATATATTTTTTCCGTTTACACTAATTCTTCAATTTCTTCGTGAAGCAAAAAAAAGACTAGCATTCCTGGGGAAATGATGAATCACTCTAGGGACCAGGCATATCTGTTTTTTCCCTTGTCTTATCCGAACACTAAACAGAACTGATTAAAAAAAAAACAATGAATAAACAGAAATTAAAAGGAGAGAATTGAAAGCGGAAGAAAAAAAGAAAGAAAAAGGAAAGAAAGGTTTAACAAAGGGAGAGAAGGTGAGGAAATAAAGTTAGAAGGAATGAGAAGAAAAGAGACGGGAACGAAAGAAGAAATTAAGGAATGGGAAGGGGAAGAAAATGAAAAAAGAAAACGAAAAAGTAAGAAAAGGGAACAAAAAAGGAAAAAGAGAAAAAGAGCAAAATAACACTTCAATAGAAAGAAAGAAAGAAAGAATCGAATAAGGACTCAGAGAGCGCACACTTCTATCAACGCCATTTTCAATTTGGGTAGTTATGCATGAGTCAGCCCTAAAATGTACTTGTGATATGGACAGATAACTACAACAGAGAGGATAATTTTGCATGCATCCACCCCAAAAGTTAATCCCTTTTTTATAGCCTATTGTCCAACCGCGATATACCATTGAAATCCCTTGTCAATTTTTGGAGATAACTTGTGGACAGACATGAAATTCTTGGCGATATTATGTGACTTGGGCATATAACAAGAAGGTCAAAAAATTATGTTGCATGAACCCGCCTCAAAATTTAATCATTTCTTCATCCATCTTTTCACAAAATTTCATTGAAATTCATTGAGAGCGTTCGGGGATAGTGCGTGGTCAATGATGGGCGTCTACATGCATGTATGAGAAAAGAGCGGAAAGATATATCCCAGTAAGAAAAAGAATTCCCGATCCATCCCAAATAATCACTGACCACTTTCCCCTAAGCTCATTGTCCAAGCTTGCACAAAGTTTCATTGGAATTCATTGAATGCTTTTAGAGACAGACAGACGGAAAGACGAATGGAGACAGACAGACAGACGGAAAGACGAAAGACGAACAAGGCTGAATACATTTACCACTCCAGCTTTGTTGGCAGAGGTCCGATGTAGAAACGAGGAAGGAAAAGAAGGAAATCAAAGAGAAAGAAAGAGATGGGGAGCAAGAACAAAACAGATCGAAAATAGAGACTGAATGAGTTTTTTTAAAAAAGGAGAAACGGTCAAAACTAGAATGACAGTAAAACTTTCAAGAAAATGGCGGTAAGTCGTAAATGGAGCTGTAACTATCAATAGTGAAAGGAAGACTTATGAAAGAAAGAACAAAGAGAGAGAGAGGGAGAGAGGGAAAGAGATAAGAAAAAACGGGAAAGTTCAAATAAAGACAAAAAAAATACGTAAAGTGAAGAGAAAAAACGATCAAACTTGAAATTTTCAAAGCGATGGCACTAAAAAGCCATCCTGTCTCTCATTCCGCCATTTTACCATCATGACCGCATTGTATTGCCTTAGAACCTTTTGCCGCAAGTTATCGACTTGATAACGATCAGCTCACGAGATACAGCGAGACATGAAATGAAGCGAGACTTAACGAGACCATGCGAATCGGGCTGGCAGTACACATATGATAATAAAAGCAATAACATTAATTTTGTCCCTTGACTGTTTTTCAATGCGGTTTCGACATAGTAGATAAAAGGGATTAGTCAAAGCAAACTCGCTTGCTTCGGTAACGCAATCACACGCATCGATAACAATGGTTTATCGATTGTTTCGATATTTATGTGCTGCGAAATGGTTATCGCTGCACTTTTGTAAAATGCATCATATATATATATATATATATATATATATATATATAAAGAGAAAGATTGGGAGTGATCTACGTGTGCATGTATATACATATATATATATGAAGAGAGAGATATAGGGAGAGATCTACATGAGCATTAACATATATATATATATATATATATATATATATATATGAAGAGAGAGATATAGGGAGAGATCTACATATGCATTAATATATATATGTATATATATATATATATATATATAATATTATATATATATGATTATATATATATATGATTATAGATGCGTTATATTATTTCGAAACTCTTATTTGAAATGATATCCCGTTATTACACAATGAATGCATCATTTAGGAAGACAACGTAAATAGAATGCAATATGAATATACTCTGATCCCTCAATTTTACATCCACACCTATCCCCTATCCAACATCAATAACTGATGACAGATATCCGAACGCACTCATATTGCACAATTTGACCAAGCCATCTGCTAACGACTTCAAACGCTGTCATTTTTACTACATATAGTTCCACTACCAAGAGGTCTTCATTATTCTGTTCACGCTGAAGGTGTACGATCATTCCTATGAAACAACTGTGGATAAAGAT
>OY735210.1:43441859-43489359 GCA_963457665.1 Thysanoteuthis rhombus
AAAATATAATGCAATATCCAATGTGTGATGGATGTGATTATTTTATAATTTATATATATATATATATATATATATATATATATATATATATATATATACTTTTTCAAATCCAAAAATGGTTACCTGGTAAACAGTTGATGATCCTCACGAGAAAAAAATACACATAGTATTGCGATATCTACTTCTTTGTAAAGCATGAACCCCCTTTAAAAGCTTATATCAATTGCATTAACATTAACAGGAGATAATTGACTGTAATGACATAAAATTCTTCCATATCTTTAGTGTTCAGAACTTCGAAGCATTCCAGTCTAAGTATATAGTTGATATGTATTGCACAAAAACAAGAAAAGGTTACAGGAATTGAAAAGATGTTCATCGTCTATGATTTGAATGTATAGCTTAGGTCATGCTACATGTAGTTTGTTAAATGTATTGTGTATGGATGTTATTTCATACAAAACATCATTTAATTTTCTTGAAAAACAGTGCTTTCTTACGTAGGTTACCTGAAAAACGTATCTGACTATGAAAGATAAATAAGTAAAACAATAGACGTGCCGTTCGTGTCACCTCCGTTGGGTTTTCACCTATGTGTAATATCGAATCCGTTGTGTCGGTTTTAATCTCAGACAGCATGCAAACCAATTTATGATATCATCTTCAAGAATACTGATTACACAGAAATACTTCTACGCGTTGATTTTTCACTAACATATTCAACCGAAGAATTTGACAATTTTTTTCTGCCTAACCTTGGAGCAAATTTTTTCATGCCAGATTATATGATAACTCTGATTAATGTATTTAATATGTATATATATATATATATATATATATATATATATATATATATATATATATATATATATATATATATATATTTCGAACAGTGTAAAGGATATGGCACAGAACGAGAGAGAAAAAATGTCCCTTAAATCACATTCTAAGAATTTCCTCGAAGATAATTAAGGTCATGACTTGTACTAGTGTAACTGGATTTGTCGGATAGCAGTACTTTACCATTCCATTCACTGGAGCCATTACTATGTATCATATTTTTAAAACTGTCAATCAAAACTTTCAACAAAATTTTTCTCCGTTTATAAGTAATCAGTCCCTATGTTGTGCGTTGAAAATGAAGGGAAAAAAGATTGTTGATAACCTGTGATTTATGTTAGCATCAATGACAGAATAGGGCTATTATTTGTATAATATGTAAACATTTATTCAAAAGTACTCTGCAAAGATTTTCACTGTAGAAACATATTGGAAATTATTTTACGACAGAAGGGTATGATAAATTAGTTGAATTTGAAATGCATCGCAAAAGAAGTAAACTACTTCATCAAAATTACGGCAACTGGATGGATTTAAATTCTATGTTGCTGCTAACTAATCTCCGACAGTTGTCTTGCAAAAATTTAAAAACGCACGTGTCGTTAAAACACGTATGTTATCAAAGAGTACCAGCAAGTAATTCTATTGTCTTCAAATATCATCAATGCATTTATATTTATGAAGAACGTAGGATTTTTGTTCATCAAGCCAGAAAAGGATTTGAACCGAAAACCTTTCGATCAAGACTGGAGTGTATTCCACATCAGGCTATCGTCTTTCTTTTCATCCTTCATTCGTACTCCTACAGTGACCCACGTTGACCCGAAATGTTTCTCTTTTCAGGCTGACACGTTCAAAGGCAAAGCTGGGAGTTTCTTATCGTTGGCAAAACCCAGTTTTATCAGCAGTTTCTTTTATTCTCTAACTGAATGTGTTCCTATACCAAGGGAGTTAAGCCTCCATGGACTCTCACCAAGAAATGCAGAAGATTCCTGAGCCGTAATGGAGGCGGGTAGCAAGAGAATTTATTGATGCCAATATCCAAATAATTCAGATTGCTCTGCATCGAGAAATAACGGACCAGCGTCCGTGTCTGAATGTTTAAGTAGTTGCGTGTAGTTGGATTGCATGTCAATATGTTTGGTACCACGACTTTTTATCGAACGACATTTCATTAAAAATGCAAAATGTACACATTCAAATGCATCCCACGAACGCACACGTGCACACATACACCAAATGTGCACATGCCACATACGACTGCACACATGCACACATCCAAGCATACTACACACACACATGCCACATACACACGTTCACTTGCACACTCAGGGGCCACGTATGCACACACATTAACTTACCCACACATGCCACACACAAACACATATGCACCTAATATCTCATACACCTATTAAAAAAGACGCGTTTATGCATAGATGGATGAAAACACAGACGTCTATGTGTTTATTTTGAATAGTCGTACCATTCATATCAACTTGCTTCAATATATGGGTGAGTTTGTTGGTAAACATTAGAAACCGGCAACCAAAACTGTCACCAAATATGTCAGCATTGGTTTCTAGCTGGCAGGCTATATACTGCTGATACCCAAGGAGCTAGAGGGCTGAAAACTTAAATCATTACTCTTTATCATAAGGATTTTTTATATGAAAAAATAGTTTTATGTTCCTTAATCAACTTTACTTCTCTCAAGAAAAGACAACTTTTTGTGAGAAGGGTTTGGTCATGTGGAAAAACCGTCAGCATAAGTTTCTTCAAATTTTCATATAGGTCTTGCTGATTGGCTGTCTGGCTATGTATTGTGTGTATACATCACACTCATAAAAATGGAGCTAGAGGGCTGGAAATTCCAGCATTTACTTCCTATTATGTATAGAAAAATTAGTCAATTTCAATATCAGATTTTGCTAAATTGGTTTCTTAGTTTCTGTCCGTTAGTGTTCAAGCTTTTTCTTTTTTTTTTTGTAAAATTCTGACTCTTTTATTGATCAGTGCTCAACAAATGCAACAGAAGTAACTTATTCATTGATCACCCCACTTTCCATTTTTGTAATTTATTATATCAACATAGAATGCTGCCAAAAGAAGTTGGTGGGAAAGAAGTTGACAGTTTCTATTGAGTGACTAACCAGATCTGTGTTTATATCCGTCTATGAGTAGATCATTGAGATGCGTGTGGGTATAACTTTATTCATTAGCGGTTTTACCCGTGTCTTTAATTCTGACATCTATACTTGAGAAGAAATCTTATTTCATTTGAGTAGATTCCATACTGAAACCCTTTCTTCTCTCCCCACCACATAACCTCATGTAAACTGTCTTCATATATATTAGGTTGGAATGAAAGTCACATTGTATGTGTACAGTGATAAATTTGAGGCTATTGTTTCGATCATGTAATGCAAAAAAAAATATGACCATGAAAACTTACATTTACATCATCCCTCTTTTATTTCAGGAATATTCAAGGTCTGTTTAAAGATCATTTGAATAGTTTTGACGGATGAGCGTAGATGACCCACATTGGACACACTGCGTGCTCTATGAGTTCAAAAACGGTCCATCAACCACAGAAGTAACAAGGAATATCTGTACTGTCGATGGAAATAGAGCCTTAAGTGCCAGGACATGCCAGCAATGGTTTGTGCTATTTCGGTTTCGTAGATTTTCATCGAAATTTATCCTCGTTGCAGGCGATCGACTTCGATCAGAAATCAAATTCTCCAAGTCATAATTGAAGAGAGTCTTGAGCTGACAACACGAGAATTGGCACATTGGCTCAATACAATCTATATAATAATCATAAACCAACTCCATAGATGCAGTTAAGTGTCAAAATTTGGTCAATAGTTTCCACATAATCTGACCGATTCTCAACTTGATCGAAGAGTCACTATATGTTCATCAACACGGGAAAGACATGCTACCGGAGCATTTCTTGAAATGATAGTTACCAGTGAGGAAAGATCTTTTTACAGCCATATTCAGCAAAGGAGACAATGGTTCAATCTAAGGAGGTAATACTTGAGTGTTTGGTTGGATATGATGGATGTTGTGCATCGTGAAGTATCAAATGGTAATGAAACAGTCAATACTTAGAGATATTCAGTCATTGTTAAGAGAAAGGTGTGCTCCACTAGTCAATCAGAAAGGTGATTTACTGTGAGATCAGAATGCGAGACCACATGTTGCGAGATGCACACATGAGAGGATTCTGGCTCTGCATAAGGAAATGTTTTTCATCCTCCCAGCTTGCCAGACCTTGCTCCATTAGATTATCACTTTTTCTGATGTTTACAAAGATTTCCTAGACAAGAAACAATTTAGCAATTGTGACGAGGTGAGAAATGACATAGAAATGTTTAACCTCAAAACATAAATAATTGTATGCTAAAGGTATCAAAACGTACTTACGAGATAGAATCATATCTACGAAAAAAAGGATAATGTCGCTTTGATTGAATATGACAATTATCATTAAACAAAAATCAGTTTTTGTCGACAGGACTTTCTCTCCAGTCAAATATATATACAACTACTGCCAAACGACGTAACTGTACATATTGCGACGTGTTACGTATCGCATCTGATGCACATGTGCGTCCAATCCAAATTTTCATTTGAAGCGATATGAATAGGTGTGGCAAAGAACAAGTCTCAACTGAGCAGAGAACGTTCTTATTTAATGGTGCTATAGGCTGTGCAATCTGAACCAACAATAAACGTGTTAAACCTTTCGTTAGCAAAAGGTTGAACGTGAGAGTCGTCAAATTCCAGTTGACTTTTATTTTCTACCGTAACAAGAACAACAAAAACAATACTCACCAAAAGCACGACCAACTGATTGGTAGTGGTGACTCCTACCGACTGAGCTAAATTGACAAGTCTTACATATATCAAAGATATTCAAGGGCTTATTACATACTAATGAATAAGAACCTTAATATAGATAACATTTCCCTGCCATGATAGCCGACTCTCTCGCCAACTGAACCAAACCAGCAAGTTTAACAAATGTACAAAACTTATATTTCAGATAAGCAAGGACCTATTTCATTTTAATTAATGAATAAATACATTTACACCAAAAATGCACTTTTATAATTTATTTACTAATTATATATGTGGTGACCAGTAAATTCTCCCACGGTAGATTTACCCAAGCTAATTTCACTAACGGAAAGTTCCACTGCGATAAATTATACCATAATGAATTCCCCAAAATATTCATGCGTGGCCGTTTACGCTTCGTATTCTAGAGTCAAAGGAGCTCCCGTATTCACTCTCTTATGAAATAATTTCTAAAAAAATATGTCAACCCTAACAATATGAATTTGCAAGTTCACAATATATTTGTTTAATTATTCATCTTCAAGTAGCATGAAACGCGTCTCTTTCAAATCCGTGAATTGAATGTTTTTGTGCATATCTAATGTTATTCTCATCTGGTTGCCAGAAATTGAGTTAATGGTTATAATATCCTCATAGTCGGGTGTTGGCACAACATTTTTCATTAGAAAAAAATCATTATGTTCCGTTGAAAATTGCTTGAAAAAATAACGAAAGCTTATAAGCCTTATCAAGAAATAGTTTTTATTCATTATGAAAATCTAATCCAATGCATGTCTGTGGTGAAATCGTGTTCAGTAGTAATGATCTGCTAGGCCAGTTTATGAATTATTACTCTTTTACAAGACACCTTATTGATATTCATTAAGCCCAGAATATTTGGGGCAAAGCCCAAGTTTGGATACTTGCGAGGATCGAACTCCCTACTCTGTAATAATAATGCGCAAGGCCAGTTTATTACCATTTCGCCACGACGATATGCCCTGGTGTTTATTGTATATTTTCAAAACATTATTGAATAAATTGGACTATTACACGTATAACATATATATACATTTACTATAGAAATGCATTGTAAATGATTTCACCAAAGCAGTGGATTGGAATTGATTTTACCGTAGTAATACCCTGGGAATAATTTTGATATAGACATGCATTTGAAATAATTTTATTGTAGAATGCATTGCAAATGAGGAAAAAGGATTGTTAGTGGTCAAGAATTAATGTAAACGTTGCCAATAAAATAAGGTAATTATAAGTAAAAATTTAAGCGAAGAATGATTAATAATTGTTGCAAGAATGATTGTGTCGTTATACGTACAATTTATTGTTAATGTTATCATTATTATGTCAGTGATAGCGTTGCTGCTACTAGTGCTGCCACCTGTAATGGCTCTTGTAACACTATTTGATATCGCCCTAATCCGGAGTATGAAGTACAGTTGAGGCGGAGCAGTTGAAGTGTTCGTGACTTCAAACGGTGCTGGATAAAGAAATGATATTCTCAGCGCAGAAGGAGACCCTTGTACTGGAGCTATTCACATACCAAAGAGCGACCTCCCATCATGAAACCCGTTGGACGTCACGCTCACTAACTCTCAACACGCATATAGCCTTTACCTTGATATATATATATATATATATATACACATGGACGTGAAAGGAAACCAACAGGGAAGAGAAATTCAGTAAAAAATGATACCATAGAGATAGAGAGAGATGACGGGATGAATAATATATATATATATATATATATATATATATATATATATATATATATATATATATATATATATATATATGTATATGTATGTATATATATATATATTCAGTCTGATACTTTCTATGCCAATAAATATGTATATATATATATATGTGGAATGGACAGTTTATGTCCGACATAATGTAAAAAGACATTCGAGAAAGAATCATATTTCATTTGACATCTGTGTTAACCGGGTAGCCCTGGGCCGTTACCTTGGCGGACACGTTTCAAGTTCCATGTAACGCACATTTTTTTTATCCATTTATGTGATCTAAAGCAGTTCGATTTGCTCGTCGATAAACACCGATGCTGAATTAAATATAATTCCTTCTCAAATGTCTTTATAATTATCACATCCTGTTGGACATAATCCATCAATTCTACTGATATATATATTTATATATATATATATATATATATATATATATATATATATATATATATATATATATATATATATATATATATACATATATATTTATATATCAGAAAAGCAAGTCATCTCTGTTGTTATTCATAATGATCCTTTATTGCGATATACATTTTAGGGTTACGTTCGCAATTAAGCCCTTTTTCAAGGAATTGAATGATGTGTGGTGTAAAATAACATCCATATACAATACATTATGATAATACCCTATACAAAATAACAAACTAAAATATGACACGAGCTATATATTAAATTCATTATGGGAAGAGAAGTGGTGTTTGATCAACACTGCTGGGGTGCCATTTTAATATAACTATTTTTTTTTAATCCCCAAAACAGTTGAATGGTAAACAACTCATAATCCGAGCAAGAAAAAAATTGAGCATAGCATCATGATAACGAAGTATACGTATAATAGGAAAAATACTAAAGAAAATTATTTGAAAAACATTGACAGATATTGGAAAATAAGTGACTGAAGTGACACCAAGAAATTTGAAAAGGTTTTTAATGTTTAATATTTAAAGCTTTGAAGCTTTCTATAAAATATACACGCATATATGTGTGAGTGTGTGTTTGTATCGATAGGATATATATATATATATATATATATATATGTGTGTGTGTGTGTGTGTGTGTGTGTGTGTATGTGTGTGTGTGCTTGTGTGCGTGTGGGTGGATACATATATATATCCATATATTCTGATTATTTCTATGCTAACATGTCAATTTCTATATTCCCATATACAATAGTCTGTCCCTGTCTTCCAAGTTTAGCTTACTTAGTCTGGCACAAAAGCAGATATTGAAATAGAAAGCAGAAAGATAGTGTTGCACCAATCATCCAAATGAGGAGGACCAGCATACAAAAAAAACAGTATTTGATATTATAGCTCTTAGTCAAACTTGAGCACCGGCCTCCATAGCCATTGGAAAGTATGCATCCCAGACATGAAGCTTCCTCATTTCAAAATGCTTAGCTGAGTCGGGTACATTGCCTGGATACGGCCACCTCGAGGACAATTGAACCAGATACCCTTAAACATGGGCGTCTGCTGCCATTTTTCCAGAGGGAGTGGGCAGATAAAAAAATCCCAAGGGGAGATTGAGTATAATTGAAATGTACCTTAGTGGTAACCCTGTTATCAATGAAAAATAGTTCCTTCTTTTTTTATATGGAAACATCAAGTTTGGATTGGATAAAACTATTGTACTGTACCCTTATCCTTTACTGAAAATAAGTTTCCAGTTCTCAAACCCAATCACCCTCGATGAGAAGACCAGCTCCAAATCACGTCTTTTAAGAGACAATTCCCAATGGAGTGTGACGGTCCTTGTTGAAATACCGGTTTCTGTTTCATACATCAGTTTGCAAGTTTGAAGTTTTTATAACCACCTCTTTTGGTAAGATGCAAGTCCAACGGAGGTACGCCTCGACCCAAATCACACCGCTCAGTGTACTTGATTAGCTGCTGAGTCCAGAGGGAAATTTGTCCTAATGAAAAGTTCGTTCAAACTGAAAATCTAAGCCAGGACCATCTGTGTGTGAGGAAGATGTACTAGCCATTACACAATCCTGATCCCAGGTGTGTGGGGGGATAAATGATCAGCAAAGTAAGAAAGAGGTGGTAAAATTTTAGAGCGGATCCAGGAATCTTTTTTAATTACAAGATTTCTTTCTGTTTTTTTTTTCTTTACATTCAAGTATAAGCTCATGACTGTTCATATGATATCTCTGAAATTTCTCCATCGAATTGTGGAAGGGTTTGTAATAGGCTATTGTCCCACTGATTATATTGAAAGGCAGATCCATGCGAAATTATCTCCCATACATTGTAGGTATGTCCAAGGCACATGTTGCAAAAAAATCATGTTTTCTATACGATATCTCCGAAAGTTCTCAATGAATGTGTATGATATTTAATCGTAGGATGGATAATAGTTTTTAGAAGCAGAGATTAAATTTGAATGTTAGCAGAGGTCTGTGCTGTCCATGAGATTTTTAGTCTAATTAGCGTTCAAGAAAATTGCGAAGGGTTCGCTATTATTATCATCATCATCTTTTATTATTCGCCGTAGGGTATGGACCATGCCAGACCTCACTATCGTGTGCGTCCCTGAGCCAATACTTTTTGAACTTGTCTAGTTCCTCAATCCATCTTGTATTCTGCCGGCTTCAGTTATGCATGTGACTCTTGAGATCCATATTTTGAGTCGTAATATCCATTGGTGGTCTGCCATTCTTGCAATATGACCAGCTTATAGCGCTTCCAGTTTTCAAAGGGATTTTATGATATCTCAGACTCCCATTTTTCCCTGATATATTGTGCTGTCTTGTGATCTCTCCAAGCTTCTTTCATGTGCATATTTCTCAGTTGAGGGTCAGTCTCTTGGTTATCAAATCATCGGACACATACACAGTAAACTCTTGTTGTAACTGCACTCGTTCTTGGGGCACTATCCAATCAGCTATGCGTTCTAACGGCAGGTTAGTTTTTATATTCTGGCGAAAGTATTGTCGGAGATTAGTTTGCAGCAACTGCACATGAAGATTTCAGTGAATTATTCCAAAAACCTTATATTCCATTCATTTAATTTCCGACCATGTAACCTCTACATAGGGCATCAGTCTGTTAAAGAGTATTTTGTTAGTATGTTGTTTTTTTTTTTGTTTCCCATTATAAATATACTTAATATAAAATCCACCCGTTATAACAACAAATTTGTCATGAGGCATATTCGTTAAAACGGCAAATCCGTTATAACGGCACTTTATAGTGTACCGTGATAACGGGAGTCTACAGTATTCTGTTACAAGGTTCTACCTTTTTTTCGTTTATTTTTTCAGTGTTTTTTCCTATCAAAATAAAAACCTCCTGCTTAAAATCTAATGATGTTTCTTTATCTTTAATCCAGTCAATCCAAAAATTATCAGCGATATCCCTGGCATCGTTGATATCAATTATCCCAATCTCCTACCGTATCAAAAGAGCAATATAAACCCAATCTAAATACTGTAACTTTAGAAGCGACTCAGTCATTTATAAGCGATAATACAAGAGCTATACTCCGCTAAAAGTAACCGAGGCAAATCCCACAGTTTAACCTATGATCGTTTACACAAATTATATTTCAGGTTGATATGTTTGATAAGCATCGGCTGAGGAAATTATCTCTTCAAGGAATCTCAGAGCGCCGACGGACTGAAATTTAGCCTGCAGTACAAACTGTATTTTTTGTTTTACATGCTTCGTGAACGGACAGTCAATAAAACATCTTTTAAGCTTTTTTAAAAGAATTTTTCTTGTAATACGAACAGTTTACGTCCTTAGAACTAATTTAAAGCATTATATCCATATCAAAGTTTCTAGATTGTCTGTTCAATTGTCGCCGTAATACTAACAAAAGCTTTAAAACCGTGACGATGTTATAACTTTTATATATTTTCCCTATACTTTAACATTATTATGCATGTGAGTTTCAAGATCCACGAGGATTATTTTAGGGATCTTCTGAAAATTCTTTAAGATTTAGAAAAGAAAAAAAAGGAAAAGTAAACTCGTACAAGTCCAGTAATCCGTCTTCCATATAATCCGACTTAAAGGGAGGTTTTACTGTAACAACATAGTGTACAAGACATGTTCATATACATACTGATGCATAAATCATGTGTATTTAGAACTGATTATATAAATACTTGAGCTTGAATGGGACTTACATTTTCTATTACAAACTTTGCACGGGATTGTATAAGACTTGGAATTGTGCATTGATATTAAAAACCATCAGCAAAAACTGTCACTAAATTTTCAACATAAGTTTCCTTAGTTTTCCGAGAGTCTAGTTGGTTTACTGACTACCTATGTGCGTATCTGTCGCGTGTAAAGGTTGCACCAATAGATTCAGTGGACTGGAAAATTGAAACATTTACTCCTTATCAGGTCTACGGAGGACGTTTTGTTTTGATTTGTTTTGTTTTTGAATTCCCTAATGAATAACCCTTTAGTGGTTGGTTCTATTTGCAATATAAGTATATGCTAAATTGATCCCTAAATTTGTGTCCAGCACCATTCACGCTTGTTTCTTGACTACTCAACCTTTTTTTTTTCATTAATAAATACCCTCAAAAAAGCAAGAAAAGTAACGGATTCATTGATCACCCCTTTTCCCTTTTTAAAAGATCACAGCTTGCTGCAAAAATACAGTTTCTATTGAATGACCAACCAGAGTTGTTATTAAACTTGTTTTTCTCTTTTTGTTGTCCGGTATCGAAGGTTTGCGTGCGTTAGACTCACGTAAGAGATAAAGATTAAAAGAAAGAGGATATTTCTGATTTTACTGGAATTTAATCAGCAGGATGGAAAGATTGTGTAGCAGCAATCCAGTGAGGGTGGAGAGGCAGAAAATCAACCTTAGCGGTTTCAGTCTGAATCGACTGGTGACTCGTCAGTGCTCTTGTGAGAGAGCATGGACATAAAGTAGATGTATATCTCCAGTTTCAGTCCTTCCATAATATGAGAGAGATTGCCCTAAACTCTGCCATGTCTTCTTGGAATTCTTTCTAATCTCGTCACTCCATCTTGTCGTTGTTCTTATCCTACTGCGTTTACCTGAACCAAATGGTTAGCTTTTTTCTCCACCTGCTTTCCCTGACCATCTCCACTTTGTTGCTCAATTACTTGTACGGTATCCTTCTCACTGGACCTCTCTCGGATTCATGTTGATCTTTGTCCCAACTCTTTTTGTTGTAAGCATGTTGGAAATTTGCTCTTCAGTATGTCTCTATTCATGCCAAATGCTTCCCAGCCAATCATTATTTGCCGTCTTATTTCATCCCCGTTGTATTCTAGCTTTATCGCCTGACACAGGTAAATGTATTCCTTAACTTCTTCTAAGGCCTCTGTGTGTGTGTGAGAGAGAGAGAGAGAGAGTGTGTGTGTGTGTGAGTGTGTGTGTATGTGTGTGTGTGTTTGATAACAATTATCATTTTTCATGTATAATATAAAGATGATAATAACAAATAGTTATAGAAGTAGTTTGTACAAATAGTCAACTTTCCACGATCAAATATATCCGCATTTTGATCGAAGGCCTTTTCTTGTATCGTATCATTTAAAGCGATGGTTGATTGTCAAACTATTACTGCTAATTGAATCTGGGTTGCCATGCAAAATGCTACTCCAGCCCAACCCACTGACTGACCTCTCATTGGAAGTTGATCACTTTTGGCCTCGTCTGACACTCGTAGCTGACCCCAGCACCTGTTGCCGATGGCCTCCACAAGATGACGAATGTCAAGTGTTGTACTCAGAGCAGCAAGAAAATGGTTTTGGAAGTGGACAGCAAGGAACCTACAAATCAGAGCGAAAGGGAAAGAAGAGCAGAACAAATCGACTGGGATTAGCCGGATGACGGATAAGAGATCGTTGTCTTTGTTTTTTGTTTTTGTTTTGTTTTGTTTTTTTTCAGAATGGGATGTACTCCCGCAAGCGGGTCACGTGCGCATGCGTGCGTGTGTGAGTGTACGTGTAGATTTCTCTTCTTGCTTACCGTCTGCAGATTATTTATAACTATCGAATCCTATTTTTATCAAACTTCATTCATATTTATAATCCTATTTTTATCAAACTTCATTCATATTTATTGGTCTGTTGGGATATACGCATATGTGCATATACATCAAGCACATGTCAATATATATATATATATATATATATATATATATATATATATATATATATATATATATACATATATATATACATATATATGTGTGTGTGTGAGTGTGTAATTATAAATGAGTTATTTATATTTGAAACTATTTGAACGGACAAATCGTTTTTTGAATATGCCAGTTGGACTAGATACTCAGATCAGAATTTTTTTTATAATGTAATTGTCTTCGTTGAGAAGCATGAAGAGCTGATATGGACAATGAATAAACAAGAAGAGAGTCGTTCCATTACGACGGCCAGTTGTCAGACGCAGGTTCGATTCCTATTTCTGTAATTGTTAAATGAAAATTCCAAATTTTTCATCAGTTCTATATATATATATATATATATATATATACATATATATATATATATATATATATATATACATATATATATATATATATATATATATATATATATATATATATATATATATATATATATATATATCAAAATAGAGCAATGGTAAAACAGCTGATGAATCCCATAGAAAAGAATACAATTACAAGAATAAATACAAATCACGTGCACCAGGATTCTAAAATTATTTTCTTCTAAATAGTTTTGGGAAAGCAAGTTGAAACACATGGTCATTGACCACCGGTGTTAACCGAGTAGCAAATTGAAGAGCCCGACACAGCATAAAGAAATGTGTGTCGTGTGGGGCTTGAACCTGAATCCACTGAAGGTGCAGCCTATCCAAGATCCTACTCTTACTGTCTGTAACAAAAAGACCTTTACTGACCGTTGCTTTTCACAGACACTAAAATGTTTCTGCGTTTTTATGCGTTTGTAGCACACAGTACACCCAAGATACAAATCACCTTACACCATTAGTCAGAATAGACTTAGATATGACAAGGACCCGAAATATGTGTCAAACAATTCATCAGCTAATTACCTATAGCTGAGGGGGAAAAAAGATATGTTAAAGGTAAATGGTAAGATAGTCTCAATCGGAGTTTGAACCGATTTGCCGATTTTATATTCGTGCTACTGACTGTTTGGCCACCAGAACCTTCTCTTCATACCCTCATCCCGGACAATTGATATCATTTTGTCTTCCTTCCAGTGGCTAACCTTTCTGGGTTCACAGCACTGGGCGTCCCGCTGCCATTTTTAGATGGAAGAAGGGGGTAAAACGATATATTTCCGAACTTTGGGTCAAAAGTATATGTTTTAAATTTATCTTAGTATAGCCATGTTAACATCAAATAATAAGATAGCTTTCTTTATATGGGAACATTAGGTTCAGCTAACATAAAACAATTATACTGCACCATGATCAGTCATTATCTTTCAACTTTCAAACCCTGTTGCCCTCGAAAGAAGGCTAATCTGAAGGGAATATACCCATTGCCCGCCGGACGCCCATGCCACTAAATGCTTGCTTTGTGAACTATTTGATTGGCCCGATAATCAGGGGGTATCGGAGAGATTGCCTTTGTCAATATGTAAAATAGGCAACCAGACAAAAAACCTTACAGTTGCAACGTCGATTGCTATCATTACGGGTGACTGTTACCATTGGTGACTGCCTTCGAAGCCACAAGCTGAACATAACATTCTTACACGACGGTCTTGAAAAATTAAACGCCATTATTGAGAAACAAGAGGTGTCCGGGAAAGGGAACCGTTGCCGTATTTCGGTTTACTTATGAGCCTTGTCAACCGAATGGGAACTCCCTGTCGTCAAGAGAAAAATCGAGGAGAAACCCTGAGCCAGCGTGATATTATGATCCCTGCTTGCCACTCGAGCTGAGTAAATCTTTTCCGAGTCATTGCCTTTATGCTACTTATGGTCAGGCGGCTAGTTAATTTGTCAGCTGAGCTAGCAAGAAGAAGAAGAAGAGAAGAAGAAGAAGAAGAAAAGAAGAAGAAGAAGAAAGAAGAAGAAGAAGAAAAGAAGAGAGAAGAAGAAGAAGAAGAAGAAGAAGAAGAAGAAGAAGAAGAAGAAGAAAGAAGAAGAAGAAGAAGAAGAGAAGGAAGAAGAAGAAGAAGAGAAGAAGAAGAAGAAGAAGAAGAAGAAGAGAAGAGAAGAAGAAGAAAAGGAAGAAGAAGAAGAAGAAGAAGAAGAAGAAGAAGAAGAAGAAGGAAGAAGAAAGAAGAGAAGAAGAAGAGAAGAAGAGAAGAAGAAGAAGAAGTAAGAAGAAGAAGAAGAAGAAGAAGAAGAAGAAGAAGAAGAAGAAGAAGAAGAAGAAGAAGAAGAAGAAGAAGAAGAAGAAGAAGAAGAAGAAGAAGAAGAAGAAGAAGAAGAAGAAGAAGAAGAAGAAGAAGAAGAAGAGAAGAAGAAGAAGAAGAAGAAGAGAAGAAGAAAGAAGAAGAAGAAGAAGAAGAAGAAAGAGAAGAAGAAGAAGAAGAAGAAAGGAAGAAGAAGAAGAAGAAGAAGAAGAAGAAGAAGAAGAAGAAGAAGAAGAAGAAGAAGAGAGAAGAGAAGAAGAAGAAGAAGAGAAGAAGAAGAAGAAGAAGAAGAGAAGAAGAAGAAGAAGAAGAAGAAGAAGAAGAGAAGAAGAGAAGAAGAAGAAGAAGAAGAAGAAGAGAGAAGAAGAGAAGAAGAAGAAAGAAGAATGAAGAAGAAGAAGAAGAAGAAGAGAAGAGAAGAAGAAGAAGAAGAAGAAGAAGAAGAAGAAGAAGAAGAAGAAGAAGAAGAAGAAGGAAGAAGAAGAAGAAGAAGAAGAGAAGAAGAAGAAGAAGAAGAAGAAGAAGAAGAAGAGAAGAAGAAGAAGAAGAAGAAGAAGAAGAAGAAGAGAAGAAGAAGAAGAAGAAGAAGATGTCTTTATTCATAAAAATACGTACATTCCAAACACATGCCACTGTAGAGGAGCCTGGATCTACCTTAAGGTATTCTTCCACCTAACTGCCCCCCACGAGAGAAACAAACTTATTTACTAGAATAATTACTACATATAAAGAAACAAAGAAAACTAAAAATGAATAACTCCAAGTAAAAGGCAATTAACTTCGGTTAGTTGTACAACGTCTTCCAATAAAAGCATTAATTTATGATTAGCTTAATTGATAGCCCACTAAATCAGAAGAAAAGGCTGCATCAAAAGATTTAGGTTATATCAACACTCTAACCGGAATTGAGAGGAAAGACTTTGTCTTTTGGTATAATAATAAAGGAATAATTTCTACGTTTTCATTCGAAGGATGTTCATGTCGATGCTTTTTAAAATTTCATTAAATTCTTTTTTATAAAAAATATCTGTCCCTATTGAGCTATCTTTCTGTGTTCTTATTTATCCCTGTCTGTCTATATTAATCTGATTACTGACTGATTGGTAGATTGATAGAAAGTGAGACCGACAGAGGAATGAGCAAGCTAAGATAGATGGAAAGATACATACTAGAATATGAGGAAATCAAACTGGAAATAATAATGAAAGCATTTGAATCTATTTATATAGAAACCACATATGCAAAATAGTGTTCTTAATAGTAGAATTGATTGCATGGTTATCCTGCTCGATTCCTATTATACCCTAAAGCTTTTAATGGACTGGCCAACGTGAAAAAGAATGGAAGAGCTAATTAAACAGTTAAAGAATTGTGAAAAATATAAGATAGTCTGCTGTGGCGTAATAATAGGGATAGCGACATAAGAACTGCTCAGACTTTATGTCTGATCCCACTTTAGAACAGATTGGGAGGAGGCAAGACTTGAAAAAAATCAAAATTAGGATACTTGAAATTCTGAAAATGAGTTTTCTCTCTCTCTCTCTATCTATCTATCTATCTATCTATATATATATATATATATATATATATATATATATATATATATATATATATATATATATATATATATATTGTTTACTCATCATTTATCTCTCACTTACAGTCTGTTTATATCTAAATTCCTAACAGAGTATTTTTGTATGAGTTTCGTTCGAATTCATATCTATATCCATATTGTTATTCTTACTAAAACTACGATTCGACCGAAGGAAACTTCATGGAATAATGTTTGACTACAGCCGAATTCGTTGTATAACCCAGAATAGTGATTTTCTTTCGTAGTAATACATATATATATATATAGTTAATATTTTTTGATGGTTGAGTTATCAATGCGTCGTCGATATCAGGGATAAGGCATAAGTAATGAGTGTAGATATAAAAATTCATTTCTTCGTGGTGACCCTCATCAGCTGACTTTACTTCCCCTGCTAGGAAAATGCCTTCCCTTCTGCTTCTATGGGTGATTACACTAATCTCTATATTTGTATGTATGTTTATCTTTATTTCGGGATCGCCATCAGCTTCTTTGTTGCGTTTGCCTAAAACTCGTGCACGATCTGAAATTTCTTTCGTATCAGCTCGAAGAAGCAGGGAGCCAGATATTGACTGTAAGGTGGTTGAGAGACCTGAGTAGTACGAATCCCCCCAACCCCAAAAAGAAAAAAACAAAACAGTGAAGGATGACCTGTTCAATACGACGGTCGGACAGTGCACAAGCTCCCTCGATGGTGTCTCAAAGCTGACTGAGTAACCCCATGGCAGGGTGTACCTTCACACGTGCGTGGTAATGTCCCCTCCAATCAGTAATCAATTTTTCATCAGAGCAGTGCAACCCGTTGTAGAGATATCAAAAATGTCTGGATGTTATCTGAACATCTGCATGATAATAAATATCCAAGGATTCGTGAATCGGAATAAAAGATAGTAATGAATAAAATAATTGAAAAACAAAAATAACCTTGTTATATTTAGATAAAAAAAATTCACCTTGATTAGATACTTAGAAGAATAAAAAGAAAGAAAGAAAAATAATGAATATAACAAAATTAGAAATAGTTTAACACCTTGACGATATTAATTGACAAGTAAAACGTCCGTTACTGTGATTTATTATCTTTTTTCCATATATAAAGTACAAATCTGACACTGTTGTTGATTGGTGGCTTCATATTTCCATTTAAGCAGAGATAAACGAAAATATTACGGGCTTTCTGATTGGCTAATTGGCCCTAGGCCAATAACTATGACTTGATAATGGCGCAAAATCGGTAACTAGACACTCATAAATATGCGCAAACGTTTAATAAGAGACCCGACACACACATCCACACACACACACACACACACACACACACATATATATATATATTTATATATATATATATATATAAAAATTGCGTTATATCATACAGAAACTCATATTTGAAATGATCTCCAGTTACTACACAATGAATATATCACTTGGCTAAGACACAGTTAATAGAATAAACAATTGAAAAAAAAATGGGGATTCCACAGGAAATCGAACCTGCAACCAACAGGTGAACTGCTTCAATGTAGCGTGAACCAGTAATTCATTAGCTCAAATAAGAGTTTTAGCTCCTAATTTTCATTTTTGCCTATATTTGTTCTATATCTGCTCTCTTTGTTTCTTCCAACACGGCATTCATGTTATATGGAAATGGATATATGATTTGACAAAATTCAATCATATATTCTATTTACGTTGTCTAACTGATATATTCACCGTGTAATAACGGGAGCTCATTTCAAATAAGAGTTTCAATATAATATAACGTAATTTGTAATTATTTTGTCGGATCATATATCCATGTCCTAATAACATACGTATATATACAAATCCAATCCAGTTTCTAAACTTGTGTGTTTCCATATTGTCTATTGAAATTGCCATATAGAGCTCTCTGTCTCTGTCTCTCTCTCTCTCTCTCTCTATATATATATATATATATATATATATATATATATATATATATCAATGGTTAAAAAATGGCACTTATTTTATATAATCAATGATTCCTCCCAGAATAACATCCTTTTTTCGACGCATTTAATTCAGTGGTGAATATTGAACACAAATATGTGACATCATACAATGAGAATTTCCAATCAAAGTCCTCGTACTAAGTGCCTGGTCACAGACTGATGTATTCGCTGGAATAGAAATGTAGTAACTCCGATAGCTTTTCTTATAGTTTCTATTTTGCTCTGAGCAATGACAGTCAGAGAACATAAGCAATAAAGGTAATGACTGTTTTCTGGCGAATTACAACTGTGTAGGCTTTACAGTAAGATTATATGAGCGCATTGGAATTTAAAAAAAAAAAAAAATTATCGCCACAGGCAAAAATTATAGAGACGTACATGTGTCTCCAATTACGTCAGTGCACTAGATTAAAAAAGAAAAGGGAGCCGGCAAGTTTTCTTTACAGCTCATTCTCGCATGACCTATCGATTCAGTTCTTCTATCTGGAGGAAACTTGATGAAAATATTCTTTTGCAATCTTGATATCATCAAAACGTACGCATTTAGGAATGAATTCCAAGAATGTCCTCGTAAGAATTTACTAGATCCTGACTTCTTGATCACATTAGTCCTTCTTGTAGCAAACATTATTTTCCCAAGACCAGAAAGCTTATATGTAAGTAATAACCACCCATCTTTTGCCAGAAAATTCTATTGTATTTATTTACTGTGAGCTCATTCTTTGGATAATAATTCCTCTTCCTACTTATTGAATCATAGTAGCCCAAAGAATAACCTGCCAGACCAATCGGCGAAGTGGGCCACGAATTTGCTCTTGGCTAGTCCGTGTTTGTGTGTGTGTGTGTGTGTGTGTGTGTGTGTGTGTGTGTCTGTGCCCGGGCGTTCCTGATCCTATTTTGGGGCTACAACCTTGAATATTTGCATGAGTACATCATCAGGTGCCATCCAGAAAAGTTTTATTTTTTTGTTTTTTCAAAAAACTGCTTTTAGACCAACAATGCATAAATCTTGTGCGGGTATTTTTTAGATAATGTTGGATAGATGATACGTTTTTCAAATAATTTTATATATGTATATATATTTTTTAGATGATTTTAGATAATTATTTAGATAATTAATTCTAGTACACGTGCAGGCTACGTTGATCCATTAATGCGGAGTAAATCAACTAAGTGGGCATCAATTAATTCAGAATTAATCAACGATATGTTGATTAATTAAAAAATAATTGATGTCCACTTTGTTGATTTACAATATGGAATGTTTTTATCTTTCTTTAAATACCAACCACTAATGCATTTTTCAGCTTTTCATTAGATGAAGCCTTATTAATCATAATCACTTTAAATACGTATGACTACTTTTTACCATCATCTCAAGCTTTTTTATTGCCACTTTTTGCTCTTTCCGATTCGAAGGCTTATTTTTCATTATTTGATCAACTCAATTTACTCACTGTCGGAGGGAAATCGGCCAGGGCAAAAGGTTTCGATAAAAAGCAAGTAATGAATTAGGATAAAATATAGTCATAAAAATTTTAAAAAATAATGATTTATAATACTTCATGTAATAAAGATGGAAAAATGTATTAAACACTGAAATTAACAGAATGTAAGTAAACATGGTTGCCGATCGGGATAAAGGTTAAGTTCAGGGTTGTTATTCTATCTTCCAGTTGAGTTTTGTTAAGTTGATTGTTAGAGCAAGCCGGGCTAAATGGTCCTTTTTGTTGGGGATGTGGATTCGATTTTTACATAATTCTTATCCTCAGTTTTCCAATCAGCCCAAATTACTCACTGGAATGGGTGTTACCTTTTATGCTCAGCATGTCAATTTAATAAAATGACGTCAGTGTTGAGAAACAAAAGTCTAAAACGTTATAATCATAATCAAAGTGTTACCTGTTTGAATACATCAAAATGGTAATGAACACCAGTCACTATCACCATAAATACACTCATTAAAAAGGCATACCTGGCAATGTAATCATAAATAGAACTAGTTCTAACGTGCAAAAGTTTAAACACTTTACATATACCTTATCACAGCTGCTTTGTATTGTATTGCAATCGTATAAAAAACGGTTTGATGCATACTGAGCCAAACTTCTCTTTTGCAATTACTCATACATTTTAACAATCACAGATGAACTATTCGGAAATTATATCAGACGATGCATGCAGTGTTTGTGCTCAAAGTATGGGACAGTTTTCTTCGGAAAACTGCGCCGTTTGGTCAAGCCGACCGATTGTTGTTTGCGGTGTGCTGCGTGAATGTACTTCCAATCATCTCTGTTTCTCGCAGCAGTCGTTGTATCCAAATGTTCTCCCGGACAGTTTGGCCTTAATATATGCCAATACGTTCAGAATGGGGTTGAGATCCTCAATATGATGGAAAGTGCTTGGCTCATTTTTTTTGTTTTTTGTTTAGGCCCAAGAATATACTTAGAATATATTTTCTCAACACAGAGTAGAGTTGATCTGGACATAACGAACCGACTTCCATTTCATGTGACGAGCCAATTTGCGAGTTTCGTTTTGCGAGAAGGAAAAATAGCATGATGAAAAAAAAAGGCAAAAAAAAACGCGCCGTATACGATATTAGGAAGGCGAGAATAAACGGTGAAGATTAGAAGGATTCGTAAAAGAATAAAAATGTAAGGAATATAGGTTGGAAACGGAAAAATGGCTAAGAAAAAAAGAGAGAGAGAATAAACCAACAAGAAAGGATGAGACTAAGAGAGAAAGGAGGTTTTATGATAAGAATCAAAGGAAAAAAATACTGGGAATAAATAAATAAAGAAATAAAGAAAAAAGCAAAAAAAATACTGAGAAAGAAAGAACAAACTAAAGAGAGAAGAAGGAAGAAAAAATAGGATAAAGGGAGAAAAACAAAAAAACTAAAGAAAATGGAAGAAAGAAATAAAGAAAAAAAGAAAAGGAAGAAAGAAAGAAAGAAGGCTTGGGTTGAAAATATAAAGGAAAGAAAAAAACTGAAGACAAAAGAAGAAAGAAAAATGAGGATGAAGAAAGAATGACGGATAGAAAAACTAAATAGAAAGAAGGAAATAAAAAAGGGAAAACTGAAAAGAAAGGGAGAAAGAAAGAAAGATAGGAATAAATAAAGAGGGGTTGGATGGAAAATATAAAGAAAGGAAGAAAAAACTGATAAGAAAGAAAGAATGAAAGAAAAATGGTTGGGTAAACTAAAAAGAAAAAAAAAAGAAATCTATAGAAAATTTACATCAGAGAAAGTAAAAAGAAATTACTTAGATAACCAAAGAAAAAAGAGTCTACAAAAGGGGGACATTTTACAGATTATGAAATAAATTTTTCAAAAGATTAGGAACAGAGATGAGACGCTGGAAGGACAGAAAAATCTACTGAATCTATTTTTTTTTATTTCCCATATTAAGAACGAGACTGAACAAAAAAGTATGAAGCTCATATTTCTAAGACAAAAATAATTCCTATCATTCAGATTCGGAACCCGTGACGAATGTCTATATCAAACGCTCTCATCCTCAGTGGGTGATCTTGTCTTTATTTTTTCCCAGTTGTAATATTTTTGTCTTCTACTAACTGATGAATGGCCCCCAATTCTTTCTTTTTCATTTTAACCTAAAAAAATCGTTTTTTATCATTTTTTTTCTCCTGCTTTTTTCAACCTTTTATATAAAATTTCATTTTTTTCTGTGTGTCTAATCCAAAATTGAAATAAATCTCATTGAAGACACAGTCGTTAACGGAACTGTGAGTTATCTACTCTTGATTGTAGTCACTAAAACTAGGTGCCGTTTAGAAAGGAACTCGATAGCTCACACATACAAAAAAACATTGGGATTTTTTCCTGGCAGAGAAGGAAATGATTTTAACCACAACCCAACCGACTTATGACCTCGACGAATTGAAGGAACAAACTTTTCTTTGAGACCTGCTTGCTGCCAAATGTATCTTCAACGTTGCAACCATCATCATCATCATTATCATCATCATCATCATCATCATCATCATTCTTTTAGCGTCTGTCGTTGACCATAGACCTTCCCCAAGATTTGCCTGACCTCTTTATCATGGGCTCCGTAGAGCCAATACTTTTGAATAGTTCGTCCCACATCTGATTAATTGTCGGCCACAGTTTCGCACTTGATCTCTAAGGATCCGTCAGTCATGATGTCCTGCAGTTAGACATTCGTGAAAAATGTCCTTTGCAAATTGAGTTTGGTGAAGGATTCTCTGATATCTCTGTTTTCTTATTCATATACTGTGCTGTCGTGATATCCCCATGAATCTCTTCTGTGCATATTGCATGGTTCTCAGTTTAAAGGTCAGCCCTTGGTTAGGTTTAATGTTTTAGCTTATGTCTAGGTGACTATCGAAAAGACACGTTGGTTGTATAATTTTTGAGGACTGATTGGGTTTCCTTGTTCTTGAAGGCTGAACATATTCTGCCAAACCTTTGCCAACTTTGAGTGATTCTTCCCTCGATCCCATCTTATTTTGGGGAAATCATGGAGATCCGTTGTCCTTGATAGATGTAGTGGTCTACTCTCTCCAATTCTGTGTTTTCGATTTTAATCCTCGGATTTTGGTCGTAAGTTTGTTGTGCATAACATTTCAACTTCTTATAATTCATTGATTTATTTACATTTAAACCCACAACGTTTCTCCCGTTTCCGGGTATCTGTCTCGGTAAACTTTCAAACCAAATCCTTTATTTATTACACAGGGATAGACAATGATTGAGCACATCTAGCAACCTGCCTGGGTAGTTGCAGGTTCAATCCATTGGCTGGCTCGAGCAGGAAATAATATATACTGGTTCACTGGAAGAGACAGACAAGTAACACTACCAGATCAAATTGACTGGAAAGAATAACTGATACGAAATACACCCTTGAAATTGATAACAATACAAACTACCTCTATCTATTGAAAAACAGGCTCAGTTTGGAATTCTGAGAAAGTTATCGAATATGACAGACACCTGAAGAAGGCTGGAAAGTGTAATGGCCGAACGTTGTAGCCATACTTACTAAGATTACGACCCTAGTCCGAGTAAATCAGTGGATAATGATGATTCCTCATCTCACATATTCAGATAAAAAGTTATTGTAACTCTTGTGCTCGGTTTATCTCGTGCAAAAGAAAAACTGATGAAAATGAAAAAAAGTCCTCACTGAAAAATTTGGGAACTATGGCCGTCAGCTAGGTTTGGGCAAACAGGGTATTTGCTCCTTCCCCTCAATTCTTAGATCCGATCTTCTCATCGAGGGCAAAATGAATATTCACGCCTGTTTTTTGTTTGTTTGTTTGTTTTGTTTTGTTTTGATTTTTCAAGTGATCATATCATGTTGGGTGCGATCAAATAAAAAATTGGAAAACAGGGGGATCGCCATTTGATAGACAGTGATCATTTAAAAAGTTTGATTTTTCTTAAAGATAAGTTTACCAGCCCCAAAAGCCAATATCCAAAACATAAAAAAGTCTCTTCCTATTCGTAATGAGGAGTAAATTTTAAAATTCCCAGCCCCTTAGCTCCATTGTTGAGGCCCGTACGCATGATTTATGCATCCATAGTCAGCCCGCCCGGGCTACTTGAAAAAAAATGAGAAAAAAAAAATAATGACAGTTCTGTGGACAGTTTTGGTTGACAGTTTCTTAAAAAACCTTTTTTTTTTTTCTGTTCTGCAAAACCACAGGGTTTTCCATTGAAATGCAGTAAAACCATACACATTCTAATCGAAAATAACGGGACAGAGCGTGAGGGGAGAGAAGAAAGTAAAAGGGCGTGGCAATATTGTCATTGTCGGCTGCGATTTCATCTTTCCATTTCTATTCCTGGAAGATCCTCTTTCGAACTTTTCTCGTTTCTTATTGATTTTTCTTCGTTTCTCTTAAAATTGAAATTAATGAGTAGAGTTCCCCAAAGAATAATGGTCTAAAAAATTATAAAAAGGAAAGATTGCTTCAAAACTAAATAAGGTAAAGAAAAAGTCAAAAGAAAAAGAAAGAAACATAAAGCTGACCCAGACAATTACTGAAGATTTCCAATTAAAATTCCGCAATTTCTATCAAGACGCTAACCATCGGCACACTCTGTCGTTTGCGGAAGTTCTACACCTCCGTTTCTACTTTCACTTTCGCTATCGTTGCTACTTTCACTTTAGTTTCTACTTTCTTGATTTTACTCCATCTTTTAGTTTATTCGTTTTAGATTCTGTTTTGCTGCTGTTTCATGAAAGATTTTCTTTTATTTGATATTGCTATAATTGACTTTGTCTAAATTTTCACATATATTTGTGGTAAATGTTGCGACCAAAACACATTGAATGTCCGGAAGGTAAATAACCGTATATTGAAGAACATACGAAAACTTAAAATTATTACATTAATAGCATCGGTAATGATGAAAGAGAAAAAGTTATAAGTTTGATGCATTTGTTTTATATATGACAAGATCGATAATTAATGTCTAAACATCGATCGATTTTATGATGCAGCGTGCATGTACGTGCATGGATTGTGTGTATGTATATATAAACGAGTGCGTGTGTGCTACACATGAAAATACAAATTAGAAAAATATACGAATTTTTTTGTATATATATATATATATATATATAGACAAATCAGAATTTCAACGTACCTCCTAATTTTGTGCTGGTGTAATTGTTATATCTATTTACATATGTTCTATTGTTGATAACGAACACTCTCCGTTCGTATATAACTCAACTCTCAAAAATATTAATGATCTGTTCATGTATCGAGTAACCAAGCATCCCTGGTGTATCTATAGACATATTACACATCTGTCGAAATCACTCCAGCCAGAGAAATACTTTTTTTAAAAATGTTTTTCTCTGACCATGTCGGATGATGGGTTTCTTTGCACGTTCGAGCCCCGTGGTTGCAGCTTGGGAGGGAACAAAGAGACGTACATCGAGATTCAAAATCGAACCTTCATTTATCTTCTTCGGCTGACTCAAAAACATTCATAGTCTTTGAAACAAAATCCTCACTCACTCAGAAAAAGAAAGGAAGGAAGGAAGAGAAAGAGAGATTGTCGTTCTACTGCAGGTTCCAGAGCTTGGCCCATAGACCTTAGTGCTCCGTACCTGCCTGCTCTGTCTGCTCTGCTCTATCTGATCTGACTGACTGCTCTTTTTAAAGACAAGGGTCACTTTTCCATCGATATCCTTTTTACTGAATTGAATTATCCTATTCTTTTACTTGATACCAGAACTAAATGATCTTCTACCCCTTTCTCTTCTATCCATCCCCTTCTTTTTTCTCTCCCAAACGACTTAACGTCTACCTTTACTACTTCCGCCTTTAGAATCCTTATACATCGCCCTTTTTTATTTCTTTTTCATTTTGTCCTTTTAATGGGGTGGCTGTGATTGGCTACCTAACTGAGGGGGTTCCTAGCGATCATGCTCTACTGTGACCATAGATATACTTACGATGTTTCTGAAGTCTTTTTGGCGTCAGAAATGGGTTACTCTGTAACTTCTTATCATTGACCAAATAATTTAGTCTACTACATTTCACCCATATCAAAAGTATCTTTGAAAAAAATGCTTTTTAAAAATGAAAAGTAACATCTAAGACTCATATCAAATATTGGATTGAAGTGTTCTCACAAGCATTCATATTATAACACTTTGAAGAAGACATTTGTAGCCTTAATTACCCATTTTTTGTATCACTTTTTGCCTGGGAGAAAATCCTGTCAAATATGCGACTGAGGGGCTTTTTTCCTATTTTTGCCACCTTGCTTAGTTTTCTGCATACAGCACCACTGTTAGAGTTCCAAAAACAGTTGAAATCTTCGTTCGCAAAGCCAAACAATTTATGTATATATAATGATAGGTATATAGATAGATTGCCGCTCTAAAAGAGGTACACCCCTTCAATTTTCTTTCAGAGAAGCTTACTTTTCTTCTTAACGAAACATTCTATCATTAGGTATCATTTGTATTCAAGCTCTGCAGCACTGAAACTCTGAAAGGCTCAAAGGAACATAATATTGAGCAATGTAAATAGTTTTAAGCCAATCCTTCAGATGGAGTGGACCTGTCTGTTTAGAAGAAAAAAAAAATTGAATTATTGTCTTCTATTTTTGCTTTAAATTTGGCCCCAAGCATTGGTGGGAAATTCGTGCCTATATGACACAGCCACATAACCTCAGTTCAGAGAGGATATCTGAAGAATAAGAATAGAAATTTGTCTGGACATGATTAAAAATGGTAAATTTTTCGAAAAACATTATTCATAATGGAAGTAATGTAAATACTGCATATATATATATATATATATATATATATATATATATATATATATATATATATATATATATATATATATATTACTTCCATTGCGAATAATCTTTTTCTGGATAATGTTCTGATAAATTTTCTTTTTTTTGGAAAAAATATATTTTCGTTGAAGTTAAACAAATTCCTTCACAAATTTCGGTTAGTATTATTTGAATCTTAACCTCTAAATTCCATTTAAACAATTCCGATAACTCTGACACTATTAGCTGCCTGGTCGTACGCCATCCTGCCAGTAGTGAGTATGAGTTTGTCAACAAAAAAGACCCAAGTGAATTTTGTAACGATTTTCGTTTCACATTAATTGAGAAATTATCGTCAGAAAACACGAAAGTTTAATTAAATAGATCCAGCTGGCTGCTAATATTCATTTTTCTCAACCTAAATATGAACTTCTTATTTGCCTCTTTGTGACCTTAAAACCCAGTTCCATTCGTCGGAAGAGCCTTGGACTGATTTGGGATTGGCTGCAGCGCTCTGATTACTACGCTCTCGTCACGATCAAATCACCTCTGTTCTTGGCTTCATAATTTTCTGGAAAACAATAGAAATTGAACAGCTTTGGTGCCTTCCCATACTGTGCAGATACTGTCTTAAACAACAGTAGTCGATCAACCGAACTTAAAACCATTTATATCACGTCAGTTGCCAACAAGATTGAAGAATGATAAAAATGATCAATGATTCAAATTCTGTTAAAATCACTCACTTCATTACAATAAATCAACTCTTCACTATTGGAAGGTTTGAAAATTACCAACATAGGAGAATTTCAAACTTTAATTAATTTATCAAGATAACTAATGGAATTATTCAAACATTCCACTACTGCGGAAGGTTTGTGGTGCATTTTACATCAATAGGTCCTTAGCCAACTGGAGAGATAAATCATCTTTTTATACAACAAACATTCGATCTCAACATTATCATCTTATATGGCGATGCATCTTGTTCGAATATGAATATCAATAGCATAACTCAAACATTATTCAGTGAAAATTTCGAAGTAAAATTCACCTGATGATTAAGTGTCAAGCTGTGTGCCTATTGGTCCTCAATCGTGTATATATATATATATATATATATATATATATATATATATATATATATATATATATATGTATGCGTGTGTGTGTGTGTGTGTGTGTGTGTGAGTGTGTGTGTGTGTGTGTACACTTATATAATACGATACTATCCCAATGCTGTGTCACGTCTCACTTGGAACGGAAACAAAACAATGTCTTGCAAGTAATTGCCTATGCTTTCAATCTAGAAGATCTATCTTCAGTTTTGAGAAGATAAAATTTTCCCATTTACTAATGTTACGATGATTCTAAACTGGGTCTTTACTTTCCGTCCATCACACAGAGGCATTCAGTTACGTCCCTGAAAGCGCTACCTCGGGGAGGACTGAGTAGGCACATCGTAGAGCCTCAATGAAGGCACATAAAATTAATTTCTATCTTTAAAATGTCATTCAAAGAAAGAATGCAAGATCATTATTGTTAGGTATAAAACTAACTTTAAAAATTCAATTCTCAGAAAGGATATATAATATGAGTTTGAAAATTAAAAAATACACGAGAGCAACTGTAGCTACAGTTGCTCTCGTGTATTTTTTAATTTTCAAACTCATATTATATATCCTTTCTGAGAATTGAATTTTTAAAGTTAGTTTTATACCTAATCTGAAGTTTGAAAAGCGCATCAAAGAATAAATATTGTCAGAATAAATTTTATTTATACGGCTGTGACGTTTTCATCCGGATAACATCTGAAATAGAATAGGAAAATAAACATAATCAGCAAATCCGCCAAAATTAGGCCAAAAGAGTTTTTTAAAAAAAACAACACATTTTCAGGTGTCTTGTGGAATAATGACGCCAAATTTCAAGTCTGCAGACAAACTGGCACAGTCAGGAGTGCTGGAATACACAAATGCACGCACGTATGGAAAAGGATAGAATCTTTTGCCACTTCTGGTGACTCCAGTTGTTCAAATATCTTCCGTTAAACTTGAAATAACTTGTAAAAAGAAAAGAAAAGAATTCATATTTATTTGAAACAATGTTTGTAAAATAAATGGATAACAGAATCCATATAAAAAAAATGGTTCATAACAAGAGATGATAATTCATGCACTGAATTCAAAGTTGTAGTTTGGAAAACACACAGTGTAGACATTATCAGGGATGGGGACCACATAATTGAGATAGTGCCCAATAATTCCCTTGCTGTAAATTACGGTTGTGGTCACCTATCCCCGCATGAAGGTTCAAAGAACAAATCTATAAGAGCAGAAAAAAGTGAGTTTCTTAAAATGCATTAAATGTGGTTTGGAAGCAGGTCGCATTGAACATAATACATACATACACACATATATATATATAAATATATATATATATATATATATATATATATATATATATATATATGTGTGTGTGTGTGTGTGTGTGTGTGTGTGTGTGTATGTGACTGCTTAATCATACAATCGAAACCATTCTATAACCAATGCCTTTAGGCAGCATGCTGTGTGGTAATAATCAATTAAAATATCAGAAAAAGAGATTTTCGATCAATAAGTCACTTTCGTTTGGCTATGATCACTAAGAAAGTCAGAATTTTCCAAAGATACACATGAATGATTCTACAAATGTTTTGTATAAATTTACATTGCAAATTGAACTCATCCATAACTATTTAGGCGGGAAATTAGAAAAAAAAATACACTGTTTTTTCTAGATATAAATGTCAAATGTTTAAATAGTAAGTTGTGTGGTTTACTCGCGTCGTACATATATACATAAGGAGACAGATCAGGTCAAAAACTGAAGAAACTTTTGTTGACAGTTTTGATGACAGTTTTGGTTAACGGTTTCTACTAAATTGCACATTTTGATGCGGGTAATTAGAGTTAGGTATCAAGTAGTAAGTATTATGGGGAAAAAACTTAATGAAACGTGAAAATGAGCAGGTAATAAATTCTTTTTGATCTGGCAAGATGAAGGCAAACTATAATAAGAAATATTTACAGTGAAAATATTATGTTTTTTCCTTATCATTTAATTATATTCATGTGTGTCTTATGTGTTTTCTCCGTTTAAATATCCCAAGATTTTTGTCATTTCAGTGTCAAATTGCTTTGGTGCATGAACTAGTTTTTTTTATGTGACCAAAGAAGCAAAAATTTATATCTATAGAGGCACAAACTCATCTAGCTATATACATATTCATGAATACATATGCATCCAAAATATTGGTATGTATATATATACACACACACACACATATATATATATATATATATATATATATATTTATATATATATATATATATATATAAAGCTTTACAGATTTAAACACTAAAAATGTATTTCTTTTTAATGTAAGTCATTTCAGTTCATCGCTTCTAAAAATCTGTCATTGCAATTAATTTGAGATTTTCAAAGTGTTTTTTTTAATATCCTATACAGAATTAGATATCAGAGTACTATGTGTGAATTTTTCTTGTTTGGATCCGCAGTTGCTTACTATGAAGCCCTATCGGAGATTAAAAAATATGATTTTATATAAAATGGGGAACCGTGACTGTTCTATTTTCAAATCCCCAAAACGGTTACATGGTAAACAACCGATGATCCAAATATGAACACTACACACATAATGCTATAATATCTAATTCTGTATGAAACATAAAAAACACTCGAGAATTTAAAGCTTTCATATATATATATATATATATATATATGTGTGTGTGTGTGTGTGTGTGTGTGTGTTTCGTTACGGCAAAAGAATAATGATGATGCATACATATATATGCACATTCATACATGATATTAGTATATATATATATATATATATATATATATATATGTATTAGTATGACACATGAATGCTAATTATCTAACAGATGAATATATATATATACGTGTGTGAGTATGTGTGTGCGTGTTCGTAAGAAAGTCGGTAAATCTGTTGCTTGATGATGAAAAGAGAATTTATTTTACACAAATATTTATTTTTCATAATAATCTCTTTCATTTCAATGCACTTAACCCAACACTTATCTATTAATCTCATAGGTCTAACATCATAAAGTGAAAATTCCAGATCAAAACTCAGTTAATAACTTTGTCAGGATATGGGACTTATTGATCCACCCACGTGAATGCATACAAGAAAGAAAGAAAGAAAAAAGAAATGAAGAAAATAATGAAAGGACGAAAAAAAGAAGAAAGGAAAAAAGGACATGAATCTATAATAGGGAAAAAAAGAAGACAATTAAGGAAAAAGAAAGGAACATTTTGAAATGGTATTGAAAACCCTTTGAATGTATATAAAACTCTCTAAAATTAAGAAAAAGAAAATACGCGCCCGTTCATCTAAAATTTTCTTAAAAAGTTAATCTTTCATCTAAAATTATCTAAGAAAATAGCAGCGCAAAATTTGAGCATTGTTAGTCCACGATGACCATGGGGACTTTTTCGAAAAAAATTATAAGAAATGATTTTAGATGGTGCTCAATGGTGTACTCATAACAATTTTCAATGCCGCTGCCCCCAAAATGTTGTTCAGAAGCGCATCCTCATACACACGCAGACAAGCAAAAACAGGATGGAATGTAGCCTACTTAATTTTTTTGATCGTGCTGGTCATTCGTAGACTTACAGTGATTCGAAAAAATATCAATAATTTCATGTAAAAGTTGCTTAACTCAAAACTCCCATTACACTATTGTCCTATTACACTATCATAATTGTCATTCCCTTTCTCAATCTTAACATGATTGATGGGAGAAAAATAGAAAAAAATGCATGATCCGGGGATACCGTACTCCATATTAAACTTGTTATCGCTAAAGAACTCGTTGTAAAAGGTTTGGTTAGTCATTCAATAGAAATTGTCACGATCCCAACGTCTCTTGACAGCAAACTGTGTCGGGGTTATTCAATTGAAAAAATGGAAGTAGGGATGATCAATCAGTAAGTTACTATTTTCGCTTTTTGTTGGATGGTGATCACCTTATAGATCCGAATTCAAAGAGCGAACAAGCGTGAATGCTACTGGGCACAAACTGAGGGACCAATTTAGCATGAACTTTCAAACTGAACCCCTGCTAAAACTTATTGGTGCAGGGGGGAATAAAAGAGAAAATATTTGATTTTTCCTCTAACTCGATTGGTCTGGCCATACCTCCTATACATAAAAAGAAAGAAGACAGTTTTGATTCACTTTTTTTTCGTTGTTTTGTTTTTGTTTTTTGTTGGTTTTTTGGGGGGACGGGGGGTTCCAATATGGCCACATCTTCAGCACTAAAATTATTCCCTTTTTTTTGAGTGATGTGATGTTGAGGATTTCTTTACAAGAGACGAATGTGTCTTTGGGAACAAAAAACTTCTTTAATGTGGATCCTTGGAACTTATCAGCGAAATGGCGTCCGACAAAAACTAAGATGATGTGATGATTTAGATGAGTTCAGAATGTTTTGGTATCGTGATGATTCGGACGGAAAAAATGGCAGACCTTGGAGAAGGTTTATGCCTGACAACGGATTTTAAAGTCTGATTATTATGAGTAGCAGATGTAATTATTACTTTAGCAGCACTAAAAGCTTAACGAGAGAAACATAAGCTCTACTGTCGCAATATAGCTGCGTGCGGGCATCGAGGCTAAACGTCTACAATACATATATCAATTTTTGACTTGATTTTCTTCCAACATGTAAATTATATATATTTTTTTTTATTTATTTCTCATCATATTGTTATTTACACCTACTTGTCCAAAGTTGTTCTCGGGAAGAATGTACCTTTTTCTTGCTGATTGGTATCAGTGGCCAAATAGGTAAGTTGTTGTCCATGTTGGACGAGCTCCCAAGGATGTTAGTTCAAATCATATTGGAGACTACTGCTCTATTTCTGATCCATGCTGCGTACTTAATAGTCGTGGAAAGTAAAACGAACTTTGTGTTGCAATATAAAGGTAAGAATAAGTTTATCTACTACTAAGCCAAACTCTACTTCTATTCCGACTAAAAATGATAACTACATCATTTATATTGTAAATATAATCGAAAAAAAATTAATATAATTTTTTTAGTAAAAATGCATTTATTCGTTAGAATGAAATAAGCCTTTGCATTTTTGCTACATTTTTTAACGTTGATATGTAAAGCATGTCAACTTTGCTCAGTCGGTGAGAGAGCCGCCTATTGATCACTTGGTCAAGATTTCATTTTTCATTTCATAAATGCATTCATTTATTAGAATGAAATAAGCCTTTAACTATTCGTTACATACATTTTGGTAGATATATAAGACTTGTAGGTTTAGCTCAGTCAGGAAAAAAGTTTTCTTTTGTGAATCAATTTTATTTAACGAGACGCAACAGACAAACAGTGATGAGTTAACTCCCCTGAATCACGTGGAAATCGTTAACTCTTGTTGTTACTGTGGTAGAACGATGATAAAGAAACTGGTACAAAAATAATAATGACATGGTTTCGTCTAAGAAAATCTGAGAACTCAAGTCTACGTGTATCCTTTGATTAACACATTTTTGTGAACATTGGGTTTACTTAGCAATGCTTGTTAATTTATGACGATATTTCAAAATTATAATCGAACCATCCAAGCCATCAAAAATGGCGAAAGGTAGGTTCTATTTTTTTCCGTGCATGTGTTAGTTTGTATGTTCCACCGCTCCTGACCATACTGTTTTATCTATAGACTTGAAATCAGTATCAGTACTCTACTAGACCCCTTCTAAAAAAGGTTATTTTCATTTTTGGAAAAAAAAGGTTTTTGGCCGTTTGTGGACTACACTCTGACGGGTTTGATAATTATATCAAGATTCTCAAGAATCGTGCCTTTCCCTTATTTACGTCTCCTACAAGGAACTTGGTAACACATCTAATCATCAATGGATGACAACCCCACTCTAGTCTAGGTATAGCTTCCTGCGACCAGCAGCTTTTCCAAAAAGTATTCTAGACGAGAGTACAGAGAACGTGACAAGACAGCAGATGTTGATCCCGAAAGAGGAGACTGTTTTGAAATGTGGAAGAACGATCGGATAAGTGTTTGAAGTCAAAAAAGAAGGGGTAGGATAAGGTGCCATTGCCCTAGGTAGGCTATTTTTTGTTAATGATAAATAGCTTGATGCTTTCCAGGTATACCCCATGTATCATATAGGGGCAGATATAAGTCTTTTTTCTGATTTCTTTTTTTTTTTTTTTCTCTCCAAAGAAGACCACCTGGAATGAATTGCTGCCATAGTTCTTTCGACTACTAAGTTATGGCCGATTGACTCTTCAGTCATCCTCAAGCATAAATTGCAGTTGATAATCCTAAGTTTTTTTTTTTTCGATTTCTTCTTCTGATAGTTCATCCGACAATGATTCATCTGACACTGCGAAAAAAATTCAGCAGATGCTATACATAATTGAAATAACAAAAACGAGGATACTCATCTACATAATTCAACGTATTGAGAGAAAAATATCTGGATCACTGCACTGTAACTTCTGTGGAAGCTTGGTGGCTGAAACGGTAAAAGGTTAGAGAAATCTCTAATATTGCTGTTTCCCGGGAATAAAATGTTTGGCTGAGAATCACGTACATTTTAAGATCCGTGCTTATAAAATCTGAGATGCTATTACGTTCTAATAATTTATTTGTTTTTAAAGAACTATTTTTTTTTTCACTCTTAGTGAAATCGATAAAGTGGGAAGACAAACCGAAGAAATTTAATTTTCTTGGAGTTCTTTTCCTTGTTGTTTGAGGAAAGTTTTTTTGTTTTTTTCAGATTCATTTTTTTTCCTAACTGTTTGTTTTTTTTTGTTCAATTTTTAAGAAAAAAAATCTTTAACTTTACTCTCCAAGTTTTTGAATGGTAAAGTTAGTTCGAGACAAGTGCATTTTTTTCCTTTTCTCTTTGCAGTCTTGTTCTAATTTAGTTTTTATTTTCATTTTTTCACTCGAGATACTTCACAAAGATGTGTAGATGTGTGTGTATATATTTGTGTGTGTATATATTTGTGTGTGTATTTACACACACACATGCGTGCATGCCCAAGCACACGCATACATGCATGCATAAACTTCATCTTCCATGCACCTCTATAAGATACTTTCCCGCCAGTCTGCCGGTCGGATGGATGGTCTGTTCCTGATATGTTATACATCAATTTCCAAAGTTGTATAATGATGAATTGCAATGATATCTGGTCCCAACCTTCGGTTGAGCCATCCTTATTTTCTTCTCCTTCTTTGTACTCCTCATCCTCCTACCCTTACCACCACAAATGTTGAGCGCATCATTGAACTTGGGGTTGTTTTTTTTGTGTGCTGTTCATTTATTTCATCGTTCTTTCTTGATTTACTCATTTTCTCTTTCGCATGAACGGTCTCGTCTTCTTCTTTTCTTTCTTTTCTTTTTTTTTTCTTCTCTCTTTCATACCCCTGATCCTTCTCTTTCAGTCATTCATTCTTCATTCAATTTTAATTATTTTTATGTATTTCTCTCCTTTTCTCTCTTTCTATCTCTAATTTATTCTTTTTCCCTCTCTCTCTCATTTTTTTCTCACTTTCCCTCTCTCTCACTTTGGTTTCCCCTTATTTTTTATTCCTAAAATTTCTTTCCTCATTCTTTCTCTTTTCTTTCTCCCTTAATCAATATCCTTGTTATCTTTCCTCTCTTTTCCTACCCCATTATTTAGTCATTCATTCTTTCTATCATTCATTCGATTTTCTCTATCTTACCGTCTTATTATTTTCACATTCTCTCTCCCCAATTCAGTCTTTCATTTCATGTCTTTATTTATTTTTCGCTCTCATTTTTTATTGCTTTCGTCCTTTCTTTTTTTTCATTCGTCATTTTATATTTCTTGATTTTATTCCTTATTTCATTTTCTTTTTCATTCTTTGACTCTTTCTTTCTTTCTTTCTTCCTTCCCAGTCGATTTTTCTACTTCTTTGATTCATTCTTGACTCATTATTTCAGCCTGTGCTATGTTATATCTTTTCCCCGCCATGTTTTCCTTTCTAACTTCATTTCAACTCTGTCAACTGAAACACACTCCAAAAAAAAGTCGGTAAAAAAATAAATTCGAAAACCTTTTCGGAAACTCCTTTGCCCACGCTTCTTTTTTCTCTAGTCAGTGCATTTTCTTTTTGTCTTTAAAACATTTACAAACCATCGATCATGGACAGTAAATAAGACTTATAGCCGTCAGCGTAGTTTCACTCCAGAGGACGTTCAATATATTGGCTTATTTATTCATTCAAATGAATATTTGGAATCCTCAGAACAAAAAAAAACATCTTAGTTACTGCATTTCTTTGTATATAACACAATTTCTATATAATACGAGAACTAGATACGGTTGAAACTAGATATACAATCTCTTGTATAACACGGGTACTTGATTTAACACAACAATTCAGCGGCGCAACGTGTTTATCTGCTTCGATGTTCACAATTTGGGTGTGTATATTTATACTTTTCTCTGACATCAAATGGGCTTAATTCTAGTTATGTATTTTTTTTCTGCGCACATTTGAGTATTGCAAGACCCTAGTCTCCGTTTTTATGCTCAAATCTGAGTATGAAATTTTACATTATACTTGGCAAAGCATAGGTTGGAAGTGCAGAGCCAACCTAATTTTGTACACCACGGAAATGGAACTGATTTTATATTTCTTTAGAAAGACACGAATCCTTTTCCCGAGAACCATCTACGTGCAAAATATCGCTGCATATGGAACTTATTAACCTTGTGAGCCAATCCATCTGAGAAAGTTATTCCAACAACAAAAAACCTACGTTGAGCAGCTGTGCAAGGTCAACTACCCCAAAAAGTTCAGTTGATGTTCACGAACTGATCTTCAATTCAAAAGGCAACCTGCGTAGCCGGAAAGAGAGACGTCCCCTCGATCTTCCCAAACGAGGAATTCGCCGACAACACAAAACGCACAACAACGAATGGTTGATAGCTCCCCGGATCGGAAGAACAAGAAAATTCCGTCAGTCTGAAAAGAAGAGTATAAAACCAACACATCCCTCGACTGTCACCTATGGAGCTGAAACATGGAACCTAACCAAAAAATTGACCGGCATATTGAGAACCCTACAATCTGTAATGGAGAGAATTATGCTCAATATCACACGGAATGATCACAATTCAGCACTGTATATTCGATAGAAATCCATGAGAAACCTCAATTGGCATTGGGCTGGTCATGTTGCGAGAATGGCAGACAACCACTGGATAACACTACTCACAACGTAGATCCCAAGGAATCATATGAGAAATTTTGACCAGCCAAATTAAAATGGCGTGATGAACTAGACAAGTTCAGGAAGTATTGGCTCCGTGACGCCCATGATACAAATATCTGGCGAATCTTAAAGAATCCAAAATTGGACGCTAAAAAGATGATTATAATGACTAATTAGCCTAATGAATACTTACTAAGATTAGCTCATTCTGGCGAAGGGTAACATGAACAGAAGGTAATTGCGTTGTGTCTTGAAAATCAGCATTCGAAAAAATATTTACAATGTAAATTATTGTTAAACTATCCTATCAACGCCCGTGGTTGTTATCTGAAAATTAGGACTTTCTTGTGATTCCACAAAAAATGAGAAAATTAAGTTATTCATTGATTACCCCTTATTCTATTTTCTAATTGATCACCTCCAACACGGCATGCCACCCAAAGACGTTGGTTACGGTTTCTGTTGAATGACCAACCAAACCTGCTATTTGATTGTGGCGATGAGGACAAAGAGAATTGAAATTAATACGAGGGAATGTTGGCAAGTTCATGAAGAAGCAATGGAGCGCGGGGGGAGGGTTGACCAACACTTAAGGAGAAACAATTTGGTGAATAACGACATATGATCATTAATAATGCTATAAAATCCCTATCAAAACACACCTCAAAGTCTGCCGATCCTGAGAACGATATTCACTTTGAAGATGCGTTATAATCATAATGCTAATTTCGAAGACGCATCCATAGGCAGTGTCTGTCGACAATGACATGTCTTCGGATGGCAGCAGACACACGAAATTTTGCTCAAAGCATTCAATTAATACGGCTAATCCCGTTAATATCCGATCGGAAATGAGAAGAAAGCAAAGCTAGCAAAGTAATGCCAGTTCGAGCTATAGGAAGGAAGAATGACGGCACGAACGAGTGCCCGGAATCTGTTCAGAGGTTATCGACAAACTCTGATTATTCCCGAAGGTGCGCTCAGTCAGAGAAAATCGGGGGTCGGTTGGAGATAGTACAGTACTAAAACCAGTCAGATGACTGCTTCTTGCTATCCGGTTGATCTATTTACATTTTTTTTTTGTTTGTTTGTTTTTGTGATCATTGCTCCCCCGTGTCTTCCCCCTCTCTTTACCTTTCTTTTTCTCTTTATATATATATATATATATATATATATATATATATATATATATATATATATATGTATATATATATTTATATATATATATATATATATATAGAGAGAGAGAGAGAGAGAGAGGGATAGAGAGTGAGAAAGAGAGAGAGAAAGATGGATATAAATGGATAGACTGAGAGAGAGAAAGACAGAGAGAGAAGCATACTTACATAGATACAAGTTGATATAGATAGATAGATAGATAGATAAAGAGATAGATAGATAGAGAGATAGATAGACAGATAGATAGATAGACAGATACATACATACATACATACAAGAAAATGATAGATAGATAGATAGATAGATAGAGAAATACATACATACATACATACATACAAGAAAATGATAGATAGATAGATAGATACATACATACATACATACATACATGTCTGTCTGTATGTATGTATGTATGTATGTATGTATATACATACATACATACATACATACAGACAGACATACATACATACATACATACATACAAGAAAATGATAGATAGATAGATAGATAGATAGATAGATAGATAGATAGATAGATAGATAGATAGATAGATAGATAGATAGATAAGCAAGAGAGAATATTCTTCACGTCTTATCTACGTTCTTTGGGAAAACATCGAGTCATCCAGGTCTCCTCTGGCTAGTCTCAAAGAAGTTTCAGACTCTGGACGAAAGTAAAGGGATTGCAATGATTGAGAGAAACATTACTGACAGAATGAAATTATTACATTTATGATATATAATCATGTATTATATTAGTAGACTGCAAATGAGGATAAATAGGATATCAAATGGTGAGGAAGTGCTACTGGCAGGATAGGACTATCATATATGTATTATATGAACATTTACTGTAGAAATGCATTTCAAATGATTTCATGAAAGAATTTATTTGGAAGTAATCCTGCAGCAGAAATGCTTTGCAAATGAGCTAAAAGTTTTCTGTAGTCAAGGAGTAAGATAAGCGTTACAATGACAATAGGGCTGTGATAAATAGTCAGATAGATAGGAACACACTGACATAGATAGATAGATAGATAGATAGATAGATAGATAGATAGATAGATAGATGACTAGATAGATAGATAACTAGATAGATAAATCAATATGAGCTGGTTGAGATAAATAGAGTAAAGATTTGCATAGATAGATAGATAGATTGACATAAACCAACTGAGAGATATGAACAGATTGATATTCAGATAGAGGATAAAAGAGATGAATAGTTTGAGATAAACAGACATACATACCTCGTATGTACATATGTATTTGTGTTTTTGCTTCCTTGATTTCACTTCTGCAATGGATTAGGATGGTGGGGTAGTGATTCCCTGCATTGTATGAAATACCCTTCAGCCAAAGCCAAGATTAATAACCGTTTTGTTTTGGGATAAAAGTCCCATTTCATTTGAAGTGGAAACTTGAAAAGCCAGTCTGCAGACGTCCGGCTTGGTTATAACAACTTGTCTGTATTTTGAAAGGAAAATTCATGTTTACCAAGGGTAGTTTCCCTTAAGACCCACCACCACCGCCACCGCAAATTTGACTGTTTCTCTTTATTGTACAAGTTTTTATTGGATCGATCCGTTTTCATTCTTCTCCACCCAATTCGACTCGATTCAATTTTATTTCCCACTTTTGTATTTTTCTCCTGTTGTGTTATTCTATTACGTCTTGCAGTCTCTCTGGAGAATTTTCAATCTTTCTCATATCTGTGTTGTACTAACTGAAGTACCCGTCTACAATGGGTTGAATATTCAAGAAGTTTAAAAAATGTCATCGACTTATATGACTCTACTTTGAGCTAGCAACATTATAATTGCCTTTCCAGGCTAAGGAGACCAGTCTATCCTGCTTATTTTGCCCCAGGGTTTTTTTGTTCATGCATACATGTCTTTAGCACAAATTTTGTTTGTTAGCTGTTGTTTTTGTTTTGTTTTTTGTTTGGGGGAAGGTCAAAATATTCATACAAAAAAAGTAAGTACGATTAGGTATAAGTATATATTCAGCCCTGCTCTCAACGGTCGAGGCCTTTGAGCGAAGAGTCGACAGCTATCTCAGGAGATGGCTCCTGCTGCGGAAAAGCCTGAGTAGCTTCGCACTCTACGGGCGCAGCAACAAACTGCAGTTACCTTTCAAATACTTGGAGGAAAAATTCAAGGTGACAATATCCAGAAATGTGATACAACACAGTAACACAAGTAATCCATTGATGACTAACGCAGGTTCAAAGTGGGAACTGACAGGAAGTGGGGGGGTTCTCTGCAGGGATCAGAGGGAAGGCTACGCCACAATAGGGTGGTTGGAGTAGTTACAATAGGCTGGATGAAGACCCAGGTGTCCCCCAGCTGAAGTCGGTGCAGGGGAATAGCGGCTCGTTTGCTTCAACATTCGAGGAACTGAGGGAGAAAGGAAACATTTGCATTATTACCCAAGCAGCAGAGAGACCTTCAAGGAGGGGAGAGCCATGGGGAGCAAACCTGGATTCACACTAGTGTCTGATCAATCCCGATGAGGTCACCTGGAAAAGGATGTTTGAAGTTGGGAGACCCGAAATACCTGGGGATCCCAGGAATATTACTGAAGATGTGTCAAGACTGAGACATCAGTAAATGTTGATCCTTTCACAAACATTTTTCTTTCTTTTTTCCAGTGTTTATGATTTTCAGTGATTCATCTTCTTTCTTTCTTTCTGTCTCCTTTTCAAATTTGAATTTGTTTATTAGATCATCACTCCTCCCCCACTCTTCGTCTTTTTCTTTCTTTCTCTTCATCTTTTCTTCTTCCTATTTTTCTCTTCTGTTTTATGTCACATGTTTTTATGTTTTTTACGTCACATATTTTTATGTTTTAGGTCACATATTTTTCTCTTCTGTTTTATGTCACATGTTTTTATGTTTTTTTATGTCACATATTTCTATGTTTTATGTCACATATTTTTCTCTTCTGTTTTATCTTACAAAAAGCCTAAACCAAAACTGTCAACACAAGTTTCTTCACTGCATCAATGAAGCTAGGAGGCTGGTAATTTAATTTTTTACACCTTATTATGTCAAGTAAAAACAAACTTTCCTGTTTCATCAAAGTATCTCCCTAAATGGGTTTTTGGTGGCGAGGTGCAATTTTCAATTTACTTTTATACTAAATCGGTCCCTCGGTTTGTGTCCTGTAGCAGTCAGACTAGTTTTTGCTTCGTGTATTTCTTAAACTAAGATTTTCTGTGATCATTGCCCAACAAAAGATAAATAATCTATTTGTTGATTACCCTTATTTCCACTTTTGCAATTGTTCACCACACGGCATGCTACCAAAAGACGTTGGTCACGTGACGGTTTCTATTGAGGGACTAACCAGACCCATCGTTTTTCTGTTTTTTGTTGTTGTTTTTTTTGTTTTTCTTTTTTTTCTTTTCTTTTTTTCTGGTTTCCTCTGTGTTTTCTTGTCGATTTCTCTTCACTTATTGCTTCCAGGCTTTCTTCGAGTTTACAATCCATCGTCTTTCGAGAACTGAGCAATAGACGTGTTAATAAAAAAAAGATTAAAAGAAAATCGTTTGAAAGATACACCTGAGCAAGGCCGAAGTTCAAGCCCTATTTGGTAATTACTTATAATGTCAGGAAACTTTCCAGATAAACCATACATTCTAACCAAAATATATTGTTCGTATCTCGGTTTACAAGAACTAATCATCAAAAACGTATCTGAGATTAAAACTTTCATCTGAAATTATCAAAAAATAAAAAAAATCATCAGCACAGGATTTGGATATTGTTGGTCAAAAATTATCGTAGTAACCAGGATAAGCAGTTTTTCGAAAATATAAATCAAAATAACATATTTAGATGTTACCTATCAGTGTACTAAATCTTAATTTCAGGTTTAAGCCCCCAAAGTATGACTAGGAACTCCAACAAACACACACACATACATGGGCAAAGAGGGAAGTAGATATGTAGCCCAGCTGGCTAGTTGTTCGGGCAGGCTGATCGTGGGGCTACGGTAATTCGATGACAAAGATAAAATATTTGTCCGAATGAACTTTTCCTCTTGCATTATTTTCATATTCCATAGTCGTTCCCAGCTATTTTGTGTCTTGTTCATGTCTGTTTTGTTCCCAATGAAACAATATTTTTATGCAACCTTTTCTTCGTTTGTCTTTCATTTCTGTCTCACTCAACCCCTTTTTATATTTTTCTCCTGTTGCTTTTACCTCTTTTTCATCTTCTCAAGTATCAAGTTGATACGAAAGTGCCAAGTGTCATTTGCACAATGAAAGGGAATTCTTAGAAGAGTCTTTAAAGCTCAGTGAAAAATCAACTGGAAGTTTGAAAAAAATCATGGATACTTACTTCGTTTAAAATGTTTACAGAAGACTGTTAGAAGGTTATGAACTGATAAATAATGCTTGATAGTTTTTCCTCTTCATCTACGGTATTGCTCATAAATGTGTATACCTACCACTTTTCTGAAGAAAGTTAATTTCATTCTGAAACAAACATAGCAGGATTTCAGCATTTTTAACGGACATTTAAACAATCGAGACGTATATTATCAGGTATTATTCAGCACTGAACTCCACAGGACTGTAATCATTTTTGGACTAGAACATCTTCATATATCTGGCAACAGAGTTTGGATGTTGTAGAGCTTGGTCTTGAATAATACCTGATATTGATTATGTAATATTCCATCAGAAATAATGGAATCGTGTTATGTTTGGTTTCGATGGAAATTATCTTTCATAGCAGTAGGGATGTATCTATTTATGGGCGACATTATATTACGATCCGTTCGTACCTGTTAGTCTCATTCTATCCATAATGTATTTGGTTGATGTAATAGTTTCCAGCGGCATCTTTGGCACAATGTTGGGGAAAAATCTTAAAAGTCTTTGAAGATAACGCAGAGTTTTTTGTTTTCTTATTTTTTGCTTGTGCCATCAGTCAAGCGTATCACGTTTTTTACAAGCTTCGGGATATATATTCACAAGCCACAAATATAGGCTCCATGTTAACGTACGGAAATATCGGTCAGCGTTTAAACACTTGTAAGAAACTATCAACCGAGACAGTCCACGTATGTTTCTTCAGTTTTCAAGCTGTTCTGACTTCCTTGCTGGTTGGCTGGCTATGTACTTGTAGCTTGCACAGGCTGCACCAATAGAGCCAGAAGGATTAAATTTCACCATTTACTTTTACATTTAGTTGTTTAATTATCATCATCATCATCATCAGTCTTTTAACGTCCGTTGTTGGATATATACCTTCCCCAGTATTCGCCACAATCCTGTATCAAAGGCATCATTTTTTTTTATTCGCACAATGAAAAAAAAAAGTTGTTTATTCCACCCTAAATAGTGTTTAGTTTATCATAAGGTTACACATTGGCTCACTTCAGTCTAATAAATACATTTCTTTAAAAGATGTATTTTTTAAATTTATAATACAATACTAAAGTTGGAGTAATCATATTCAATCGGAATAGACGTAGTACTGGAAACTGATAGTATTGTTTTTATTTTGTTGTACTCAGTCACCCGATACGAAGCCCAGGGAACACTCTATGTATAGGGTTAAAGTAATTTCAGATTCGAAAGATATTTGCTGACCTTAGGTTTTAAAAGATGGATATTATATCGAGCAGGAAAGTACTCTCGGGGAAGTTTGATCCACAAAACAACCGGTTGCAGGACGAAGCAATGAGAATGCAAACTGCAATATGTATGTGGAATGGTCAACAAGTTTGAATGGGATTCACTGGAGATAGCAAATCGTGTTCTGATTGGGAAATCTTATGTTGATGGAGAGTCTCCGCAAACTTTCCATAAAATGAACGATAGAGTAGTGCTAGGCCCTCTATATCACGTCAGCGGGGCAGGGGTTGATCCAAGTGATAGAAATAGCCAACATCACTCTTTTCTGCACCTGCTGGAAAGGGGAGGGGGCTGCCCTGATTTGCAAGCAGACTTTCATTTTGGGTCGGATCTGATTCTTGTAAAAATAAAAGATTGTCGGACGGTCAGATATTTTCTGGGGCAGGATAATCAAGGTACCACATTTACCGCGTTCAAGACAACAGGAGGAACACGGGAGTTGCACTTCATGTCTGGTATGAACTAAAAAGTCAAGAAGTTTGTCAAAGACGTTTTTCATTTATAAGCGACACTGTATTTCGATCTGTTCGTATCTGTTAATCTCATTCTATTCATAATGCATAAAGTTGTTGTAATAGTTTCCTGCGACATTTTTGGCATGATCATGGGGGAAAATCTCAAAAGTCTTTGAAGATTACGCTGAGCGTTTCCGCTTGCACCATCAGTGAAGCGTAACACGCCGTTTACAAGCCATAAGATATATTCACAAGCAACAAAAATAGATTCTTTATGAACTTGCAAAAACGAATATCAGTCATCTTTTGAACATTTGTTTTGGGGAGGGTTTTTTTGGTGGGGGGGTCTTGAACGATACAAGGAAGTGATTTCTGGATAGAAGAATCGCTTGCAATGAAAAGAAACGGATTGATTACAATAAAAAATGGTTAGATCAAGGATAACCTTCAACATCTCAACTTGAATGTAAGGCTTGGCAGAGCTGACAGTTGGGCAGGCTCAGATGCGAAAAGCGCCGATCCGATTGCAAGCTAATATGTGACTGCACATCATCCCCTCTTGTTACGTCTCTGGAATCGGACGCCTTAAAATCATAGGTCCAGACCATATTGTTCCAACCTCTCTCCTCTGCCTGGGAATGTCTGAGTGGAATCTACTGGGCAAAATATCTATCCACACCACATCATATCTATCAAATCCAGTTTGTCCATTTACATTTCAACTGGAACACATATCGTACATATACATTGCTTTGTTACTATTTCGCTGTCCAGTTATTTCTGTTCGTCCGTATTTGGTTATCTGCTCTATTCTATTCTACTTAAAGAGGTCGATGTTTTTACCCTCTAAAGCTAAAGTAGCTCTAGTCATCTTTGTATATATGTCAGTTCTCTTATTGCAATCAAGCAGTTGTTCTCACCAATTACTTTTCTTATTTCTTCTTCCTCTTTTTCCCCTCTCACATATTCTGAGGTACTTCGCACACAAACACACACGCAACCTTTTGTCCCTCAAAAAATCCCCTATATATATATATATATATATATATATAGAGAGAGAGAGAGAGAGAGAGAGGGGGAGAGATAATACATATATGCACGATCCCATGCACGTAGATGGGCACAGAATATAGTTGGGGAAGGAGACAACAGATAGAGCAAAAAGCAAACCGATTGGTGCCCGTGGGACAGTAAACTCAGTAGGGAAAGACCAGAGAGAAAATGAAGAGAGGTGATAGAAAAGTATGCCGGTGCAGACATGGCAGTGATTAGCGCAGTTGCATTCGCCATAGAAGGATATGGTAAAGACCTTTGCCATGCAACTAATCTAAAACGGCCGATGATGATGACGATGATGATGATGATGTATACTTTATCTTCTTTCGCTTTTGCTTCCTCTCTCAAGCACATTCTCTTTCTATGTATCTTTCTCTTTCTTTTCTCTTTTTTCTTGTTTTTCTTTAAGACTAGATTATCTTATCCCGAATTATTCTCTCTTCTTTTTCTGTCAGCATCTGATTCAATTCTACAGCACTGGCCACGCACATCTCCGACAGTTGCCTCCCTTGTTTCACTTTCTTTTTTTCTTTTTTTTTTTCTCACATCCCACGTGACTAGATTCTTGGTCGATTTTAGAAACCGTCAAAGAAAACTGTCACCAAACCTGCCAACATAGTTTTCTACGGTTGGTTTGTATGTATGTATGTATGGATGGATGTATGGATGTATGTATGGATGGATGGATGGATGGATCATACGAAAAGGGTGTACCAATGGAGCTAGAGGGCTTAAATTCCCACCATGTCTAGAAATTCCTCATCATGTCTGAAAAACAAATGCTTTTTCGTTCTTTAAAGATTCCTCCCTTAAATAGGTTTTTCATGGAGATTTACAATGTAAATTTATGCTAAATTGATCCCTTGGTTTGTGTCCACCAACATTCACGTTTGTTTCCTGAAGAGTCATACTTTTTTAGCGATCATGGTCAACCAAAAGGTGGGAGGGGTATCTTATTCATTGATCATCCCCTTTTCCAATGTTTTGAATAAACACCCACGCAACAACATGGTCCCAATATACGTTGGTTACGTGACGGTTTTGTATTGACTGACTAACCAGACCTTTTTTTTTATTACTTTTCTGGTATTGAGGTCTCCGTCCTAAACGCTGATAACATACTACAATCGGCATATCCCCAAAGTCGATTCATACATTTTTACAAGATAAACATTAACAAAAAGGTGTTCTGCAAAAAAACAAGACGTCTAGAGACAAAGATAGAGGAAATAATCACAAAATAGATCTTGCAAGATCTTACAAGAGAAAGGGATATAATAGGAAAGAATAGAAAAAGAATGACTGAGAAAGACGAAGAAAATATTGAGAGATAACTTTGAAATAAAGGGAAGGATACAATAACAAATAAAGACGTTAGAAAATTGTGCTCGTGAATGAAAAAGGGAACAATAAAAGATGAAGAAAAAAAGAGAGTAAAGTGAAGGAAAATTGAAGTGAAAAAGAAAAAGGCCACCACGAAAAAAAAGAGAATGAATAAGAGGACAAATGGAAAAAAGCAACAAAAAAAAAGAAAAAAAGTAGAATGAAAGTGAAAGTAAGAAGGAAATCGAAGAGGAACCTAAAATTGAAAAATATTTACAAAAAGACAATTAAAAAAAAAGAATGCCAAAAATTAGAAAAGAATGAAAAAAATCAAAGAAAACATTGAGTAACTAATTGAATTGAAGGTAAGACTTGGAAGAGATCTTTAGAGAATAAAAATCCTTACAAAATCAAAATGAAAAGAAACAAAGAAAAAGCAGAAGAAGCAAAGGAATAGACAAAGAAACAAAGCTAAAAAAGAAAAAGGTAAAAAGACTATTTAATAAAGAGAAGAAGAAAGGAAAAGGCTGAAAAAGGAAGAGAGAAAGAAGGAAAGGAAGAACAGCAAAGAGAAAGAAAATTTATCCGATTGAAAATTTGAAAAAAAGAAGAAACAAGAGAGAGAAACGGAGATGATGATCAAAAAAAAAAAAAAAAAAAAGACCCGGGAAATAAAAACAAAGGAAAAAATGAAAAATACGAATGAGTTAACAAATTGAAATAAGATAGTAAGTAAAGATCATGAAAACAAAACGAAATAATAGGCGAAGCAAAAAGTCTTTTGATGAAGGCATATCAGTGACCGGAATTGGAAGAAATCAATAAGTTTTATGCCTGATATT
>OY735210.1:43491859-43499359 GCA_963457665.1 Thysanoteuthis rhombus
GTTTCTATTTGCGAGGCGTAAAAATACCTCATGAATGAAGGGTTTAATTGCTGAATGAAAGAGTTAAAAAGAAGCCGAATAGATTGAAGCACGCGGGAGAACTATCGTCGAAAATAAAGACCCAAGACGCAATGATAACAGAAAGAATAAGTCTCCATAGTAAGTCAATAGAAACCGTCGGGAAACCAATGTCCTTTGGCAGCATGCCGTGTTCGGGATGATCAACTCAAAAATTGAAACATGAATGAATGTAATTTCTTGCACCTTTTGTTGGACAGTAATCGTAAAAAGTCTGGATTTTCGGAGGAAAAAACTGGTTTTAATGATGCAAACTTAACGATAAGGTCAGATTTAGCATAAAATTACATTATGGATTGTACCTGTCCCCAATCGCACTTAAAAACCTATTTAGGCAGTGAATTTTCGAAAATGAAACAGAATGTTTTTCTACATATAATAATAAGTAGATGCTCAGAATTTCAGCCCTTTAGTTCCTTTGGTGTGGCTTGAATGAGCAATACGTACATAGTCAGCCAATTGAGAACAGGACTCACATAAAAATCTAAAAAAACTCATGTTGGCAACTTGGGTGACATTTTTTGTTGGCGGTTATTAATAGATTAGAGTGAGCGGGAGAACTGGAGTCGGAAATGAAGATCTACGAAGCAATAAAAGAGTTAAGAACTGTGGAGAGGAAGGTGGGAGGGTGGAACTAGAGAGAGGGGGATGGATTAGGGGAGTGAGAGGTAAGGAAGTTAAGAGTGAAGGTGTGAATGAATAAATTTAGGGAGAGAGAGGTGGGAAGAAGTAAGAGCGAAAAAGGGAATGAATAAATTAGGAGAGGATTGAGTGAACAAGTAGGAATGAATAATTTAGGAGAGAGAAAGAAGTTGGAATGAAGGAGGGAATGAATGACTTTAGGACAGAGAGAGGGAATGAAGTAGGAGTGAAGAAAAAAATGAATAATTTAGTAGAGAGAGGGGGGAGAAGTAGGTATGAAGAACGGAATGAATGGATTAGGGACAGAGAGAGGGGAAAAAGTAGGAGTAAAGAAAGGAATTATTGAATTAGAGGAGGGAGAGGTTGTGTAAGTAAGAGTGAAGAAGTGAATTGATAAATTAGGGAAAGAGAGAAGAAAGGGAGTGGGTAATCAAGGGAGGACGAAGGAGAGTAAGGAGAGGGTGGAAGTGGAAGATAGAGGGATGGGAGGGAATGATGAAAGCAAGAAAGATGAAGAGAAGGAGGGGAATGAAAGAAGGGAGAAAAGAAGTGAGAAATGAATGAAAGACGAATAGAAGTAGAGAATCGAAGGAAGGCAATATCATGAACAGTTGGGTGGGAGAATAAAGGAAGAATCGAATGGACGAAATGAAAGAGGGAAATATGAAATAAAGTATTGTATAAAGTCGAAGAGTAAGAAATAAGGAAAAAGGCAGATGGGATTAGGAAGATATATGAAAGAAGATGCGATAAAAAAAACAGGTTGGGTTAGTCACTCAATAGAAACCGTCACGCAACCAACGTCTTTTGGCTGCATTCCATGTAGGGGGTTATCGATTAGAAGAAAAATTGGAAAGGGGTAAATGAATGGATGAATGAATTGTTTCTGTCGCTTCTATTGGGCAGTGATCACCAAAAAAAGTATGAATCTTCAAAAGAAAAAAAAATCAGACGCAAACTGAAGGATCAATTTAGCATGAAATTGCTTTGCAAACTGAACCCCCTCTCATATAGTATTTATGAAATTGGAATGAAAGAGAAGTTTTTGCTAGACATAATGAGGAGCTCCAGTAGTGTGCGATACGTACATACATACATATATACATATATGAATATATGCAATGCATAGCCAGCCATACCAATTTGAAAACTGAAAGAAACTCATGCTGATAGTTTAGGTGACAGTTTTGGTTGACGGTTTCTAATTCACTGAAACATTGCTTTAATAGCCCTGGAAATCAGACCATAGATGTGTTAATCCTATCTCATGGATTGTCATCCTGGAACTCTATCAAATGAGACTAATTTGTCAATATGACCTGTCAAAATAATCTGTCAGAGCATCCTGTCAGACTATCTTTTAAAACACGAGTTTTCTCCCTTGCACTTTCAGACACATATCGAAGGAGGGGATAAAACGGGAGATGGTCAGAGTGTTTCGATATGTCGGCCTGTCAGTCACACAGTCAGTGAAGGCCATGGATATTAATGATGCGGGTAGGACTGGAAAAAATGTCCTAATATTTCAAAACGCTATACGCACCCGGTGAAGTTTGGGTATGAAGAAAAAAAAGAATTATGAAGGAAGGGGAATGAGGAGAGGAAGGTGGAGTAAAAGGGAAAAGAGAGAAATTGAATAAATATAAAGAGGGGAAGGGAAAGGGAGATGGGTGAAGTGAAAGAAGAAAGAAAGAAAAAGTTGAAAAATAGGAATGAAAAGTGAGAAGATAAGAGAAAACAAACCAAAAAACGAAGATTTCTATGGAGTAAAACAAAGAAGAAAGAATCCCAGAACTCTGACCATCAATGTGTTAGTTATCTCGGTGTGTGAAGATCTTCAGTGCTGCCAACTTTACTTCCATCGAAAATTCTGTCAGAAAATATCTTAAAACACATAAAAACATCCAGATTCCCCAGATATACGTTTGAAATCTAGGGAAAATATATCACATATTATTATTTAATTGAATGTGGCTTTGATCTTCAAAAATCATGTTGCTATAATATTACTTAACGTTTTAGAAATATGACTTACTCTATTACTATAAATCAAATGAATGGTATTAAAAATCATCTACATAGCAATTGCTGACAACTAGAAGCAGATATAGACGAATGCCATCTAAATTGGCAACACTAACAAAAGGGTGTAAAACATTTTGGTATGAGAGTCAGTGAAGGCAATCGGTGCTAGAGATGCTACTGCATGCAAAAATGACAAAAGAAATCCGTAGATAAAATGAATGAGACGATAAAAGGATTTGTGGGAAAGGCAAAAAGAACCAGAGGGGAAAAAATGGCGACAGCAGAATAAGTTGCCATGGTCGTATTTTTTTTCCCTTGCCTCCTTCAGATTTAGCGCACGCGCAATGATAACACCATTCTTTTGACACTTTCTTCCCTGCTTCTTCAATTCCTGGCGTTCTTTTGATAAATGGCCGATGAAGTTCTTAAGGGTTTCTGTTATTTTCCCCGTGTAACACAAAAAAAATGTCAGAATGGCGCTTATCAGAATGTCGGAAACCCTCTAAAACGATGTCAGATCAGTTTTAATTATTGTTGCTACCGGGTTTTTCTTTTCTTCTTTTCGTGGATACCTTTTCCCATTGTCGTTAACTTGCTCCTTTCTATCACACACACACAGATATACACTCACGCGAATGTGTATACTTATGTATATAGACACTACATATATGTATATGTAAACACGCACACACACATATATATATATGTATATATATATACATACACATATATATGCATAAAGTGTATATTTTTAATCATATGCAGACATACATACATACACACACACACACATATATATATATATATATATATGTATATATATATATATATATATATATATATGTGTGTGTGTGTGTGTGTGTGTGCGTGTGTATGTGTATGTGTATGTGCGTGTGTGTATCTTTAGCAGCAGAAGCCATTATAAGTTCACTAATGGATAAATACCTCCCTATCTTTTTTCTATGACGACCGTGATTGTGCTAACCCTGCCAAATCTCATTAGATTCATACAGAAGTTTCCAGCACCATCCTTTGCATAATCACACTGTGTTAGGGAAATCTCAGAAACGTCACTTACAAGCCTTGGGATACTTTTAAAGGTATGAAGATGGATTCTACACAAACATATCAAATGCATCCAAACAATGGACAAGATTTTTAAAAAAAATAAAACAGAGATATTCGTGATGAAATTTACGACAGCTTTCAACAACTCAGCCTAAATTGAATTAAAGGGGGGAGATATTTTTCACTGTATTTGATGGGTTGCAATTTTCATTTCCAGAGGATTACGTGTTTCGCTTCTTGTAAAACTTGCTCTTTGATAACCTGGAACAACAATTCGAAATTAAATATTTCCTTAAATCAAGAGAAAAAAAGTCCTTTTACGATAGTGCGCACAATTTTGTTGTCATAAGCAGCAGTCACAGCAACATCCAATAATACATTGTAGATACTCAAGTGGCGAGAACCGGCCTATTTACTTTTGTCAGCTGCTGTAATGTAAACCAGCGATTCTGAAACTTGTAGACCCTTATAGGAGTCACGTAAGGATTATTGGGATTTGCAGAAATATTTGAAATAATTATGTAACTAGAATTTATTTTTCATTTCTCTATTGATGTTTACCCCTATTGGCAATTGTTCTTGAATGACTCAATGCTATTCAATAATTTTATGAATGCAAATATTGTTTCTGTTATATTTCAATAACTTTATTTTTTTAAATATTTTTCTATGATAAACAGTGAGTACCAGGAATATCATTTCGTGGTGTCAAGTGAGGTTATTTGTTTCTATGTTCTCTTCAGCAAGATCATGACTAGAGACGAATTGTATTAGTATCAATTGCTTTATAACTGTAAGTGAGGGGCCTCGAAAAAATGTGTCTCGTCGATCCAAAATAAAGAAAAATTAGAGAAGACCTTTTGTAAACCTGTATTAATAATTTTTGACTACTATTTACCCTCATCTTAATTCTTAGTTTATTTTTAGGATACGATTTTTATTAACAGTAAAGGCGCAAACGTATTGAAAATTTATTTCTCGAAGAATATTTTCTGCCTTCAATCAATAAAATCTCAGTTACCTTTGGATGAGTGTAATTTGTTAATAAAAATGGGTTTCGGTTCGGGGCAGTATTTACTAAGTGACTATAATGTTTACATTGGAACTTATTTTCCATCTATGGTGCGATCGTCCGAAATAATTTTTCAAAAATACTGAAATAATAAAAAATGGAAAAATCCCTGGAAATAATCATTTCACATCGGAAGTGACCTAAATACTTCAAAGCCTGACGTAAAGTAAGGGTCTGGGTCCGCATCATAGATACAACGTGAATAGAGACCCCCAACTCCCATATTAAATTCATGACCTTCCAAAACTGATAGTTCCCTAAACTTATCGATTGAAAGCACCAAATGTTTCTTGAAAAAAAAAAGAAAAGAGTTAACTATTCAATCGTATACAGTTTTCCAATTTTAGTGGTTAAACGAACATTTAACGTTTCTAAATATAATTCAACTCAAATGTTGGATAACTATAAGTAAATCTTCTACTGAGACCCTCGAAATGCTTCATCAGTCTTTTGTTGATCATTCTTTAGAGCAAACACACTTTTGAGGTGGCAAAAGCGTTACAAGGCCGGTTCAAGTTTCAAGTTTCAAGTTTAAGCTCAAGATCTCTATAATTCACCAAATGTATTTTGTCCATCTGGCTGTCATTTCATAACTCACTTACGGCAAGGGCTATGGCCACGAAGGTTTCTGGGATGAATGGGACTGTAGAGCATGTTAAAGTACTTTTTTTGAAATGTTTTTCTGGCCTTGTCAACAAACTTTTTCTGGCCTAGTCCAGGGACTTTCCGATAATCCCTCGTCAGTGTGATGTATTTGGGGGCATATCTATCTATCTATCTATCTATCTATCTATCTATCTATCTATATATATATATATATATCTATATATATATATATATATATATATATATATATATATATATATAAACATACATACATACATATATATATATATATATATATATATATGTATATATATATATATACATATATATATACATACATATATATATATAAATATATATATATATATGTATATATATGTGTATATATATATATATATATATATATATATATATATAGGGCATGTATATATATAGGGCATATATATAGGGCATATATGTGTGTATACATATACGTGTATGTCCAATTTTCATTTGATACGACACAGTCAAGAAAACCCTAATACACACACCTTCAATCCAACATTTGTACGTACATGAAAACGCGAATGTGCTTACATATTCATATTTATCGCATTTGCAGAGAAATTCGTCCAGAATACTTCCAATGTGGTGGCAAATAAACTGTCCTTCAGAGCGCACCTCCCCTTGCGCTAGGAAGGCGTATGATCAGAAATTTACCCTAATGTCCCAGTAATCATCCAATGAGAGAAAAGATCTATTTTAGTATTTCTTGCATCCGTGGATTTCCGAAATGAACACAATGAATTATGTCGGTTTTGTTTAAAAGAAGATACAAGGGAATAAGTAGTGGATGGGAGGGTTCAAAACCACCCGAAGCTTCCTGTGGATGGGGTGGGACCACATCAATAGTAGTTCACGTACTGTATTTCTACAGACATTATACAACAATAGCAGTATATCTGTACTAAAATTTATTCCTTGAATAATAATTCAGTCTTTGTGGGTGGTTTTGCACCGATTAAGTGATGATGCTTATTTATTCATTGAAAATTTTCCTTTCCATCGAACCTCATGGAACGTTGGAGGCTAGGGAGTGGATCGAGAGCCAAGTTTCCAGGTTCTCAAATACCAAGCTACACCTCTGGATAGACAAGTTGATTAAAAACAAGAAAACGATAATCGTTCTTGCTTTTAACATTTCAAGCATTTCATTGAAAGAACTGAAGTGAAGAAATTTTTATTATAAAATGTTGCAGTTGAAAACACATCCTCAGATGCACTTGCACCGCAAGCATCGATTATCGACATTGATTGAATTACCAAAATGTTAGTTACGTCCCTTGTTCAGTGTTAGCAATTTACATATTTTTCATCTAAATCTAGATGAATTTGTTAGCATCTAGACGTCAGATGTTCCTGTTTTGTGTTGTCGTTTTTAATTTTAAAGACGTAATAGGCCCTTTTTTTTATTTAAATTTATAAGATAAGTAATATCTTATTAAAATAATAGTTAAAAGTAAAGTCGTATTTGATTTATAACAATATGAAAGGAACTAGTGTATCTATGGTCTTACTTTCAGGTACGTCATTTAACAAACTAATTGATCCTTGAAGTGTTAATGAGGGTTGTATCAGTGGATAAATTAGAGGGGATTAGAATAGTTTTAGTTGAGGGCAAATGACCATTGACTGTGTAGCTGGGATTCGGTTGTGGTTTTAGAATATTTGAGGGTAGAGATAGAGGGAGTTTAGCGCTAAGAAGGAAAGGAAAAAAGGAAGGAAAAGAGATAGAAAGAAAGAAAGGGAAGCAGATAGAGAGAGAGAGAGAGAAAGAAAGAGAAAATGATAAAATGGAAGGAGAGGCTAAATAGGAAGGAAATACAAAGAGAGAAAAAGAAAGAAAGATAAAGATGATGAATAAAAGCAGAGAAAAAAAGACGAAAGAATGAAATAAAGACAAAAGTAGGAAAGGGGGAGAAAAAAGAGAAAAAGAATAAGATGATCAGAGGAGCAGAAGAACATAAGTA
>OY735210.1:43501859-43506859 GCA_963457665.1 Thysanoteuthis rhombus
CAGAGGCATCAGTCGATAAAGGAAACGATGGTTGAGAACCATTCTACCTGGACCTTTTTCTTCGCTTCATTTATACGGAAGAATATCAATGTCTCTAAACTAATGAAGAAATCTTCCACTCTCCACGATAGATATTTATTTTTCAACATAATCTTCTTCTTTGTAAATGCATTCAATTCGGTAGTGATATCGATCACATACAGCAACCATTATATACGGACAAGTTTCACGGACAACTGTTCTTTATGTTTTCATCCTGTCTTTATATATAACCAATGGTGAGTTTATGAGTTACCCCCATCCGTTTTTTCAACGGTTACTTTTCAATGATTCTCAGTGTACATAAGTTTTGATAATTAGGGGTCCTTGTGTGGTCCAGCCAATGCTAAATAGGGTCCGGGTGAGGGATATCTATCAATCTATCTATCTATCTATCGATCTATCTATCGATCTATCTATCGATCTATCTATTATATATATATATAAATCACGTGAACGTATTATTATGCCTAAACAACATAAGTAGAATAAGCAATCAAAAAAGTCAGACTGCAACAGGAATTGAACCTGCAACCAATAGGCTAGCTGCTTCGACGTGACTTTGCGCTTACCATTGAGCTAAACAGCTGCTGGTTATGCAATTTTGATTCCTTTTTGCCATTTTCTCTAATGGTTTATTCTCATTACGATGTCTAGGCCAAATGATACATTCGCTGTTTGATAATGGGAGATCATTTCATATAAAGTTTCATTATAATACAAGGCAATATATAATCATTCTGTCTGTTCATGCATACATTTCATGTCAATGCACACACTCACATAAGTGACTAAAAAGAGTATGTGTATGAACGCTTAATGAAAAAGTTTATCAACACAGAAGAACATTTCGCAGGTACGTTTCATTTTCTGGTTTTACTAAATCCCAGTAAATTTGGTAAATTTCATATTTTCGGGATCTCAAACCCTCACTTCCGTTTCCAAGCATTTTGAGAACGGCTACAGGAAGAACTGCGCAGATTACATTGCATGCGCGTCCACGCAAGTTTTTCTCGGAGTCTTAACGAACCTCCCCGAGTGTGTGCAACAATCACGCCCAAATTTGATCGTACAACCTACCAGTTAGCACACTCAATCCATTTTTTAGCTCGCCCCACACCTGCCTACAAGGCTGTATTGTGTAAGAAGACATACATCAAAGATGTTTTATTTCTGTATTGTCATATGTGCAGTTATATGCTGATGCATACGATAACAAATACGTACCCAACAGTACCAGCAGGGAATACAAACCTTAAATGTGACAACATTTGCGAGGGAATAACGTTTAGCTGTATCCGAGAGTTTTCGATATTTGATCTCCGGACAATGCTTTGAATCCCTATGAGTATCATATAAGTAAATGATAATGTAGTAAACATGGATATGATGTAGCAGTGAAGTAAAGTGGTTTCGGATTGTTTATATGGAGGATAAGAGTGGAAATAAAATTATAGATAAAATAAATTAGGTTCCAAATTAATTAAAATCGGTAATAATCAATGGGATCTTTACGTAAGTAAATAAATCGGTAAATGAAATTGAATGGAGTAAACATAGATTTGAGATAGCTATAATAATAGTGTGAATGTGACGAAGATATCTTGGGGGAAGATGCGGAAAGACGGGTTGCTGGGAATAAATTTCTGTTCCAATTCGTTGAATTGTTATATTAGTGAATAAATTAATAAGTAAATGAAGAAGGATTTTGTGGACATAGATTTGAAATGGGGATAACCCGAGTCAAAATATAATTAAAATGTAAATTTAACTGACTGAGGTGAAATGTGTTTGTGTTTACTCATTGATTTCGGGCAGGAAATGTTAAGTTTGTTTGTGGCCATGTTGTAAGGGAACGATTGAGTTTTTTCATTTCATATTTCTTTGAAATCGAGTCTTTTTGGGGTAGGATCTTAATGGGTTTTTTTGTTTTGTTTTGTTTTTTTTTTCCACTCATCTGGTAATTATTTTTTTGTTGTTGTTGTCAGGTTTGTGTTTTATTTGTTTTACTTTTTGAGTATTTTTTAATTAAATTCTTTTGCTTTTTTTATCGCTTGCTTGTTTTCAGACGCTGCAGTCGTAGAAATAAGGAACAAATCTTGGAATTTTCAGACCACCAACTCGAATGGTGCAGCATCAATCTACAACACATAAATAGATAGCCGGACAACCAGGACCACTTAAAAACTGGAGAAACCTTTGCTGATGTTGACTATATTGATGTTGACAGATTTCATTTTACATTCCTGCTATGAAACAAATCAAATCAAATACAGACATTACAGAATATATATATATATATATATATATATATATATATATGTGTGTGTGTGTGTGTGTGTGTGTGTGTGTGTGTACATATATATATATATATATATATATATATATATATATATATGTGTGTGTGTGTGTGTACAAAGAAACTTTTAGCAGGAACATTTCATTTTCAGTTTCTGCTTAATTCTTCTATACATTTCTACTGAAAACAACCAGAATTCCCCCGTTAATTTATTTTGCTTGACAGAAAAATAAAATAACTAGGATATTTTGAAATCAAAATCAAAACACTAATCATAAGACGCCTTTAGGGGAGCAAACTCCCCACTATCCGTCTATCACCACACACCAAACCAAACTCCTTCAGGTCCTTCTGTCGCTGGATAGACTTCGATGATCTTTAAGTGTTGCAATAAGTTAAGTTCGATTTACACGTGACAGGCATCCGAAGTGGTGTCACTTTCTTGATATCCTTAGTAAGGAGGATTAATGCCTTTCCATGGGACTCGAGTGCGAAGTGAACGCAATTTGTCTAAATCCAAGTTTGAGATTGTATCGCCGATCCCCTTTGGGCGCTGCTGACCGCTGGTCCACCGGTACTTCCCCCGTCTTGTAATGAGGGAACGAGTTCCTTCAGTTCGCACGCATGCGTAGCGTCACCTATACAAATATATTTGCCAATATGAAACTCCGATGTTTTATCTCCTTCTTTTTCCTCTCTTCACGGTGAACGTTTCGGATTGAAGGAACAAACGCCAAATTGAATTAGACAAGATGGCTTCTAGAAATTCTCTTTCAACGTTCCCGCCCATTCCTGGAACGAACTTGCAAGAAAAGGGCAAAAGACACAGAGCGAAACATTCGTCTCTACTTACACCAAAATAAAAGATGCGGCCATGTTCTTTCCGTACTGACTTCGATATGATTTCCTCTTTTTTTAAAAACCGTCAATCAAAACTGTCACTGGAATTCTCAAAATAAGTTTTCAAATGGATTCCTATCTACATACCAAACGTACATGCCGCGACAATGGAGCTAGAGGGTTGAAATTTTGAACTTTTATTCCCTATGTCTAGGACTACCAATTCTTTTTGGTTTTAAAAATTCTCCCACTGAATAGGTTTTTTTTGGTGAGAGTTAAGTTTACGTATTGGGTTTATGCTAAATTGATCCCTTAGTTACTGTCCACTTGTTTTTGTTTTTTTGTTGTTTTTTTTGTTGTTTTTGTTTTTGTTTTTTTTGTTTTTTTGTTGTTTTTTTTGGTGGGGGCGGGGGTTCCGACGTTTTAGAGATCACTGTCAAACCAAAAAGCGGAAAAAGTAACTTATCAATTGATCACCCCTACCAAAAGACATTGGTTACAAGACAATTTCTATTGAGTGACTAACCAGAGCAGTTCCTTTTCTTTTCTTTTCTTTTCGCAGACATAAAACCGGATTGAGACGATTCGGCAGTGGTATTGTTCATGCGTCTCAAGCTGACGATGTTTTAACAGAGCAGACAGCACTTTCTATAAATAAAAAAAAAAAGATCACCACGTACTCTTTGACATCAGGAACAGAATGCCAATCGTTGTTCTTATCATTGATGCTTTTTGTATGTTTTCTTTGTCGTCGCTGTGTTGTTATTGGTTACGGCCAAATGATGTTGGACACACTGGTTTTTGTACAATCACCGAAGTTAAGCGAAGTTGGGCTTAAACCATTGAGTATATGGGTTACCGTCTGGGAATATCAGGTGCCGTAAGCAACTCTGGGATCATGCACAGAGCCATCCGAGACGATCCCAATAACCTTCCTTCGCAACTTCTTCACGGATTGTCACACCCAAGTTTGAATTATTTTCCCCCATAAAAAAAAATCGTCATCAAATTTAAAAAATAAACTCTCCCCTCTTCGTCAACCATGTAATTTAAACCAAATCATTAACTGAAATTAATATTTCCCTACCAAGATTTGAAATCACGACCATATGATTGGAAGATAACTCCGTTATAAATTGAGTTAAACTGACCAGTTGGATATATGCCTATGATCTTTGTTTTATAGTACACAAAGTGGCAATAATCCTTTTTAATCGTAATAGAAGTAAGAAAAGGGTTTGACCCAGCTGCAACCAGGCTTGTTCTCCTATTTCCTTCTTTTTGTGTGTGTTTTTCTTCAATTATCACAGTTCATTTTCTTCCTCTGTATCCCTTCTTCACCCCCATAGATCCAAATCTACTGATCATCATCACAGTCAGTAACACCTGGAGCATCGAAACGTGGCCACTCACGGACCGTCTCCGTTGTCTGATGAATGAAAAGAAGGCGACTGATCAAACCATAATACGCGTGGTTCCCGGGTGACATCAAACTGTCTCCCTCCTATCTGAATGCAGTCAAGCGCTAGACGGCGTTCTTGTTCACTGAACTTACAATGGTACATTTGGAACACTGAAATTAGGACTAACAGCCTTCTAAAGATACATTGTCATGAAAGTCAAGTTACTTGCCGATCGCTGTCAAAGTACTATGATCAGATATTTTGTGTTATACACAGAGTATCAAATGTTATTACTATAATTCAAATTCGGATTCTTATGTTGTACGTTAAATGATATTTTAAGGACCATCAACTGTTTCACCATGGACCTATTTCCAGGATTAAAAAAAATAATAATAATAACAAAGGCATGTTACCAT
>OY735210.1:43511859-43569359 GCA_963457665.1 Thysanoteuthis rhombus
CATATACGAATACATACGCATATATATATATATATATATATATATATATATATATATATGTGTGTGTGTGTATGTGTGGGTACTCGTATATACACATTACATATACATGTATATCATTAGTGTGCAGGCATGTGCATTTACATCGGGTGGTCTCGTAGTCACCGCCCGGGACTGGCAGCTCCCAGTCGACCTAGGAAAACAGCTTAAGTTCCCAGTAAACATTGCAAACACTCAGCTCCGCCCAGACATGGTGTTAACATCAGAGTCTTTAAAGGAGGTGGTATTGCTGGAACTTATCATCCCTTTAGAGGATAGAACCGCAGAGGCCAACTAACATGATTAGATATGCAGAGTTTGTGTCAGAATACCGGGAAATGGCTGGAAACACCGATGAGAATCTTTTGAAGTTGGATCACGCATCTTCGCTGACCATTTGCTACAGCGGACACACAAACTCATTGGAGTGAGAAGACCGCATTGTAGAAAAGCCACCCAAAATGCTATGGCGGCTGTGCAAAAGGCTTCGCAGTGGCTGTTATGCGGAGGACAGATCCGTTGTCAAGTACGCCACTCAGGCACAAATCGGGGACTGATCACTCCTGGCTTGATCGCCCGGGCTAGGGTGTCTGTCAATCAAAAAACAGAAAAACTGTATGACTCCAGGTTTATCACTGAAGATGTATCAAAATAGAGTATTTCAGAACTATGAATATGTTTTAACCACACATCTTCCAAGGAACCCCCAGCGCAGGAATACATATTTATTTGCGATGAATGTTTTTGGGGGAGAGTTTCCTAACCCCAAAAAACAGACAAAATAGAAGAAATGATAAAAAAATTCATAAACACAAGAGTTCAAAATAGAAATAGCCTTACAACTGAAAATAACAAAATTTCTTGGCCTAAAACTTGATCTTGAAAAGGGCACATACACACCATACAGAAAAGGCGATGATCTATCGATACACTTTATCAAATCACTCACCGTCTATGATAAAACGAGCACCCAAGGGAAATAGCGAGAGACTAGCAGATAATTTGGCGAAAATAACAATACGATATAACATTTCGAAAACAATGGATTTAGAACAAAATTCACATGAATTCCTGAAACAATAGAATAACAAAAAGAAAATGAAACATAATTGGTTTAATCCACAATCCAATAAAAACACAAAAAGCAATTTAGGAAAAACATTCTTGTATCTCTTTCTCTTCCCTTAAACACACAATGTACAGGAAATAAAACAAAAAATATAAAACATACTAATATGCACACATGCACCAAAATATCATATATGCACATATACACACACACACACACACACATATATATATATATATATATATATATATTCTTTGCATATGCATGTAGCACTTTTCCTTGAACACATAGATGCTAAAGTCTGATCGCGCCGGGGAGCGACAATTTGATCCTATACAGAGCACACAGATATACGCTTTGATCCTTGGTGGGGTCCCCAGATTCACTGAGTTCAGGCAGAAGTGCCGATCGATGCGTGAACAATTCCGTCATTTATTTACGAGTACTATGCTAGGGGTGACAATCGAATATAATCCAAGAAAAAATATCATGGGAACAAAAACTGCACAACGTAAATCCTTTTATGGTAGATGCATTTGCATATAGATCTCGTACGCTTAATGTAACAACTATTCCAGGGCAGTGGTAGAAATGTTTTGCTGTTGATACAACCGCGCATTCTTTTTTTCGAGCACTGCAACAAATAATAACTGAGGAGAGAATGATGCTTATAATAATCATCCAATCTACTGTATCTCCTTCTGTACCTCCCCCACAACCCTGGTGGTTTTGGGGGTTTTTTTTCTACTTCTCCACGCGAAGTCCTCCATTTTTTTTTTCATTCAATCCGACGGACGTGAATTCACGTTCAATCGTGAGAGACCTTAATGGCTTCAACGTTTCGATGCATCATTAGCTCGTCACAGGAGATTTCCTGCATAAAGTGATTTTCGACGGACCTTACTCAAGATACCGTCAAGATTCGTTTGAAAAAGAAGAAAAAATATTGAAACATGAAAATAAAAAGGAATAAATGATAATCACAGATTTTACCAGTATTTTTTTTCTTCCTCCAACGAAGGCAACCTTAGGAATGGCATGCTGGCATCTCTCTCTCTCTCTCTCTCTCTCTCTCTCTCTCTCTCTCTCTCTCTCTCTCATATTGAATTAGCTCGTTTCATTCAGAAATCTGAAAAATACCGCAGATGCTCGTAATCCATAGACAATATTTTATTTGGAGATAATAGATATTCCTTCATACTTTCTATAAATCATCTCCCTTGATAAGCAAATGTGAAGAGAAATAATCGAAAAACTTAGAAACCATAGTTTCGCACGACAACACACCATGAACTCCAGCCTCTCAAAAACTTTGGAACAGGTACTGCTGTAGCAACAAAAATTAGCTGTCACACGAAAAACCAGCTTGAAGTGAATTTCGACGGACGTCATTCCAGATACCATGGAACTTTATTTGAAACAAAGAAAAAAGAGATGATAGCTTGTGCTGGAATTCTTTGGATAATTTTAGATAAAAAAATCAATTTTTACACACACACACACACACACACACACACATATATATATATATATATATATATATATATATATATATATATATGTGTGTATATATACATATATATATATATATATATATATATATATTGATAGATAGATAGATAAAAGCTCTATTTTTCAAATAATCTTAGATAATTTTTAGGTAGTTCTGGTAAACGTACAGGCTCTGGTAATTCATTAATGCAAGGTACAAATATATGTATTATATGCGAGATGGCAATGATTTGCAGTAATTTGCGCCATCAATGTTGTTACTTCATTCTATTTTATGTAAATTATCTTATTATAGATAAGAAGTGAAATTAGAAAGCAGTAAGTGAGCCTATGCCTCTACCAATGCCACATACTAATCAGAAAATGAATGAAAATCAGTTCATATGCAGTGATGATAAAGGTGGGGGAGGTAACTGTTTTAGATTTCTATGTTCGACATTTTGGATTATGGTATCCGTACATGTCAAAATATTTCTCAATCCCAAAATTTTTTGGCTTGGCCTTGAATTCACTCAATCCCACCTCAGGTCATAGCTTACCCATGCATTAAATGTCATTGAAATTCATTGAGAACTTTTGGAGATATCGTGAGGACAAACATAAGCGAATGCGTATAATCATATTTAATACATAAATATATATGGAAAAAAAATGGAAAAATTTCTATTCAAATTTGATCTTACTTTCCCTTGATTTATTGCCTTCCTACAATATTTCGTATAATTTCACAGTGACATTTTAGAGATATTGTAGGGAAAAGCATGAGTGTGTATATATACAAGTAGAGGAGAAAATGGAAAGATTTCTCTCATCGAAACAGATTCCTGAAATTGTATCAGTTCTTCTCGTAGTCCATGGTCCACACATCTACAAAATGTCATTGAAATTCTTTTCTGAAATTTTGAAAATATTGATACTACATTCATCACTTTCAACTTCAACTAATTGGCAGAGGTAGAATAAGCCACGGAATATACAATCGATTTATAAAGTTTATTTCCTTTATTCTATCACGAGAAAAAAAAACGGTTACAAAAGGACCGTTTCAACAACATGATATTGATATTCGTCGAGAACTTCTGGAAATATTGTATGCACGGACAGACAAGCAAGAATGAATATATATACCTCTTCTAACTTGGTTGTTAGAGTTAAATATGTCAAGGAAAAATGCGATCGATTTAATAGCTTTAAACGTCGTCTGGAATTTTTTTTTCATCTCTTTCCTCTTGTTTGTGGGGTTTGCACTTGAAAACAAGCTCGATGGATAACGTTTCCGTTCTGTAGGAGAACGGCAGGAAAATTGCTAGTCAAAAAAATCTTGTCCGGAACATTTCATTATTTCTCTGATTGCTATTATCATTACAGCATTCACGTTCGCCATTATTTCGACTGTCTTCATTGTTGCTACCTTCTTCCTACTTATCATCAGTATTTTATTGGCAACGTCATTTAAGTTGATTTTTTCAGCAGCAGCAGCAGCAACTCTTTGGCAATTATTATCATTTTTCTTTTCCTTCTTCGTCTTCTTCTTGTCCTTGTTTTCGTTCTTGTTATCAAAGATGGCGACGGGTTTTTATCTTTTTTTTATGTGAGCGTGTCTTTATAGGTTTGTTTATATGTTTGTGTATTCCAGTGCTCCTGACCATACAGTTTTGTCTACAGACTTGAAAATTGGTATCTGTACACTACTGAACGCCTTATAATTTTTTTTTTTTTTCATTTCGAAAGAAAAAGCTTTATTGGCATTTGGGGGACCTACTCTGATAGGTTTATTAATAACATCTAGATTCTGGGGGATCAGAATATATCTAGATGTTTTTTTTACACTATTTTCGATGCTTTTCAGTGATTGTTTCCAGTGATGCCATAAAGAGAATTTATTTTGACCGTATTTATTATTCGATGGAATTTTTTCACATGACTTCAAATTCAGACGCTACGGTCGTTCAATTATTGACTATGATGTATTTTTCTTACTCTCTCTCTCTCTCTCTCTCTCTCTCTCTCTCTCTCTCTCTCTCTCTCTCTCTCTCTCTCTCTCTCTCTTGTGCTGCTGTTATGAATATAATTCTTACCTTAACCGAATTGGAATACATGTATTCACAAATGTTTGCCTGTCTACACCATTTACCTTCAAACTATCAAAAAATTTCAATGAGATTTTGGGTGGATGATGAGTTATTGGGTAGAGATGGGAAGAAGAATTGAAGAGATTTTGTTAAGGAATTTCCTTTCCGACCAGGAGATATTGTTTTAATGTTTTGAATATATATCCCACTAATGCTTTTTCCCCCTAAAAAAATCTCTAACAGTTCTCAATGAAATACGAAGGGCCTTGGGGTAATAAAAACTTGATTAAATTTCAGGACAGATCCAGGTTTGTTTTTTTTTTTTCTCAATAGAGGGATACTTCTTCATATATATTCATTTATTCATGCACGTTTGTCCGATCGAAATCCCCAAAAGTAAACAATAAATGCCAATGACATTCTGTGAAAGGATTTGTCATGGGTGGAAGAAGGATTCCTAATTTTGGAGAGATCCCTGAATTTTTCAGAACAAAAAGAATTCTATTCGTCCCAAAAGGAAGGGGCATATAAGCCAATGCAACCCCCAGTTGTCACCTATGTAATCTAACCAAAAGATCCACCCTCAAATCGAGAATCATGCATCGTACACAGGAAAGAATAATATTCAATCATGCGGAGAGATCACAAGACAGCGCAATATAGTTGAGAAGATCAGAAGTAAGGGATTAAAACTCGAATCACAACGGACTGACCATGTTGCAAGAATGGACATCACGACTCACAACATGGATCCCCAGATATCGAAAGCAAAACTCTGGTCAGTCAAAAATAAGATGGCGTGACGAAATAGACAAGTTCAGAGTACGTTGGCTCCGCAACGCCCATAATAGAGAGGTCCATCAACGGATGATGATGATGATGATGATGATGATCTGAAAAATTTGGTCACCCCCTCAACACTGCAACTATATATGATTTTCATTCAGTTTTAAGTTAGTATAAGGCAGAAGTATTAGTACTTGCTATTTTTTGTATTCTTCACACCATCTTGTTGCAAGGTAATAAGAAACAATATTTTGATATTAATTATTTAATTTCTAGCTAATTATTCACCCAATAATATCACAGGTAGGATTTATTGAGCAAACGTATCAAAATTTTCATTCATTCTAATGATTGCAAATCCTGGCCGTAGGTTGGGAGAAATAAAAAATTATCATGTAAAGATTTTTTTTTTTGTCAATTTTGTAGGTGAAAATATCTTTTAATATATTTCGGCATTCAATCCGCATGTTATGCATTGGTAAATTAAGATAAATGAGATTGTTGGTGACCAGGAATTGACATTGGCTTTACTGATTGAGTAGGGCTAATATATGTATAATTCATTTATATTATTACATTTTCTGCTTATGCATGTTCATACCAGATGGCTGGTGGTTATGACAAGATGATTAGTGACAGCAGTCCCTTTCAAATCTCCGAAACCCTTCTTAGTTTTCTCACATGTTTAAGACTTTTCCTTTCAATTTCCTTCTCGTATTTTATTGTTAGTTATCGCCTGAATGCAATCCTACCGTGTATATATTCAATTTTCTTCAATATATTACGTATTTGTTGTTTACACTGCAAGAATCGAAAGTCAGTGAATTCAGTGAATTAATATCAAAACCATACGTGGGACAAATATAGGACATGACATTAGCATGAGAATAAAAAAAGGTAGCGTAGAATAGAAAAAAAAATTATTAAAAAAAACAATAAAAAGAAAGAAAGGCCTGCCTGCTTCAGGGTCAAACCCATTCCCACTTTTTCCAAATGGAGATGATTACTGAAACATTTGTAATTAGTTTGGTTTGACGTGATACAAACAATGAAGAGTTTACTCCCTTAGATAAGGTGGGGGTCGTTCTTGTTATTGTTACAGGGGTGTGAACACAGATAACTTCAATTTGTGATAGAGTTTGACAAATGAAAGGAAGTAACATTTAGAGTTGAACAAAATTAGAGAGACATGAAAGAAAAGTGTATATAAACTTAATTTTTCTTTTAAATAGCCATCACAGTCAATAAGGTTTGGAAATTTCCATTTATGACATCGGTGAAATTTTTACGGGAAAACATCTACATATGAGCGAAAAAAAAACATGTACAATCTAGATAATCTTGATATTTTTGATAGATCAGTCATAGTGGAACCCCCGAAAGGTCGTTCTCCCAGAAATAGAATTTTAAGAAATAAAAGGGGTCTAGTGGAGTACTAATGCCAATATTCAAGTCTGTTGACAAAACGGTGTAGCAAGTAGTACTAGAACACACAAACACATGAACTAACAAACACTCAGTTAAATAAACACGAACACATCATCAGTCTTTTAACGCCCGTCGTTGGACACAGACCTTCCCCAAGATCCACCAGATTTCTCTACACGCACATTTAAAAAAAAGAAAAGATAGAGTTCTTTACCATCATTATCGGCCTTTAAGCGTCCGTCGTTGGACATAGACTTTCCCCAAGATTCGCCTGACGTCTCTATCGTGGGCGTCACGGAGCCAGTACTTTCTGTACTTACGTAGTTCGTCCCTCCATTTTACATTTCCATACGGTCGTTCAATTACAAAGGACAATCTTCAAACAGTTTTTGTAAGGCTCCGGACCGATGTGAAGATTTATGTGAACCTTTAATTGCGCATCCATCGTTACAGCAATGCACCAATCTACCTCTTCATTGTCTTGTCGCAAAAAGAAGTTTGATTTTAATTGCAAATGGTATAAAAGGAGCGGAAGAAAGCAAAGCCCAAAAATAAAATTGAAAAAGAAAAGATATCTATGAAAAGCTACAATGGCGCCAGTTTTGCTAAAATTTTAAGGCTCACAAAATACATTTGAGTAAGTGGACTCGCAATTCTAAGACGCAGGCCCAGCTGCATTTTTTTATTTTTTTTATTTTTTTTTTTATTTTTTTTTTTTCGTTTTGTCATGAATTTCTGTTACCCCTTCGTTTCTAGAAAGGAAATTAATGTTTCGGTATTTTTTGGCCTATCTTTTTCCCCCATCAACTATTGAGTTCCCAGTAATTGCAGTCGTCCAAACCGTTTCCTTTTTTTCGTAGATCTTTTGCTTATTTCAATATGGAACTAATTTCCCTTCTTTACGGATTTTCGTCCGTTTTTGCTTTCGTATTCGATCTTTCTGTTCATCTGCATATTAGAAACCGACAACCAAAACTGCCAACATAGGTTTCTTCGATTTTTAAGCAAGTCCGACTGACTGGCATGCTGGGTTATGCATGACTCACACAAGCTGCACTAATGGAGCTCGAGAGTTGGCATCCGTTCATCATTTTGTTAATTTAAAATTCCTCCTCGATTTAACATGTAAGTTCATGCTAAATTGTTCCTTTATTGTGTGCCCAGCCACGTTTGCTTCTTAGTGTCCAACAAGAGGCGAGAGAAGTGATTTTTTCCTAAATAACCCTTTTTTCTAAATTTTAGTTAATCACCACAGCGCAGCATGCAGCCAAAAACGTTGGTAACGCAACAGTTTCTATTAAGAGACTAACCAGACCTGTGATTACCTGTCAGTCAGATTCTCTATCTGCCTCTGCACCTAGATAAATAGGAATATGGAGATAGATAGATCAAAAGAAAGATATGGGATTCATCGAGAGATATATGATATTCACACATACTCACATATATATTTCTTTCTTTCTTTCTTTCTCTCTCTCTCTCTCTCTCTTTCTTCCATTATTTGTCTCACTCTCTCTCTCTCTCTTTCTTCCACTTTCTTTCTTTCCCTCATATTCTCTCTTTCTTTCCCTCTTATTCTCTCTTTCTTTCCTTTTCTCATTGGTCTTTTTATCTCTCTTTCCCCTTATCTATCACCGTTTCTCCCTCTTTTTGTCTCTTTCTTTCTTTCTTTCTTCCCTACTTGCAAGCCTCCTGGTATTATTTTCTTTTTCGAATCACTTACCCCCACGAATGGCGCACTCGATCAACTGGCCCTGGGTTACTCTCTCTCTCTCTCTCTCTCTCTCTCTCTCTCTCTCTCTCTCTCTCTTTGGAAGATCCTGGCCACATTTCTAGGGCTACAACCTTGAACATTTCCATGAACACATTACTAGGCACCGTCTAAAAACGTTCCTTTTGGGCTTTTTTTTTTTTTTGAAAAAAATCTATTTTGGGTATCTTTATGATCATTTTGGACCGACAATGCCCAAACCTTGCGGCAGTACTTTTTTTAGATTATTTTAGAATAGAGATAATTTTTTACATAATTAATTCTGCTGCACGCACAGGCTACGGTGATTCATTTATGCAAGGTACAGATATTGTTATTCTCTTATTTTTGCATTTTCGATTATTTTCTTAGATTCCACACGAAACGAATTCTCCATCCAGCATGATTCCTTCCTTTTATATTTTCCATTTTCTCTTCCTTTCTTTTCCTTTCCTTTTTCCTCTTCTACTCTCCGTTGCATTATTTTTTGTTCCCAGATTCCACTACCATTCATGCAGACATTTTCTTGGATTCCTGATACTAAATTGTAAAATAAAGAACGAAAAATAGTTAATTCATAATGACTTATTGACATTAGTGCAATGGTAATCACGTCTGTCTCACACGCAATAGGCCCTCAGTTCGATTCCTAGTATGACCAAAGTGTGGAGAACTTTTCATCAGGACGAACTTACCTATGCTTTCACTAGCGAATCGAGCGCACTCAAATGCGTGCGATTCGCACGGAAGAATCCTTTCGTTCGACTTGTATAGTACATTTGACCCCTACCCCAAATCAGGACTTCCAAGGTGGTGCGAAACTCGAGACCTTATATTCAATAAAAGGATAATAGTGCTGTACAATTATTTTCTATGTAACCCTTATACTAATGTACCCTTTTAAAAAGATGTTATTATTTTTCGCTGCTAATAAATTTTCCGAATACGGTGGCACCTTCATATCGAAGGACTCTTATAACGGAATTTCATTGAGCGAGAGGAAATATCTTGACGAAATATGTTCAGTCAGCAAGAAAAAAAACTACTTAATTTCTTAAAATTATCTAGAATCATCAAGATTTCATTCATAAATTTTTAGATGTATGTATAGTATGTAAGAGCTTTTTCCAGACAGACAATTTAGTGAATCAAAATAAAAATATTCATTTATTACATTATTTACATGTTTATTTGTACTTATACTTTATTCAAAAAGGAATTATTACATTATAAATTATTCATAATGCTATTGTTAATGTTTTAAAGGTCTAATATTTTTTCTTGGAAGGAATTACTGAAATCCCATTTGTGTGATTAATCATTTAACGAATTTTCATTCAACGGAGCGTTGAGAGAAGTACCATTGTATGTAAATGTTGCCCCACTTCTAGTTTTGGACTGTGTCTGTGAACATCAGTACCTCAACTCGATTTATTTTGTACATCTGTTAGTAAAATGTATCCGAAAGAAGCAAAATGAACCTTGTAGAGCGCCTACCGGTGTTATGCAAAATGAAATAAGGTCATTTTGGGGGTCTAGGAACGCTCAAAAGTTTTTGTCATTAAAACTAAACATAGAACCTTCTTCGGTTTTCGCCATTTCGGCTTGCTGAATGTTACATAGGGACGAAAAACATGTACCTACTCCTTTCAGACCAATTTTTGAACCCCTAAACTCCATCGAGTCAGCCCTTAGTATTCGATTGTTATCTATAAGACCAACCCGTCGAACGTGATGCAATATTAGAATATATTTGCAAAAATATGTATCCCATATTCCAGTTAATACAATTTATATCAGCATTTACTAATATATCCATGGAGTACATATTGTTTTTAATAATCAGTCGAGAAGTATTGTTGTGTTGGATAGTGTTGCAACTAACGATTTCAACAGGGCAACCCGGCTTATAAAATATGGAATTGCTTTCATTATATGCGCAGTTCTTTGTGGGTAATGTTTGAATAGTATATTTGTCACTACTTCTTTTCTGTTGGGTCGAAAATCGATTTCTGAGAGTACTAACTGAGCTTAGCTTAGTTTTGGTACAAACATAGAATACCAAGTCTTTACTCAGTAGTAATGATATGGGAAACTAAGTATTACATCAATAAAGAGGAGAGAAACAACTGATACCAATTTCTTCCTAATAAGTGAATTTGGAGGGAAAGATGACATCTACTGAACTTACCTTATTGTTCAGAGGAGCTCCATCACCTGGTTCAACCAATATGAGATTTTCAGGTCAGAACTCTTTTTGCGATTACTAGTGAACCCCATCCGCACTTTCTGACCATTCCATGCACCCGTTGCAATTTCGTCTCAGACAGCTTCTTTCTCCGAACCACTGTTATGTGAAACAAACTCTCCTGGGAGTTCTTTCCTGCTGGATATAATATCGAACTCTTTAAATCCAGCGTCAACAAACAACTTGCAAACTTATCATGAATTTAATTCAATCCCACACATGGTACCTGGGTTTTGTATAGGGTGACTCCGAGTACAGAAAATAATTTGGGCATAAAGCGATAAGTATTTGGCAGACAGAGAGAATCAAAGTCTCAACTCACTTGTAATGATCTGTAAGATCAACCATTACACTCTGACTAGGAGCCCTATGTATTAGTCATAGTTCAGAAGCGGCACAATGTCAGAAGAATAAAGCAATTGGTTAGAATCAAATTCACAAGTAACGATCAGCTAAACAAGCTTGGCCATCATTACACCACGGCAAATCACCCCGAATCAATTTCTAGTTTACTCTTCTGAAGCACAGAGGCTAAAAGTAGACTTAATTTATAGGAATCCTTCTTCCTGGTATCACCTCCTAATGGCATCAAGGAAGTGGGATCAGAGACATGCTTTACCACCTGCTGCGAAAACCAGTGTTAAAACAATTTCTTAACCCACCTTTCGCAAAAAAAGTGTATAAGCATAGGCTCCCTTTTCGGTATTTCTGTCGGGGAACATTCAGTTGGGGTTACATGAAATAACTGCACTGCACTATTATTGATTATTGACAATAAGTTCCAACTTTCAACCCCTTCCGTCGTAGATAGAGGACAAATGGTCTGTTCGTCTACCCTCCATACTCAACATAGATCCATGTATCTGAGTATCTACATTGTAAGAGATCTAGCGACAAATCCATCCTCTCTGCGGAGGCTGAGAAGTGCATAAATAAAGATAGAGAACCAGTCTTTGGTTTGCTGTAATCAGCGTTGTCAATGATCCAATATTCTGCTTCAACTACTTTGTATCACAGATAAATACAACAAAAAATAAACCCAAGAGAACTGAAGTTTAGATTCAAGGGATCTACATTATGACGAATGAGATTCAAACTCACGCATGGACACCTCAATAGAATCTAAACTACAACACATATTTATATTTATATTCTTGATGTATACATACATATGTATGTGAAAATATGTATACGTACGTGGGTGTGTGTTGTGTTCACAGACACCATGTGCATCCATAACATTTTCCAATATGCAATACTACACAAATGTTGGGGAGCAACAATAATACTACACTTTGACATGTTTGGCAGTTACTATAACTAATATATATATATATATATATATATATATATATATATATATATATATATATATATATATATATATATATATATATATATATATATATAACAAATACGGAAACCGGGCCAAAAATAAGAATCTATAAATTTTTGCTTTGATCAAAGGAGTTGAGGTCAGATGGCATCGCTGTCCTTCCAAAATTATAGTGTAATAGTAGTCTCCCCTTTCGTGACGGTTCGGCCATATTGCGAAAATGGATCACTCACAGCTTTGATAGCTGTCATGGCCAGGTCTCTCCTTTTCGTCTCCTCAGATTGGCCCATTATACGATGGTTGTCACTTTGGCGATTGTCTCCCTTTGATCAGGCTGACGTCACTCAAATGGAACAACCGTATTTGCTTTTTTTTTTATTTTTTACAAAGGGCAAATTACCGAATGACGTCAAAGTGAGTGACTCGACTAATCACTTCCTCGAGAGAAATTCTTCTCTGTTTCATAATCATCCTTTGCCTGTGTCAAGACTTCCGGTTCATTCCGGTTTATCTGAGAGTGGTTGGGAAAATGGCAGAAATAAGCAGAGAAAGAAGAGATGGGAAACAAGGAGCGTCGAAGAAAGGCTGGGCAAAGATTGTAGAGTGAAAGAGAGAAAACAAGAGGTTAAACAAGTGCATCGACATGTGGTTGAAGAAAGAAGGAACACAGGTCTTTATTTACATTTTGAAACTGTCGTAAGACCAAGGTCTATCAGTAGCATGCCGTGCTAGGGATGATCAACTAAGATAATGTTTAGAAGGATGATCAATGAATGAGTTACTTCTTCCTTTTGTTGGGTGGTGATCCCATAAAAAGTCCGAATTTAAAAATAAAAACTAATGTGAACACATCAACACACAAACTGTAAGACTGACCTATGGTAAACTTTGTAAATTGAAACACTCATTAAAATCTATTGGGGGTCTTATTCAAAGTTCTTCTAGACATGGGGAGTAAATGTGTGAATTTTCAGCCTTCAATTTCCTCTCATCTGACCTGTACGCACGAGACATACTTAGAATAGCCAGCCAGCCAGACCCTACTTGAAAACTGAAGCAACTTATGTTGACTATGTTGATGATGGCTGTTTTGGTTGATATTAAAAGGGTAAATCATTGGGAAAATAACGGAGAGACGTGGATGAGGGAAAAGCAGCAGAAGCTGGAAGTTGATGAGAAAAATTGAATGGAAGTAATGGGGAGAGGAATTGGAAAAGAGAAGAAGAAGAAGAAGAAGAAGAAGAAGAAGAAGAAGAAGAAGAAGAAGAAGAAGAAGAAGAAGAAGAAGAAGACGGAAAGAAAATAGAGAAAGAATCGGGAAGGAAAAAGTAAGGGATGTTCAAAATAAGAAAAAAGGAGTAAAAACCACAAAAAAGTAAGGGAGGAAACGAAAAAGAAGGAGAGAAAGAAAGAAAGAAAGAGAAGCAGAAAAAGTGGAAAAAGCAGAAAAGAAGAGAAAGTAGGCGAAAATGAAAGGGAGACAGAAAGAAAAAAAAAGAAAGACTGATAGAATAGTGAAAAAAATCAGAGTAAAAAGAAACCGAAAAGAGGAGGAGGTAAGCGAAAAGGAAAGAGAAGTAACAAAGAAAATCAAAGGAAAAGAGAGAGGAAAGAAAAAAAAGAAGAAAGGAAGAATGAAAAAATAAAGAGTTAAGAAAATGAAATGGAGAAGAAGAAGAATGAGAAGAAGAAGAAGAAGAAGAAGAAGAAGAAGAAGAAGAAGAAGAAGGAGAAAAGATAGTAAAAAGGAAAAAAGAAAAATTAAGAGAAAAAAGAAGAAGAAGAAGAAGAAGAAGAAGAAGAAGAAGAAGAAGAATGTTGAGATGCCAAAAAAAAAGAAGAAAAAAAAGAATCAGGCTAGAGCGAAAAAGAAGAAATATTGATAGAAAAAGAAGCTGGTGGGAGCATTGAAGACGTTTAAGTGGCAGATAGGAATTTCAGAGTTGCTGCACATTGCCTTTGTTCAGTGCAACATGACGTGGTATGTGTCAAAGGGAAGATGTGGAATTATGGCCATGATTCGTTCCTGCGTGACATGATGAATTGTTGGCACTTCTAACAGGGAAGATGTCCTCAATGGCATAACACTGGATGTCGTTTCACAGAAACTAGGAGGTAGAAGGACGACAACGACGACGATCATGATGACGATGATGATGATGACGTCGATAAGGCCTTTTTTTTTCGATTTTGTGTTTTTTTTTTAAAAGATTCTTATTGTTACATTCAAGTTCCATTTTGGTGAGGTTCATGGAATGGGGAAGGTTCTGGAATGTCAAAAATAAGAAAGTTTGAAGACAGAAAGATAACGAAAGATTTGGAATGTAAAAATTGGGAAAGATTGGAAAAAAAGGATGGAAAAAAGAAAGGAGCAGATATAGAGGAAAAAGGGGTGAAGTAATAATAGGAATGAAAAGAAAGAAAGAAAGAAAGAAAGAGAGAAAGAAGGGAAAAAATTGGGGGATGATAAAGGAAGGAAGAAAGAAAAGGAAAAAGGCGGAAAATACAGATAGAAAAGAATAAAAAAGAAAGGAAAATATCAAAGAATGATAGAGAAAGGAAGAAAAATAAGAGAGAAATGGGTTGAATCATAGAAAGAAAGAGAGAAGGAAGAAAAAAAGAAAGAGAGAAAGAATGAGAGTAAGAAAGCAGGAAGGAGAGGAAAAAAGAAACTTTCTTTCTTTCTTCCTCTCCTTTCTGCTTTCTTACTCTCGAATGAGATAAAGGGAAACAGATAAAAGAATGAAAGAAAAAGGAAGGAAGAAAGAGAGAAAAAAGATGAAATAAAACACAGATGGGAAAAAGCAAGACAGAGAGCAAGAAGGACTGAGGGAAGGAAAGAAAGGCAAGAGGACAGAAAGGAAAATTAATGGGAACAAGAAAGGGATGATATGAAAAAGTCAATGAGAAAGAAAGAAAGATAAGAACAGAATGAAAAGGGGAAGAAATTGAAAAAATATTTGGATTGATGAAATACAACGATAAAACGTAAAAGAAATCCCAAAATACAAAAGGGGAAAAAAAAGACGAAATATTGAACAAAGGATACAGATAACACAAGAAACAAACCTGGTTGCCTCAGGGTCAAATTCCACTCCAGATTTCATTCCAACTCAAGATGATTACGGCAGCTTTTCTATCGTATATATAATACATAAGAAATTATCAAAAACATTTTTCAGTATAAAAGTATTTATTAGACCTGAATAAGCCTTTGTGTATTTGTTACATAAATGTTTGTACTTATCTGTGACGAGTGAATTTATCCAAGTTGTTAAGAGAGAGGTCTGCCAATCAATTGGTTAAGATTTCAAATGATAGTAAGAGAAAAGTTATTCTATGTATCAGTTTGGCTTAACATCACAGGACAGTCAAAAAGAGAAGAGTTTACTCCCTCAAGTCTGGTGAAGATTTTTCTTGTTATTACGGTTGAAAAACAAGGTGAACTTCAGACTTCTTTTCATCCAACAAAAATTCGAGGAAAAAATGTTTTATTCACGCCTCCTCTTGGTTTGTATTATTGTCAATTCATTTCACCGTATTTTCCCCACCTATAATCCGTATTTTCTCCACCTATAATCCGTATTTTCTCCACCTATAATCCATATTTTCTCCACCTATAATCGGTGTTTCTCTGCCTATAATCCGTATTTTCTCCACCTATAACCCGTATTTCCCCACCTAAAATCCGTATTTCCCTGCCTGTAATGCGTATTTCCCTACCTATAACCCGCATTTCCCCATCTATAATCCGTATTTCCCCATTTATAATCCGTATTTCCCCATGTAAAATTCGTACCTACCCACTTATAATCCGTATTTCCCCACTTATAATCCGTACTTCCCCATCTATAATCTGTATTTCCCACCTATAATCCGTATTTGCCCGCCTATAATCTGCACTTCCCCATCAACAATCCGTATTTCCCCACCTATGATCTGCACTTCCCCACCTATAATCCGTATTTCCTCATCTATAATTTATATTTTCCCTGAAAATTTTGTGCTAAAAAATACAGGAGCGTATCACCTATGAAAACATAATCAAATTACCGTAGCCTCAAAAGGCGGTGAGGGATTCTATCTCTATTTTTTGTATGTGAGTGCGTTTGTGTGTATCTATGTTTCAGCGCTCCTGGCGATACCGTTTTGTCCTCTAGATTTGAAAATTGGATCACTTCTCCACTAAACACCCTCTAAAAATGTTTGTGGGGGTTTGGGGAGGGGAGCTCTCCTGACTTTCTTGAGGGCCTTATTTGACTGGTTTTCTTGAATCTAAATGTCTTTTATACTCAATTTTAGATTTTTTTTTCTAGAAAAAAATGCTAGCGATGCAAGTAATAGAATTAATTCTGACCTGTTTCATTTTCCAATGGCTGGAATTTTCTTACACGTCTTCAAATTTTGACTCTATGGCTGTTCAATTATTGTTTGTGATGTCCAATTGTTATACATATTTGTTCACATAATTGTATACATGGATTAATGATAATTTTCTATCAAAATATTTCAACAACCTTTTCTTACAATACACCCTTTTGATGAATAAAATTATTCATAAATGAATAAGCACTGAAAATGTTTGTTGAATTCCAGTGATTAATTGGTCTGGTGGGGATTTTCAAATCTCTGTTTCCCGAGGAGGAATAGATTTTCCTTTGAATCTTTGGATGAAGACTAAATTTATTAGAACATTTATTTCTGTGCCAATTAAGTGATTAGAAATTATCAGCCAAAGCTTTCAATATAGGTGTCTTCAGTTTTCAATTTGGTCTGTCTGGCTGGCTGGCTGGCTGGCTGGTTGGCTGGCTGGCTGGCTGGCTGGCAGGCTATGTGTGTTTCATGCATACATGCCGTACCAATGGAACTAGAGGGCGAAATAATTCAACATTTACTTTTTATCAAATGAAAACCTTCATTTGTTTTTTAACCCCCTCCCCCTCCCCGATAAGGTTTTCAATCGAGGGTTCAGCTTTCAATGTAAGTTTACGGCAAAGTAGGTCCTTAGTTTTTGCCTGCAGTTTTTTTTTTTGGGGGGGGGTTGTTGTTTTTGTCTGCTTTTCAGACATTTTAGTGATTACTGCCCAACAACAAACGGGGGAAATAACTTATTCATTGATCACCCCTTCTTCAAATGCTTTAATTGATCCACCTCCAGCATGCTGACAAAAGACAATTGTCACGTGACGTTTTTTATTGACTGAATAACTTGGGCTGTTATGAATTAGCTTTTAATTAACGAGCTAATCTACTTTTCGGGGTCTTACCAGACCTGCGTACAAATATTTGTTTTAGTCGATTATTTGCACACACTACCAGATCAAATTCAGTATTGTATTTCCATTGTAAATAAAACCTGCAACTATAAAAAAAAAAATTTTAAATTACATAGGAAAACGAAAGAATTGTGAGTTGGAAGCACAAAAGATTACCTGCGAATTTTTTCTCCCTTATCTCTTCGAATATTCAACTTGCAACGTTCTTCTCAGGATTGTGTGTGGGCCTGCCTAGGGCCTAAGAGTTCTGATATGAAAAAAACATATGCAAAAGCACTGAAATATCATGAAAAATATCAGCCGGTAAACTCAAATCATTTTTTGTGCCAGTGATTCAGTAAGAATATCTTGAAATACCTTTTTTTTAATTGCATGGGTGAATCACATGAAAAATATTGAAATGATACTTCGAAAAAATAAATGTTAAAACAAAAATTATGAAATAGAAGTGTTAAAACTCATTAAAATATTATTAGGCACAACATTTTTCTGTTAAAAGTATTTCATTTGGGGATAAATGAAATGCCTCCCTTACATTTGTCTGAATAAAAATTACAAAATGGCCAGTAGTAATCTCTGGTGACCTTGAATATACCCTGAGACCAACTTCACATAGCCTTTGCTGTAAAATACGTGCCATTGTGTTATATTTTAGCTTCCTTAACGCCAAACAGTGTCCCTACGAAGTGGTGCAGACGGACGGATAGGCAGACACAGGGTTTGTACATATATAGAGAGACAGACAGACAGACTGATATTGACCTGATGTTCAGCTTCCTTAATGCCAAACAGTGTCTCTACGAAGTGGAGCAGACGGACGGATAGGCAGACATAAGGTTTGTACATATATAGAGAGACAGACAGACAGACAGACTGATATTGACCTGATGTATATTTATATATGTGTGTGTGTGTGTGTGTGTGTGTACGCACGCACGTGTGTGCATGTGTGTTGTATGTGTGTGTGTGTGTGTGTGTGTGTGTGTGTGTGTGCGTTTTGGGAGAAAGATATGTAGAGGGAAAAAACACGGAAGAAGGAGATTAAGATGTAATCGTGTCACTAAAATCAGAGGCATTAATTTTAAGTAGAGCATGAATGTGCTCAGCGAATTGCAACGCAATTCGTCACTTGCGTTGAAAAAGACGGTTGTCATAATCAGAGAAAATTGCAGACAGGGGGGCGGGATAAAAACATGCGATCTCCTGGGCGTCGGAAAGGAGAACAAAACGATAATTGTTACGAGGCGGGTGAAGAACGAAGAATAAATTCTGTGATTGAATAAATCAAAAGAAAATAAAAGACGACACAAAGAAAAAAAATGAAAGAAAGAAAGAAAGAAACGAGAGGACAAAGGAAATAAGAAGAAAGAAGGAAAGATAGAAACAGAATGAAAGATAAAGGAAAGAAGACGGGAATAGAGAAGAAAGAAAGAAAATCGGAATGAAAAAGAAAGAAAACACAAAAAAGAAAGAAAAAGGAAAAAGAAAGAAGAAAAACGAGAGAAAGGAAATGGAAACAAAAATGGAAAAAGAAAGAAAGGAAATGGAATGAGAGAAGAAAAAAAGAAAACGGAAAGAAAGAAAAAAAAGAAGATGGAAGAAAAAAAGAAAGAAAACGGAGAGAAAAGAAGAAAAACGAAAAAGAAAAAAACAGGAAAGAAAACGAAAAGAAAATAAGAAAGAAGACGGGAAGAAGAGAAGAAAGGAAACGGAAAAAAAAGGAAGAAAAAATAAGGAAGAAAGTAAAAAGAAAGAAAGGTTATGAAGAAAAGATCAAAATCCTTGAAGAAGATGTAGAGAATTCGGGGTTGGAAGAGTCATCGATACGTGACGACATCATTGGGATGTGTCAGAATAAACCCAACGCTAGGGACAAAGAGAGGAGATGGGTGGGGACGAACAAAGAAAAATGCTACAATCAAAGCAAATGGGCGAAGATGAGACAATTTCTTGTCACGTGATCCCCGACCGCGCTTTCTGTCAGAATGTCCGGCGGCAACATTCTTTACTGATGATACTTCCGGTATGAGGTCATTGTTTTTATTCGAAATGCAAAGCAAAGGAGCTCCTTAATGTACAGAGTTCGATCGCTGACCTTTGTCCATCCAGCCGAAGAAAAAAACTACAATCCAACATCCTTTCTCTTCATTTCTATCTTTTTTCTTCTTTTTCTTTTCTTTCTCCCCGCCCATTCCTTTTTTTTCTGATTCCTATCTTACATTAACTACCGTAAATTCCAATTCTAACGACACTATTGAATGGGACACGCTTTCTAACGGTGCGTTCGTTTTCAAATTCTCACAAGACTATTGTCGGAGATAATACCCTTTCCCTAGCAAATTAAAGAGTGATTAATTTGCTTCCCGCTTTATTTAATTTGCCTGCCATATTTGGTGATGTCAGTGTCGTACTTTTAATCCCCCTGTTGTAACGAAGAAGTTGTTATACGGCACCCTCAAGAGTGCCGTATTAACAGAAGTCTATTGTACTGTATTACTCTTAAATCTTGCTTCTCTCTCTCTCTCTCTCTCTCTCTCTCTCTCTCTCTCTCTCTCTCTCTCTCTTCTTTTTCTTCTTTTTCTTCTTTTTCTTTACTTTTCCTAATTTTCACCTCCCTTGATTTTTAGTTCGGACTTCTTTGATTCCACTGTCAACATATGATTGTTTTTTTAGGTCTGGGTAGTTTGCTATGTAAGTATATCTTTAAGTATGTATGTATGTATGTATGTATGTATGTATGTGTGTGTGTGTGTATCATGCATACAATTGCTGATAATTTAAACATTTACTCCTTATTATGTCTGGAAAGTACGTGTTGTTTTGTTTTCTACAATCCCCATGGGTTTTTTTAGTGGGATTTCAATTAACATGGTGCGTTAAATTGGCACCTTGGTTTGTGTCCGTCAGCATTCACGTTTGGTTTTTCGAAAATTCAGATTTTTTTAGTGATCACTGCCCAAACAAAGGCTCAAGAATTCCCATTTCCCAATGTTTTAACATGATCACCCCAACCCTGCATGCTGCCATGACGGTTTCTATTGATGGACTTATCAGATTTTCTTCTTCACTCTTTCTATGAAGAATGAAGAATGAGAGAAGTAATCCTTAACTCCTACTGTTGAGTTTTTACTTTTATCTTTATGTGTAAGAGCAATGACGGATGACAATGATCCGACCATAAACCAGTGACGTCATGCACGGATAACAGTGTCATACGCGAAAACGAATTCACCCTCACTTCTACAGCTCAACTCAAGTCGACTTATTTTGCCAAAGTTTGCGAATCCCATTTAGAGTAACTACTTGTAAAGGAGTCAGAATGGGTCATGTAATTTCAGAATAATATTGTATGGAGTATTGAATTCTATTTTATTTACCTTGGAGATTTCAATGAAGCAAGCTTGTTCTATTTTCTTTTCTTTGTCACTTTACTTTCTCTCACAAATCTCAGTGTTTCGTGTTTTCCTTCTGGTTCTTTATGCACTGCATTTCACCGTGTAAAACATGCTACCATAGATAATTCGCCCCCATCGATTGAGTTTTGATGCGATCTCTTCTTCTTCAGAAAATGTCAAACAAAACTGTCACCACAGCTGTCGATGGAGGTTTCTTCATCTTTTGAATAGGTCTGACTGGATGGCGATGTATATATGCATCACATGTACAGGCCATACCAATGCAGCAACTGGACGGAGAATCTTAACACATACTCCTTAATGTCTAAAAGGAAAGAAAAATTTTCATCCCCCTCCAAAATAGGTGTTCAGTGGGGGGGTTCAATCAGCAATGTACATTTATGCTAAATTGGTCCCTGGTTTGTACCCAGCTGTGCTTTAGTGATTCAACGGTAAGCGAAAGGAGTAAGGTTATTCATCGATCACCCCCTTTCCATTTTTTAATTGATTACCTCCAACATAGCATGCTGCCAAAAGACGTCAGTAATGAGACTGTTTCTATCGAGTGACTAACCAGACCAGCTTTCCTCTCTTTTTTTTTTCTTTTTTTTCTCATCTTGGTAAACGAATCTTTTTTTTTTCTTTTTCATTTTGCTTTGGATTTTTTTAACCCGTCCACCTTCATCTATACAACTTTTGCTTCTTTTCTTTTTACAACTATCCAACGCCACCACCCAGCCACGTCCCTATTCTTTTTCTCTTTTGAACTAAATGACTGACCTTTAAATCGAAGAATGGCAGTAGTCCTGTAATCAACCAACCAAGACCTCCAACCCTAACGCTTCTCTCCAAGGCCTTCGTAACCTTGAAGGAAATGTCAAACTTCTGAACCGTCTGATAGCACCAACGACTCAAATCTAGACGCCAATCAATCACATACGGCCACTGTTGTTGCAGCAATAACTACATATCCATTCACGGCTATTACTTAGAAACCGTCAACAAGAACTGTCATCAAAACTGTCAATAAAGGTTTCATGTCAGTCCGGCTAGTTGGCTGGTTATGTATGTATGTATTAATGTATGTGTGTGTGTATGTATGTGTGTATGTATGTATGTATGTATATATCTATGTATGTGTGTATGTATGTGTGTATGTATGTATGTCAGTATGTGTATATGTATGTATGTATGTATGTTTGTATACATGTATGTGTGTATGTATGTGGGTATGTATGTATGCATGTATTTATGTATCTATGTATGTATCTATGTATGTATCTATGCATGTATGTATCTATGTATGTATTTATGAATGTATGTATGTGTGTGTGTATGTATGTATGTATGTATGTATGAGTGTATGTATGTATGTATCTATCTATGTATGTATGTATGTATCTGCGTATGTATCTGTGTATGTTTGTATGTATGTATGTATGTATGTATCTATATATATATATATATATGTATGTATGTATATGTATCAAGCTGCATCTACGGAACTAAAGGGTTAATATTTTAAGCATTTACTCTTTATTTTGTCAAGAAAAAAAAAACGTTTATTTTTGTTTTTCGACCCCAATACAGTATGTAATGAGAAGGGGATCCAAATTGCAATATAAGTTTATGCTAAATTAATCACTAGATTGTGTCTACGCTTTTTTTTATATCAGACTTTTTGTGATCACTACCCAACAAAATGTGTGAGAAGCAATTCATTCTTTTAATTGATCACCCCAACATGAAATGCAGTCAAAAGACATTAGTCACATGACGGTTTCTATTGATTGACTATCTAGGCCTGTTTTTACTAATAATCTGAATTTTAAGTGGAGCATTGAATTATGGTAATCTGGATTTGATTTGAACAGGAATTTAACGAATTTTCCTGATTCTTGAAGCAATTCATATCATATAACAAAATCGTGTCACAAATAAAAGTTCATACTCCACATTAGAACCCCTGAGAAGGGTTGCAGGCCGGAGTTCAAAGAGCTAATGGTTTGGGGGCTGGGAGTGTCATGGATAGGTGTATGAATGGAAACTGCCAATAATCAAAACTTTCCATTATCAAAATAGGATGACTCTATCGTTTACTAACAAACAAATACAGTAAAGCAGGCTAAGATGGTTATAGCAAATGAAACCATGATGGTTAAAGGACGATGGCGTTTATGCAGTGTGTGTTGGGGGTTGAGAAGCGAAAACAGCTTTTGTTTTTTCAATAAAATTCCTCCTCGACAGCCTTGTAATACTTAGCTGTCTTTCTAACTGCAGTGCTAGTCGAGAGTGCCATGAGCCGGGAGAATTGCCTATTAAGACCAGATTTGAATGTTTAACGACTTTTACAAGAAATTAATTGACCTGGAGAGGGAATTATCCCAAAAAGAAGGAGGTGGGTAACAAGAGGGAGTAAAAAAAGAAATTTCTTTTTTTTGTCACACAACATTACATTTTTCCAATTTGAAAAAAAAATCCAGAGGCGATTTGAAAAGCTGACCACGCAAATAAATAAAGAAAATGTGCGTCGTGCAGGACTCGAACTCAAAGTCAACTCTAGCCTCTGACTTGGATTGGATTTTTGACAAGATCATTTGCAATGTATTTCTATGGTTAATGTAAATGCATCATACTCCAACCTTTTTATGGAAGTAACATTTGCATTGAATGCTAGCGATCGCCGATCACTTTTTCCTTATCTGAAATTAATTTCCGAAGTAAATTTTTATTTACAGTATCGCACCATCATTCCTTCATTTATGACCAAGTTCTACAGCATCAGAAAATATGAATATGATGCCGTCCAATACCGTATAGACCCATAAAAAATGGTAACAGAGGTTCAACACTGTAGCGTCTGGGTATGATTAATACTTGAAAATATCCGCTTTGATTGTGTAGTTTTCTACAATAATTATAAAATCCTGCTATTTGGTTTAAAAGAAGGATACTCTTCCAACATGGAATGGAGCACTCTGGTGGATGAGGAATATATATGATAAATAAATATATCGCTTAGATTCAAGCTACGGTTTCGATCCTGCTTCGTGGTACTGGATGGGATAATGGGCAGTCTATTGCCACACTGAAGAGTTGTAATACAATGGAATGGCTATTTGTGGATGACACAATAATATATATATATATATATAGATAGATAGATAGATAAATAGATAGAGAGAGGGGGGAGAGGGGTTAAGGAGAGAGAGAATTCTTCTAACATATGTATATGTTTACATACATCTAATTTTTCATGATTCAATACGATTATACATCCGTTCCTTGATAATACATTGCGCACGCGCATGTATTGTTTTCCTTGAGAATATCTTGTCTTGACCTATTGAGAAAAGTGGATCTCTGATATCCATATAGGTTATAGTTTAATGGTTAGGTAAAACTAATTAACGGTCTGCAGTTGCTCTACAATGATCAATAGTAATAAGTTTTATTTATTTGTTGATGGAAAGTTATAAAATAGGGATTTTGAATTTAAGTCAAAAAATGGAAAAGAAAAAAAGTATATAAGTCAATAAAATTCAATATAAACTGAGTTTAACTATCATATGTTTGTGTGTGTGTGTGTGTGTGTGTGTGTGTGTATCTCAATTTTTTTTTATTAAATCTTATTTTGAAGAATATTTTGGTATAACCTTAGGTGTAGTTTCTCGAGATTGAATGTGACTCGTATTAAATCAGTTATTTATCACCTAGGTAACACTGAATTGATGTTATTAACTCTTATTATTGTATTAATAACCTATAGGGTAGTGTTGATATAGGTCGATATATTATTAAGAAATTCCGACAGAATAATAACAAATTGGATGTATTTATACACATGCAAATGTAAGAATATATATATATATATATATATATATATATATATATATATATATAGAGAGAGAGAGAGAGAGAGAGAGAGGAGAGAGAGAGAGAGAGAGAGAGAGAGAGAGGGGCCTAGACTTGACATATATATAGACCTAGACTTGACACCTTAGCTGAAAAAGAATTTTAGTTTTGCAATTTTGTAATTTCAATACAAACAGTCCTCCAGAACACACCACGATGTCTCGTTGTGCCAGTCAGTAAGTCAGTTATTTTCCAATCCCTGTTTATAAACTACACTCAGATATTTTGCGTTATTCTCAGAATATATTTTCTCAAATTTTTGTTTGCATTTTGATTCTAATGTTGCAAGTCAAATATTATAGGGAGGACAATCAACTATTTAATCACTGTCCTAAGGGTTAAAAACAGTGCAGGCATTTTACGATAGACCCTTCAGCTGCGTGTATCAGACACAACCTCCCCATCTGTGTTTAACTTTTATTCATAATTAGTATTTTTTTTTTTTTCATTTTTTTCACTTATCAGTAATTATTTAGATTTTCTATTCTTTGCCGTCTTGTTGTTATTTAATTAATGAATTAGATGTCCTGGATAAAACTGTACGAGTGTATTAATTAATGTGGATCATCTAACAGTATTTCTTTAAAATCCTATTTATCAGTATTGGACGTGTATTGTTTGTTTTTCTAATTCAATAACATAGATTTTATTGTACGGGTCTATCCCATTTCTGAAGACCATCAATCGCTTGATATATGCGTTCAGAAAATTAGCAGAAATTCCTGATTAGTTTGATACGACTTTCCCATGTTGCTATGGGAAAATAACCAGATATTTTTTTAAATAATAACATGATATATCAAGGAAAAAATATCAAGTAAATTTAAAATGAAATTTAAAAAAGAGAAACAAAATTCTGTACCACTGCTTAATCATTGCATAATGTGCAAAATGTGTAAACTATATTTTGTGAGTAAAAAAAATTACCAGCTTAATAGAAGATATTAAACGGAAATGCCTTTTCCCGTGAATCATCATCATCATCATCATCATCATCATCGTCATCATCATCATCATCATCAGTCTTTTAAAGAACGTCTATGGACATCTTCCCCAAGATTCGCCACACCTCTCTCTCATGGGCATGACGGAGCCAGTACTTTCTGAATTGAACAAGCCCGTCATACCATCTGACTTACTGTTTGCATATGATCTTTGTGAGTTGTTGTGAGTCGTGATGCCAAGCGGTTGTCTGACATTTTTGCAATACGTCCAGCCCATTGCCATTTGAATTTTCTAATAGTTTCTATGATGTCCAAGGCTCATGTCTTTTCTCTAACATACTGTATTGGCTGATCGAGTTGAGCATGATTCTCTCCTATGCATGTTGTATGATTCTCAGTTTGAGGGTCAATCTTTTGATTAGGTTCCACGTTAAAGCTCCATAGGTGACTGTCGGGAAGATGCATTGATAGACAATTAAATCAAGTAGAACGTAAAAACGAGCTTTTTTCAACCTTCAGATCCATTTTACATTATAGTCTTCTTTTTTTTCATTTATCTATTCATCATCACCATCTCCCCTTTTTTAGATACATCCATGAGGTTAACAATCTTCATTAAGCAGTTCAATTCTATCCAACTAATCTAAAGATGGGGGAATGGTTAAGAATCGTTGTTGATAAACTCTATCATATGTATATTCAAGTATGTTATATATTTAGTAATATACCATTTTATATATTATTTGTATAGTAATATCGAATGGATTTATGTATTAGATTTTTTAATGAATCTATATGTCTAGCAGTCGTTTCCATCAATTTTTGTTAATATTTACTTTTGATAATTTTTCCAAAACATTTATAAATAATAAATAGTCATTAGGTATCCCTATAATGATTATTCATAAACATTTTACTACCAAAAACTATATGACAAAACCAACCGAAGAAATACTTCCCGAAACAAACAGTTACTTATTGCAATATATATATATATATATATATATATATATATATATATATATATATATATATATATATATATATATGTGTGTGTGTGCGTGTGTGTGTGTATATATATATATATATATAGATAGATAGATAGATAGATAGATAGATAGATAGATATTGTTTTAGGCGTTGCTTTATTTATGGTTGTTGTGCTTAATATCAAATATATAGAATAAATACCCTACACAGATATAGTTTTGTCGTTACTAATCTGTTCGACGCTGCTTTCTTATCTCCTCTCTCTCCCTCTCTCTCTCACTCTCTATTTTTCTCTCTCTCTTTCTACATATATATATATATATATATATATATATATATATATATATATATATATATATATTGTTCCAATTGCATAATAAGCATACTTAAATCTAAAACCGTAATTTTTCATTGACCTATGACGAAACTGATACATGCTAGCTTATGACGAGAATCAGCTTAGAATAATAATCATCTCGGTTATGATGATGATGATGATGATGATGATGATCGAGAAGAGGAGAATGGGGAGGAGAAGGTAGGTGCTGAGTTGATGATTATGATAAGGAGGAGGGAAATAGGGGAAGAAGCGAGGATAAAGAGGAGAGGTGAAGGGAGCTAACGATGATCATTGTGAGATCTTCGTCGACGATGACAACCATCCCTATGGTTGTCGTCATCCTTAAAGGCGGCACCGACGAAAAACAGGACTGATTATGACGTCAGCGGAAGTGACTCTAACGATGATGACGATGACGTCAGCAATTGACATGTAAGAAAACATAGAGACAGTCAGTGTCATGACCATGTTGTCGTCGATGATGAATCGTGTCCCGATTAAGCATGATGACAATGACAACGGCATATTCTGGGGAGCCGGTTGCTGACTGAGGATGACGTCAGCATAACAAAAATCGACAACAGCGACACGGTGGTACTGATTTAAATGACGTCATATACCCCGAACTCAACGGGACGACGATAATCAGTACACTGTAATTTCAACTCATGCCGAGCTTTACTTCCTCGTTAGCAAATAATACGGGTGTCCTTAAATTGCTCCATTCAAGAAATAAAATTTTCAACAAAAAGTTGAATCTCACTGATTTCCGGCTTTTAATGATTCGACACATTGGATCGTCAATTGCATTAAGCTAGTTTTATGACTTGCAGTCCCGGGGGCTTGGCTCCTCGAGGGGCCACATCCAACATTCCGTGAAATTTGATGAGAAGGGAAAATTTTCAATAAATAAGTATAGAAAAACACTCAGCTTATCATTATGAAATTCACGTATGTATAAATATATATTTGTAATTGCATATTTTTAGTAGAAATGAAGTAAGGGATTTACATTTTATCAAGTTTAGCGTGACCCGATGGATTTCAAAAAGGTCTCAGCGGCCTGCTAATTCAGTCAAATTTCCCTTGAGGGCATAGTCACTGCTTGTCATTCCATGATCATCTAAAATCTTAACCTCTTATAAAATCAAAGTTTGGCTATATCAAACACGAATTTGAAGACTTCAGTCAGTCTAATGAATGATAACACTTACATTATGTGCGTTTTGATATTGAAAAGAATCGTAAATTATTCTATATACATAGCAAATGAATAAAACAGTGTTTGTCAGCAGTCAGGTATTAATGCAATTATTGTTGACACAATGGGGCTATTATATGTATTAGATGAATATTCATTACAGAAATTCATTATAATTCATTTTGCTATAGAAATGCATCAGTAATCAGAATTGTAATTGCATGAATTAAATTATTTTGTCCAGACTTTGGCGGTGCTGAGGTCTGCAAATATACAGAGGAAGGTGATGGAGAATCAAAAAGATATGCTGTACTCTACCTCTGGCAATAATCATCAGACATCCTGTATGAACATGATACGCATGCATTAGTTTGTATGGGAAATATCTTGAGCGTTCTCTGACTCCCAAAATAACTTTTTTCTATGGCTGCTTGCCTTGATGTCAAAGATTCAGATTCGTCGTCTGTTGTAGCTAATGTACAAGGCTTGAAAGCATGCTTGACTACTTAACGTCACGCATTTTTCCATCGTACTGTTCTTTGTAGGCACAGAAAACCATCCATAAAACCTGCCTTTACCCTACATACCCATTCAAACTATAGTCATAGTATTTTGTGATTATTTCAGCACCGTCGCACAATGCTGTTTTTTTTTGTTTTTTGTTTTTTTTGGTCTGGGCTAAAAAGAATTCCCCATATAAATTAGTAGCGATTGCTTCTTCGCTTTGCACTACTTCGGCTTACGGGAGTTTTCATTTGAACACACTTCAATCGGATTGATGGGTAAACCTGTATCTTCGTTTCCCTTTTTTTCTTTCTATGTGTAGGGTCGATTTCAACTCATAAGGAAACAAGGATTTTTCTGAAGTTTTAACTTGAACCAGCCTGAAAATTTCAAAGGAATTGTCGTTCTTGTAAAAGTAGCGATCCCCAGGGGTCTTTAACGAGAGGAATGTTCCAATTTTCTGTCTCCTGAGAAATATTTAATTCCGGAAACTGTAAAATTAAAATTGCATCAAGACTTTTTTCTTTCATTTTGTCTAAAAAAAAATGTATTAATTGACATCATTTTAATTAATTTTTCGTTTTTTTACTCTGATTGTTTTTCTCTCATGTTATCAGTATTCCTTTATTCTTTTTATCTTTCTTTCTTTCCTTTCCCCTTTCCCTTGCCTTTCCTTGATTTCTCTCCTTCTTTAACTCGTTTTTATTTGAAGTATTTTCCTCTTTTTTTCTATTTCACCGATTTATTCATTATCTTATGATCTTCATAACTTTTCCACTCACTCTCTCTCTCTCTCTCTCTCTTATACATACATATATATATATATATATATATATATATATATATATATATATATATATATATATATATATGTGTCTCTGTGTGTGAGTATGTGTGTGTGTGTGCGTAAAAAGATATACATATACAGATATATACATATAGAGAGAGACAGACACAAACACCCACAGAGTCTTGAAAGCTTCACAGTTTTAAACACTAAACATTAAGAAGATTTTATCAAATTGTTTTTATGTCAGTTATATCTTAAAATCAAAAAAATTGATGTATACATTTTTCAATACATAAGTGTAGCGTTGAGAGAGACGAATAGACCGAGAAAAAACGAGATGAGAATTTGTAGTGAAAACAGTTTTGTGAGCCTTTGTATTACCGGCAGCTGTTTAGCTCAAGAAACGCTACACTGAAGCGTCTGCTATATCTGTTGTAGGTTCGATTCCTGCAGCAGCCCTATTTTCTTTAATCATTTATTCTATTTACGTTGTCTAGGCCAAGTGATTGATTAACTTGTAGCAACGGGTATCGTTTATATTAAGAGTTTCTAAATGATATAATATAACTTATGATAATATTTGTATATATATATATATATATATATGTGTATATATATATATATATATATATATATATATATATATATATATATATATATATATATATATATATATATATATACATGTGTGGGGGTTTGGTCTGTGCATGTGTGTGCTGTGTGTACATTGATTAATATATTTTTCACTACAGTCAATAGTAGAAACCGTCAACCAAATCTGTCACCATACATTTCTCTAAGTTAGTAAGCTGATTAAGCTGGCAGGATGGCTGGCTGGCTGGTTAGCTGGCTACGTTTGTATCATGCGTACAGGCAGCACTAACGTAACTAAAGGGTTGAAATTTTAAACGTATCTCTTTAAGTCAAGAAAAATATTTTTTTTGTTCATTCAAAATACCCCAAAGGGAGGTTCAATTCGCAATGTAGGCTCATATTATATTGATCCATTTTTTCCACCTGTTTTTGTTTTTGGTTTATTTTATTTTTTTAAACGAAGACGTTTTTAGCGATCAGTGTTCAGCAAAGGGCGAGCGAAGGATTTTATTCACTTATCACCTTTTTTTTTTCAAAATCTTTTAATTGTTCACCCCCTATACGGCATGCTGCCATGAAATGTTGGTCAACTGTCGTTTTCTATTTAGTGAATAACCATACCTCTTGGTTTCTTTGCTTTTTCTCTCTATATTTCTTCCATTGTCTTCCAGACGCGTCAATTCTGTCCATATCCCTCATTCTCTTCATCTCTTTCTGAATGAATTGCCCTCTTTCACTTTCTGTAAACTTATCAGCATAAAGTATTTTCTCTCTTTTTTTCTACCTGTAAGTTGCTCATACATTTTTCGTTTTGTCAATTGGATAACCGTAGTCAAAGGTGGTGAAAGGGTTCCATATTTTTTTCTATTTGCATGTTTGTGTTTTTGCGTTTGTTTACGTGTTTGTCTGTCCCAGCGCTCCTGGCCATACCGTTTAGTCCAAAGACGAGAAAATTAGCATCAGTACGCCACTAGACCTCTTCTAAAAATGTTCCTTTGGGACCTTGTTTTGACTGGAATATTGATAAAATCTAGATTCTCCGGAATCTGCATATTTTTTTTTTCAACTCTACTTCAGATGTTTTCCTGACAAAATAATTTTCTTCAGTTTTGAAGTGGGTCTCGCTGGTCGACTGACCGACTGGATGACTGGCCAGCTATGTATGAATCGTACATGCAAACCGCGTTGATGGGGCTACAGGACTAGAAATTTGAACATTTACGGAAACTTTTTTTTAATTCTCAATCTAAACGTGTTTTTATCTAGGGGTTCGATTTACAATGAAAGTTTATCTTAAATGGATCCCCTAGTTCGTGATCGACAGCACTTGCGTTTATTTTTTGAAAAACCAGACCTTTTACAAAGTTGTTGCCAAAAAATATGATTATGCTGACGTCTAAAAATGAGTACTCTCATACGAAAAACTCTGACAATGCTGTAATATCCATTTTGATTGTGTAATATTCGAATTGACATAATAAAATCTTGCGATGTTAAGATTTGAAGAAAATAAACTTTCTGTTGGAAAACTGGGAGGGGTGCACTCATCTATGGGTGACACTGAAAGTTGTTCCGAAATAAAAAATGAAAATACACACTTGATTTGAAATTAGTATTCGTTTTTATAAATTAAAGAATCAATTATTTATCATAAAAAACGATTATAAATAAAATTTAGATTTAAGTACGTCTACAAAGGTAAAAATTATAAAAGATATTTTGTTTAGTCCATTTATCATCTGAAAAAAATTTTAAAATAGCACAAAAAGCAGATCTATCTTATATCTAGATATTATCTCTTGAAGACCTCAAGACCTAAAAATGCTTTTAGAATATGTCTTTCTTTATAGTGTAATTTGTTCGCAGGACTCGATAAAACACACTCTAATGCCTAGATAAGTTTTAAGAAATTTCAAGAGATTCATCAGTTCTAAAAGTACTCATTTTTCTTCATCATTCAAATATATTATTCAATTACGTTAAAAATAAGGCATTTTTCTATCAAGAGCATGTTTATAAAAAAAGATAAAACCAGAATTATGTAAAATAGATCATATATGCTTCGAAGTAAAGAAATATTTCGAATTCTAATGTTTTTTGCATGATAACTTAAATGCTCTTAAAATGGGGTGAATAGGAATTGTTCTGAGAAAAATGTTATCAGTCCTAATAGAGATTGAGTATTTGTATATCATCCAGATAAATTAAAACTTGATGCGTCAAAAAACTTTCTTGGTCACAGAAAAAAAACACCGTGCTATGTTGATTAAAAATCTATAGGTGCCTGTAACAGTACGATTGTAATCATGTATTTCTAGTTGACGGATTCGCTCTACCGTCGACTCATTCCTCACTGGGCGCTAAACTTCTGTGGTGTTGTCCAGACTAAGCTAAGCAGAGTATTTCACTCTCTTTAATTCTCATCCTTTTATTCTTTCTCTTTTCAGTAACCATTCTTTCGACTGCCTCCCTTTCATATCTGTTCAAAACCTGCAACGTTGTTTACACCATTTTTGATAAAGGTTGATAATTGTCATCAAAAATGGAAAATGTGGATGGTTCAAACCTTTTTCAATTTGGTTCGCAAGAAAGTGAATTTCGGTCTGGCTGCTTTCCTCCCCCTCCTCCCCCATCCGATTCGATTCGTGCGCAGCAAACAGCTTCTCTCTTTTCCCACTCTGTCATTTAAGTTACTGATCCGCCTTCGCGAGCAGCAAGCAGTTCTCAGTTTTTCCAATTTGGCCTGAAATGAATGAATGTGGCTCTCATAGATCTCTCTTCCTCTTCTGCCTATGTTAACTTCGTTCTTCATTTTCCTCTCTTTTCTTCACTCGTGTTATCTTTCTGATTTTCGTCTCTAGCTCTCTTCACTTCTCTCTCAAACTTAACCTGCTTCCCTTCTCTCACTTTCCCTCTAATCCTTCTCCCCCCCTCTCTCTCTCTCTCTCTCTCTCTCTCTCTGATCTTTTTTTCTGTTTCACTTTTACTCTTCTTTCCTTTTTCCCTCGCTCATGTATGAAACATTATTCTTCTCTCCTTTTACCTGTCCCCATTTATCTCCTTAACTCTCCTAAAATGGATCCCCCCTCTCTCTCTCTCTCTCTCTCTCTCTCTTTTTCTCTGACCCTTTGCCTCACCCTCTTCATTTCAACAATTCTCTCTCTGTTATCTTCTGGTTCTCTACCTGCTACTCTTTCATTTTATTTCCCCATATATCTCTCTCTTGTCTCTCTTGTTTCTCTCATTCGTACGTCTTTCCCTCATCACATTCCTCTCCTTCATATACTCATAGTTTCTCTCAATCTCTCTCTGTCTACTTTAATTTTGATTGCGTGTCTCTCTTTCATGCTTGACTTTCTCTTCCTCTCCTGCTAAATCACTTATTCTTGTTCTCTCTCTCTTTATCCCTCTCTCTCTCTCTCTCTCTCTCTCTGATCCTCTTTTTTCTGTCTTTCTTCGCTTTCATATTCTCATCCTTTGCTCTTTCGCCTATACACGAAAACAGAATTGCTCGCGCGTGAACAAAAATATCACCCTGACAGAAAGAAACGACCCAGAACACACTGACACGCACACGTTCATACACATACGTGCGTGCGCACGTGTACATTCGAACACACACCCACAAACACGGACACACCCTCAAATAGATTCATACTTACACACACACACATGTACGCGTGTGCACCTGCACACACAAACATACATACAAACAAATAAACGCATACATATATATACACACACACACATGTACGCACACACGGGCGTGCATTTAGAAAATCTTCAGCGTATGGCAAACATAACAGGACCTTACCTCGAAGCGTGTACACATAAACTTCCTCTTTACAAAAAATAGTCCTTATCCGTAATTATCGAACCTCGTCATCGTCGCCGGGGTTGAAGCAGCCTCCCTCTTATGTAGAGCCCACCCGTCTATAGTTAGGGTCCCATCCCCTTCTCGGAACGGCTGAGGCCCCAAGCGAAACGCTGTAATTAATTTATTAGCCGTCGGAGATGTCTTCAAGCATTACGTTGAAGACTTGCATCTCAGTTACGCAAGTGACCCGTAAAGGAGAGAAAGACAGCAGAGAGAAAAGGGAAGGGAAAGAGAATAAGAATGAATGAATGTAAAAGAGATTTGATTTCACATTTCTCTTTCTGGAGAAACTTGACTCTCTTCTTATTTTTCTTTTCTTTTACTTCTTTTTCTGTCTTCTCACCCTTCTTTCAACTAATTCCTCCTCCCCTTACACCTTCTTTTCTCCTTTTCTTCTTCCTCCTCCTTCTCCACCTTCCTCCTCCGTCCGTTCTTGTTCTTGTTCTTGTTCTTCTTGTTCTTCTTGTTCTTCTATTTCTTCTTCTTCTTCTATTTCTTCTTCTTCTTTCTTCATCTTTCCCTCTCCCTGTCTATCTCCTATACACCCTCCCACTCTCTTTTTCTCTCTCTATCTGTATCATACTCTGTTTCTCTCTTTCAAACTCACTTTTTCCCATTCTCTCTCTCCCACTCATCCCCCCTCTCTCTCTCTCTCTCTCTCTCTCTCTCTCTCTCTCTCTCTGTGTATTGCACAATTATTTCCTTGTATGTACACCCGTCTATCCTTTGATCTTATTAGAATGAAGCTCATCTCAGTCATTTGTATTTTCTGATCGGTCTCTGATCACCGTCAAGCATTTCCTGGTTGTAGCGCATGCGCAAGTATCCTTTCCTCTTCCTCTTTTTTTTTTTGGTGGGGGGGTCGCTATTAGAAACTGTCAACTAAAACTGTCTCTAGAAGTGTTATCGGTCGATCTGATAACAAGGGAAATGAACTAGGCGAACAGATTTCGAGTGAGACTGAAACTGGTACTACTGCCCTTAAGAAAGGCATGATTCCAAGTATCCCCTAAGTCTAGATTAAATTGCCTATGGTGAAATGAGTGACACAACTTCGGATGCTTCCAAGTCTATTTTCATATGTCGCCAAAAACCTTGTAGAACTCTGAGACGGAAAGAAAGATGTATTATGTGAAGTGTCTGGGCAGGAACTGCAATTGCTGTGGCCAGTGTTAAGGTGTATACTTTGTCACTCAACCAGTTGACAGTATTTTTTGTCGGTTCAATGGAGCTAGAGTGCTGAACATGTCAACATTTACTCCTTGAATCTAGAAAAGAACACCTCCTTTGTTTTTTGAATCTCCCACCATATAGACTTTCGGGGTTCAATTTTTAATGTAAGTTTATGCTAAGTCCCAGCTTGATTTTTGAAAAATCATTTTTTTAAAGATCACTCAACAGCAAAAGAAAAAAAGCTAACTTATTCATTGCTTCCGAATAGACTTTCAGGGCTTCGATTTGCAATGTAAGTTCATACTAAATCGGCTCCCTAGTTCATGTCCAATAGCACTCGCACTTGATTTTTGAAAAAAAAATACTTTTCCCTTTGTCCATTTTTATTGTCCATTATTATGTCTGCATTATTTCATCAAAGTTCATTGAGAAATTCTGGAGATATTGAACAATGGGAGACATAGAACTCCGATGCAGGGGAGGAGAAAGTCAATGGTTCACTTAAAAAATGCCATCACATTTTCTGTATCTCCTTGCCCATACTCCCACAACATGTAATTGAAATCTATTAAGAACTTTTGGAGATATAGTTCGGACAAACGGGTGGGAAGGCAAACACAGATGATTACATTAACTGCTCCCAACTTCAGAGGTAAAAAAGGAGTAATGGTAAAAAAAGGGGGGAAGAAACTGCCTCAGTCAGGAATCGAAACCGGCGTCAGGTCCTGGTGAGTAGACAATCACGGCTAACAGTCGGAAGTTGAATACGTTAGATCAGGAGATTTGAAATTTATTGAGAGTTACGACAAATATTGTTGTATCGATATGCATCAACGATGTAAGAAAGGAAAAAATTGTGGAATCTGTGCCAAAATTTAATTTCTTCTTTCGTAGCCTATTTTCATTGAAATTCACTGAGAACTTGTGGAGGCATTGTGCTGTGTAGACATTTAGCTACGATGCAGAAGAAAGAAAATTCGTTAATGCAGCCAAAAATTCAGTAATTTGTTTCATTGGCAGAGATAAATACATCTGTCTCTTCCAACTTGGTTGAAATGGATAAAGAAAAAGAAATAATGGCAGAGATAAGCACGAATTAAACAGTACTTTGACGTGCCCAGGATTTGAACCATGGTTATCACAGTCAGTGCGTCTGGTTCGTAACCTATAGAATCAAGACCAGGGTTTCTCAACCTGAGTGATATCGCCCACCGGTGGGTGATAACCACTCTGGGATGAGCGATAAGCAACTGAGCAGAAAATGGTGGGCGTTTTCAAATGTTAGTGGGCGGTATAGAATTTTGAATGTGATTGAGAATAAAAAATGAGTCAACACCAACATTTTCCATTATTAATTTACCAAGCAGCATTGTTATAAGATTATTAAACGCCAATGTGTCTGCAGCGAATGCACCACCCCAGACACAGGGATTGCATTGATGATATCTAAAAACGATATGAGTGTGCCAAACATTTGATGTTACTCCCTTATATTACTTTCATTGTAGAAATTGCGAAAACAGATCATATTCATTGTTTCATTTTTTTTTTGTTTTTTGTTTTTTTGTTCCCTTTTGAATATTCACTATTGACGTGGGCGATGACGCCAAAAAGGTTAAGAATCCTTGGTCTAGACAGTCACGACTAACAGTCACACTGAAATACGTTAGCTTTATTTCGTTCCTGAAGCCTAGAAATGAAATTAATCAGGGACTTTTGCTGAATTTGTTGTGTGGTTATATACCCACGATGTAGGGAAGAAAAGTTACTGGATCTTCACCAAAAGTTTAATCATTTTCTCATTGTACATTGCCTAATCTTCATTAAAATTTCATTGAAATTCATTGAGAACTTTTGGAGATATTTTGAGGACAAACGGAGAAACTCAGGTGAACACATATATAACTTCCAACTTCTTCCGAAGAGATAAATATTTTTCATCTGTTCCTGAGTAATCAAGTGCAGAAGACTAACCGGGTTGGGTCAAAACTATTCGGTATGTCAAAGCTTGGCTCTCTAGGGTCGTGGCAATTACGTATCGAGTCTCATTTTTACTTTTTTCCTAATGTTCTATCATTTAGCGAAAACATACACAGGAAATCTTTAGCTGTTCCGAAGACACATTAAAAAGAGATAATCCTTGAGAAAAAAAATGTCATCTGCACGCTTCGTCCAGCTAACGTATTTTACATTCGTATAAGCAAGGAAAATGTCTAAAAATGACTTGCTTCAGAAAAAACTCCTTAATTCCCCGACTACTCAAAACCAGCATTTTTGCCACGTATCTTTATCTTCTTCTTTGTTTTTTTTTTCATTTTCTTCGTTTTCATCTTTTTCTTTTACTTCTTCTTGTTTTTCTTTTTCTTTTTTCCTTTTATTCTTTTTTATATTATTTTTCTTCTGTTTTCTCTTCTTTTTCTTCTTCCGCTTTTCTTCGTCTTTTTTCTTCTTTTTTTCACCTTATTCTTTATCATAATTGTTATTATTAAACGGAAATCTATTTCTTCTTTCTCCTCGATTCAAACTTTCTTCTTTTCAACCATCATTTTTTCATCTTTCTTGTTTACCCTTTCTTTAATAACCATGTTCTTTCTTTCTTTTATCCTCATTTTCTTTCTTTGCACATCATCTTTCTTTCTTTCTTTCTTTCATTTTTTTGTCCTTATTTTCTTTTTTCCAATATTTTCTTCCTTCTTTTCTTTCTTTAAATATTTTCTCTCTGTTTTTCTTTTCTTTGGCCCTCCCTCTTTATATTGTCATACTTTCTTCTTCTTTTTTCTTTCCTTCCATCTTTCCATTATCATTCCACATTTCTCTTTCTCATCCTTATATATTCTTGAATATCAGCCAAGTTTTTTATTCATTTGTTCATGTTATTTCATTTCTTGTTATAAGGACCACCTGAGACGATAAGAAGGAAGAAGAAATAGACGCGAAGGGAGCAATACTATAGAAAAGATTCACTCTTGCGAATAACCCTCTAAGTTTCCAAGTCGCGTGGCTCTTCTACTCTCCCCCACCGTATCTACCCTGCACCCAAACATCTCTCCCATACACCCGTTTTTTTCCACTCTGTATTCGCCCCAATCACCGCCCCCCCCCTCTTGCAAAGGTTTAATATAACTGCTCGTTTTGTCAATGCTTGCCAAGTGTTCAGTAAGATTGTGAAAGTAGTGATTTCGCGAACCTCCGAGACATTTTGAGAAATCCCTGAATATTTAAGAAATTTCATAATATTCCTAGTTTTACAATCAATCACTAATGGTTAACCAGTCTGTGACGCTGACTATTACGACTGTAGTGAGTTCAATCCTCCTCACTGGCTGCCCCACTACTGTGCCATCGTGTCAAACTAAGCTGTTAAATCCAAATTTACTTAATACATGCAAAGTTTTGCTTTGTTTGACACAAGGCCATTGTAGTGGTACCACCAGTGAGGATTGAACACATTAAAGTAAAAATGGTCAGCATCAAAAGTCCGTCAACTGTGAATACGCTGATTGTGAAACTATGGATTTAATGATATTTCCAAGATCTACAGGGATTTCACAAACTCCCTAGAGATTTCACAAAATCACTAGTTTCACAAACATTGTAACATTACATCTCTTTTTCCATCAGAATAACCCCCTCACCGTTGTTTCCCCCGCCCCCGTTCCATCACCCCAAGTCAACCATTCCCTTTTTTTTCACTCTCTATTCACCTCAATCATCCCGTCTTCACGCGTACGTTTCATCTAACTGCTCATTTTTCTGGATGTTCGCAAAGTAAGCACCCTCTTCTTTCATTCGTAAAGTGCGGTATTTCTCATCTTGAAAGAAACAAGTAAGTATTGCATTTCACAGTATCGAATCTACTTCCGAGTAATACTTGGATGCAAGGAGAGAATGAATAAAGGGTTGGATGGGGTGAATGGGAGGTAGTTCAGTCAGGGTGTTGGTTTCAGGCCTTGTGGAAACAGTGATATCGGAAAGAGATGTGGGCGTGGGGAAGAGGAACGCGGGAAAAGATGTGGGGCACGTGTTAACGTGAACATGAAACTGGCGGCAAATTAAAAAAAAAAAAGAAAAGTTTACTACTCTAGAGGGTTACGTATTTTCTAGTCCTTGTTATTGGAAAAATCATTTGCAAGCTTTTCAGAAATATAAGGAGTTGCAAAACTAGTGAAAAAGTATAAGGAGAACAGATCTGGTTAGTCAATCGATAAAAACTGTCACGAAACTAATGTCTTTTGGCAGCATGCAGTGTTGGGGGTCATTAATTATAATTTGGAAGAAGGGTTGATCAATAAATAACTTCTCTCGCTCTTAGTTGGACAATAAAAAGTCTGAATTTACTAATGTGAACGGATGCAAACCAAAAACTGATTTAGCATACACTTACTCAGTAAATTGAAACCCCCTCCCAAAACCTGTTTCGGGTAAGATTTTTGAAAAAAACAAAACGAACGTTCTCTCTATAGATATAATAAGGAATAAATGTTGAATTTTTCAGTCCTCTAACTCCATTAGTGTGATGGGTACGTGTGATACATTCGTACATAGCCAGCCAGACCAGCTTGAAAACTGAAGAAATCCATGTTGACTGCTTTGATTGACGGTTTCTAATAGAATGCAAAAGAAGCTAATGTGGGAAAAAACGTTGAAAAAAAAGCATATTAAAGGGGAAGAAAAGGAGCTGTTAGTGAAGAAGAAAAAAGCACAGATATATCCGTGCCTTGTATAAGTAAATCACCATAGCCCGCACGTGTTTCAGATCTACTTATCAAAAAAATATCTAAAATGATTTAAGAAAAAATATCACCAACCGAATCACAAAAACACTCGATGAAAACCAGCCACGTGAACAGGCTGGCTTTAGAAGAAGCTACTCGACCATGGACCACCTGCACTCGATAAATCAACTGAAAGAAAAAGCAGCAGAATATAGACTACCACTTGCCGTAGCATTTATCGACTTCAAAAAGGCGTTCGACTCAGTAGAAATCCCTAAGGTCATGGAGGCCATCAGTGGGCAAGGTGTAGATCCAGTATATGTTGAAGTGTTGAAACATATATACAATCACGGCAGCTCATTTATCAGGCTACATAAAGACTCGGACCCCTTCCAGCTCCAGAAAGGAGTAAGACAAGGTGATACCAGCTCACCTAAACTCTTCACAGCCTGCCTCGAGATGATCTTCAGAAGGCTAGACTGGGAGAGTAAAGGAATTAAAATAGACGGCGAGTATCTGAGCAACCTCAGATTCGCAGACGACATAGCCCTTTTTGCAGAGAACCTACACGACCTCCAACTAATGATAGATGAACTAAATGAGGAGAGCAAGAAAGTCGGCCTGCACATGAACTTCAGCAAGACGAAGATCATGTGCAACAACCACATTGGAGATAAGAACACTAAGATCGAAATCGAGGACACAGAACTCGAGAAAGTAGACCACTACATCTACCTAGGGCAACGAATCTCCATGAGACCCTCTAAAGAAGAAGAAATCAAGCGAAGAATCACACTAGGATGGCAAGCCTTTGGCAGAGCTAGCTCAACCTTCAAAAATAATAAGATCCCATTAATCCTAAAGAGAAGGGTGTATAACCAATGCATCCTCCCAATAGTCACTTATGGAGCTGAAACATGGAACTTAACCAAGAAACAGACCCGTAAGCTGAGAACCATGCAACGTGCACATGAAAGAATAATGCTGGGCCTCACATGGAGAGACCACAAAACAGCACAACACATCCGGGAAAAGACAAGAGTTAGAGACATCATAGAAGCCATAAAAAATCTCAAATGGCGGTGGGCTGGCCATGTTGCAAGAATGGCTGACAATCGATGGACATCACGACTCACAACATGGATTCCCCGAGACCATATGCGCAACCGAGGCCGGCAAAATATTAGATGGAGAGATGAACTAGACAGGTTCAGGAAGTACTGGCTCCGTGACGCCCATGATAGAGAAGTGTGGCAAATCCTGGGGAAGGTCTATGTCCAACGACGGACGCTAAAAGACTGATGATGATGATGATGATGAACTCTCTTATGCAAAAGTATCTTTAAAAAGTACCAGCACAAGATTTCGGCATTGTTGGTCCCAATGTGACACAAGAAAAGTTCTTTTTTAAAATAAAATAAAAAATATATAGTATGTATTGGTGTACTCATGCAAATTTTCAAGGTTGTAACCCACAAAATGTGTCAAGGAGAGCCCGGACGCTCACTCATAGGCATCCGCCCAGACAGACACTCAAAGAGGTAAGAATCTGTAGCCCACTTGTGGGGCTACGTTGATTTGATTAAGTAAAATCAAGAATAAGGGAGGGCAGGAAGAATTTTTAAAAAAAGCATAATCAGTTGAAGAATCAGTGGAGAATCAAGAAGAAAGAAACAGAAAATTGCAGAGTTGAGAAAGTGGCAAAGAAAGAAAGGAAATTTACAAATAAACGAAGGAAGTGAAAAAGCAAGCTAGTAGGAAAGAATGAATAAAAAGGAGAGAGCTTTTCAAAAATAGAAAGAAGGAAGAGGGGGAAAACAGTAGAAGGAATGAAGAAGTGGGAGGAATGATAAGAAGAACGACAGAAGAAAGGAAGAAAAATGAAGGAGAATAGTGTGAAAAGCAAGAAGAAAATATAGAGATGAAAAAAACAAAAAAGAAGTTAAATGAGAGAAGAGAAAGATAGTTAAGAAGAGGAAAGATAGACAAAGAAATAGAGACAGGAAAAGAGTAGAAATTGGCAGGAAGGTTAGATGAGAAAAGATAGAAATAAAGTCAATGAAGAGAGAGGGGAAGAGAGGGAGAGAGAACGAAGGGAGAGAGGAAGAAGAAGTAGAATGAGTGAAGCGAGGGATTAGAAATAAGGAAAGAAAGCAAGTAACAGAAGAACAGAAAGAAGAGAGAAGGAAGTTGTATGAGAAAGGAAGGTTGTAATCGGAAGGATAGAGAAGAAGGGAGAATGATGAAAGAAGAAATAGGAGGAATAAACATATTAGAAAAAGAAAGAGCCAATAAAAAGTTGAAAAAACCATAGAAGAAGAACAAGAAGAAAAATGGTATGAAGAAATGAAGAAAATGAAGATTGAAGAAGTTTAGGAATGACCTGTCTAGCGGGCGAAGAAGGAGCGAAAGAAGGAAAAAACGATATAAATGGCGAACAGGATAAAGAGTGAGAAGAGGAAATGAGGAAGGAGCTCGGGCAGTGGGCCTTGGGGGAAAACCGAAAGAGAAAATGATAACTGTCAAAGAGGAAGAAGAAATATGATTCGAAGAAAATGAAAAAATGTTTAACCACGAAATTAAATCTTTTATAAGACTGGGTTTGCCGGTATGTTGAAATTAACTGCTTATGACAGTATCAGCATTGTAGAGGAAATTGAGAATCTCTATATCAACAACCATCTTGACTTTCAAAGGATGGTGATATTAACATCAGATGGAACGTGAGTTATGCTGCGAAAAAATGTCGCGGCAGCAATTCTACCACGAGAAATAAAGCATCTACCAGGACAACATTGTATTATTCACAGAGAAAACTTTGGGTTGAATGATGCATGTGCCAGTTATGCAAGATTTAGGAACTCAGTTACGCGCAGTACATGCAATTCCTAGTACGTAATCAATCAAAAAAAGAAAACTGCATCATCATTTAGACTTTTAAATGGAGTGTGATGGATCTCAAGGCATGTAACGGCTCTAATGAGAAATTATGAGGTATAAGTGCAATAGTGTTAAAAGTGAGTAAGCGAGAACTCTGATCCGAGGTGTAAGCACTGTCACAAGATTAGGTCTAATTCCCAATATAGAAAAGAATTCAGTATTCTTGATGATGTTTTAGGGGGTTTGGCGTTACTCTGTAAATACCTACAGAAAACCTGTTTGGAAGCAGTGCAAGTATTGCATTATGCCAAGGCAAAAATAAACAAATAATGATCGCAAATATCTTGATGATGCTCTTCACTGGAGTGAAAAAGTTATAGAGCTATTTGCCTCTTAGTCAGAAGTGTATACTAAATCAGCTATATCATTGATTGAAAATATATTATTTCATTTAGATGTTTTTAGATGATGAGCTTAAAGAATAGAGAGCTTTAGATCTTCATACGAATGGAAACAATTTTGAATTTAGACAACATGATGTGGAAAAATTACAAGAAAAGTTCTCTGCAACTTTAGACATAGATGAAAACATTACTGCAAAAAACATCCCAAAAATATTCTCATTCAAAACTTTTCAGATTTGAGAAAGTTAGAAAAGGTTCAATTAGATCATTCAATGTCGTTGATATTCGTAGGACATTCCAAGTTTCTCGTAGCTGATTTTGAGTGGGGAAATAGCCTTATGAATTCAATTAAAAGTAAGTCAAGAAACTGACTCCAGGGTATCTCGCTTGAATGATCTGACAAGAATTAAGAGTTACCTTTCTTCTGGATGTGAAATAAATCTGGACGGTGTACAATAACTGGATTAAAAACAAACGGGAGAAAATGTGTGTTGCCTAAACTGATTTTGCCTTGTGCTCTATTAACACACTACACCATTATTTATTTGTTTTGAATATTCGATTCATTCAACTGTTTGGATTACACTGTATTATTGCTTTTTGCACCAATCATTTAATAAATATTTCATGATTTGTTATTCACTGTTTATTTCTCTCAACTGTATTTATGGATCCCCTTGACCCTTTAGCAACACACTGTGTATATAAATTGTCAGTCTACATCATCAGTAAGCAATTGAGTTATTCAATTGGTGTTACTTTGCAATAAGAAATTGTACTACACAATGAAGGAAGTTGTTTATTCATCAATAAAATATATGTTGAAACAGTGTAAACTGAGTCTTACAGTTTTTTTTTAAATTCTATCAAAATAGTCAGCATGAAAACTTTTTTTATCCAAAAAAAATAAGTCTGCTCGATGAGCTGAATGAAAGTTTTACAGCCGCTCAGCAGCTTTAAAATTTGAAACATTTTGCTCAGAACAATGACGGGGGAAAATTAGAGGGGACATTGTTGTAGATCATATGGGATTTAATGTTTTTGAGGGTTGAGATTGCTCGTCGAAAGCTTACTAAACTAAATTGAACCTCCACTTGACTTCTCCCTTTGTCGATGGTTTATTGGAGATCTTTTTTCCTAGGTTAATATAATGGTCTACTTTCTTTAGCTCTGTGATTTTGATATTGCATAGGACATTGGTTTTACTGGGGTCCATGTGAAGACCGACTTCCTTGCTTTCCCCATTCAGTCCATCTAGAATTATTTGAAGATCAGGAAAGTTCCCAGAAGAGAATGATATAAAAAGAGGAAGAAAAATAAGAGTAAGAAAACGAGAGAAAGAAGCGTTTGTAGAAGGAAACGAAAGACAAATGCGAGAAAAATAACGACAATGATAAAAGTCAGAGATGTTAATGCAAAAAATGAAGAAAAACAAGAAAAAAATCACGAAAAGATGGTGAAAAAGGAGGAAAAGGGAAAATAAAGAAGACGAATTCAAATCAATCTCTCTCTCTCTCTCTCTCTCTCTCTCTCTCTCTCTCTCTCTCTCTCTCTCTCTCTCTCTCTCTCTCGTTCTATGGATTTTTTTTTTAATTCGGTTCTCATAAATCTGGCGACGCTCGTCTCTCAGGTAAAAAAAGTTGATCAGTTGTAATAAGGAAATAAAGAAGAAAGGGTAGGAAAAAGTGTAAAAGGAAAAGAAAATCAGTCGTTGAAGAAGAAGAAGAAGAAGAAGAAGAAGAAGAAGAAGAAGAAGAAGAAGAAGAAGAAGAAGAAGAAGAAGAAGAAGAAGAAGAAGAAGGAAGGAAGGAAGGAAGGAAGGAAGGAAGGAAGGAAGGGAGGCCAGCTTGGCTGCGCTAGGGTCAAACACACTTGCTTCATTGAAATCTAAAAAGTAGAGAAAACTGTATTCGTTTCACCATACAATATTATTTTCTCAAAAACGTGCTTCATTTCAACTCCTTTAGAAGTGTTTGTAAAATTGTCATCAGTTATTTGTGCTGTCATGGCGGAGATGACAAAAAGAAACTGGAAAAGACTTAGAGGGCATATAGCCCTGTCAACAAAACGCCATTGTCACTAATATCTGAATGAAAATCAATTCATATATAGCTCCGACGCAGGAGACGTAATTGTAAAAAAAAAAACCTCCTGGATCAAATCTAAAATTTTGACAATTCTTCCTCAGCCCATGGCCTACATTCCAACAAAACTGAACGATAGAGACAGACTCAGGAGTAAAATGATGTGAAGTCTTTATTTGGTAATTAACGAATTCATGAATGAATTGATAAGTATACTGTACATATTTTCATTTTATCGAGTACCTAATTGGATCAGTTCAGGCGTTCTAGAACTAGTAATGTGAAAATTTAGCAATGATTATATTGAAAAGAAATAGATCTTTTATGTAAAATCATTGAAAAAAAATGCAAGAACAAGATTTGTGCATTGTGGGTCGAAAATGACAACAATAAAAAAAGCAGTTATGAAAAATAATGCAAACATGTTTAAGATGATGCCTAGTGATGTTCACATGCACTTTTTCGAGGTTGGGGCCGAAAAAGTATGACCAGGAGCGTCTAGAAACACACATAGACATCTGCATAGACACAAATGCTTAAAGAGAGAGGAATATGTAGCCCACTTGAGGGGCTACGGTGATTTGATTAAGTAAAATAGGGGGAGAGGAAATAATTTTACAAAAAAATAATAAGTTGAAGTGTGAAAATCAAGGAGAAAGAGTGATAAAATAGTTGGAATGAGAAACTGGCAAAGATGAAAAAGAAAAGTTAAACGAGCAAAGAGAAAAGAAGCTGTAGCCAACTTGGTTGGGCGACTGGTGAGGCTACAGTGATTTTATATATATATATATATATATATATATATATATGTGTGTGTGTGTGTGTGTGTGTGTGTGTGTGTGTGTGTGTGTGTATACACACTATGAAGGAGAAAAGATTTTAGATCAGGAACTTCCTTTGGATAATAGCCACCCTCTTAGAACCCTGCTTATCTTAGAGAACTGGTAAATGAGATTTTTTTTTTGTTTTTATTGACTACTTTCAAGATCTCCATAAGAGACACGTCCTTTTGTGATGTCAAACACAAACTAGTTTTGTTGATTATTACTTATGTTAGTTTAATTTGCTATGAGCAGGGTCCAATTTAACTTTGACGGGGCTTAATGTTTAACATTTCTTGGATAGCCTCCCATTTTTGTATTTGGATGTTGAAGGAAATCAAAACAAAATAATATAGGTCTGGTTAGTTACTCACTAGAAACCGTTTCAACACCAATATATATATATATATATATATATATATGTTGCAGTGATTGATTGAAAAATTGATCATTGGATGAGATTGCTGCACACGCCTTTTCTTGGTCGATGATGATTAAAAAAATAAAGAAAAAAAAACACCACTAGACACAAACTGAGACACCAATTTAGACACCTATGTAGTCAATAAGACCCCGAACTAAAAACTTACATGAGGACAGGAGTCCAAAACCGAAAAGAAAATTTTATTGCTATAATAAGGAGTAGATGTTTGAATTTTCAGCCCTCTAGGTCTACTGGTGCGGCCTGTACATGTGACACATACCATGAGTATATTTTAAGCCACTTAAAAAGTGAAGAAGTTTATGTTGACAATTTTGGTTGGCAATTAGTTGAAGATTCCTAATATTCAATAATTAATCTTCATCTAACAAAATAAATCCTCAAATAAATTTAGTCTGAACATTTTACTTTTTAACATAATAGTATTAGGATAGTCTCAAGTACATCATTTGAGGGAATCCAAAAAAGTTGGGCCCCTGTGCAACTAAAATGTTTTCCCTAATCTACTAAAAGAGTCGAATCACTATACTAAGCTAATGACCTGTTTGGGCTAACTTGCTATCTCTCTACGCCAAGCACACTGATATTTACCAAGCCTAGCTTAGTATGGCATTAAGCCAAAATAGTAGGAGAGATGACTGTATTACGCCAAAATTCAGAGTGGCTTTTATACAAACTCGAACACCGATATCTGGTACTGGTGGGAGGTGCTTAACTATTGCTCTAGTGGAACAGGCGTACTTATCTCTGTGCGTGTATATATATATAGAGAAATTTATATCAGAGAAGGGTTAAGATTCACCGTTAACAAAAATATGGGAAGAAAAAATTTTCCACCAGTTATTTTCTATTCTTTCAATCCTGGAATTAGTTAGTTTTTAGAACTTCGTTTTTGGTTTTTCATTATGGTGAACCGGTTTATTCATTCAGTTCGTTGCATGGAAGGGGCAGAATTTCTTTCTTTTCTTTCCTCTCGAGTTAACTCAAATCAAATCAGTGTATCTATTCATTCCGTCCTTCTTTCCTCTCTTTCCCTCCATACATCTATGTATACATATACACACCGCACACCCGTATATCTATCTATCTATATTATTGTGTCATCCACAGACAGCTGTTTCAACGTATTACATCTCTTCAGTGTGGCTATAGACTTTATCCCATCCAGTACCGCGAAGCAGAATTGAAATCCGGAGGCCGATATCCAACCTCTGGACTACGGAACTTAAGCGATATATTCATTATATTCGCAAAGAATTGCATACACACAAGAATATACAGGTATTTATGTGGATGCCAATGGCCTGATGGGAGGATCAGATCGTCAAACCAGTCTGGATAGCATTGTTGTCACATTTGTCCATCGTAGAATGAACAATAGATAACTACATCTTTTGTTTTGGCAGTACATATGTTATTATTTGATTACACATGATCTATAACTGCATTGAAAATCAAAATGGCTAATGTAGATAAGAGAATGCAGTCAGATTCAACCCAGCTTTGCCTGACTGGTATTTTTTAAAACTTACTTTTTGGTTCAATTTCATTGCAACGAATTCCAGCAGTCAGTTTTACAAGAGTTCATTCTCTGTCTTATATTCATGATGGTGGACTAAAGACCAGGGTAAGTTGCAAGGAAAACCAGCAAAAAATTATGATAAAAATTATGATAAAATAAGTCAAAAACGGATCAACACTCGCTATCACAGTCTATAGTTAAAATCTGTGTGAAATATTCCGTCGAAAGATAAAATAAATTCTGGATAAGTAAATGACATCACAGGCATTTTCTACGGGGAAACATCTAAGATAGATTTAAATAATATCGAGAAACATATAGACTCTGGAGAATGAAGATGTTATCAATAAACTCCTCAGAATAGGACCCAAACACAAGCACATATAACAAAACATAGAACCATTTGACATCTTTGCTGGCTACGGTTGTTCAATGGTTGGGAATGCGTCATCTAACAAAAAACAACATGGTTGATATATCTTCTTCATGAAGTTGTTGTTGTTGTTGTTGTTGCTCCTCCTCCTCCTCCTTGTTCTTTTTCTTCTTCTTTTTCTTCTCCTTTTACATGATGCTTCTATTGCCCACGCGGACAAGTATCACAATGGAAACGCGTTTAAAATAATGGAATCAATTATCGGTGTAGCGTTTCGCACATTGAAATTTCGCGGGGAAAATTTTAGCGTGGGAAAATTTTCGCGGGTAAAATTACCGCGCGTCGAATTTCGCGCACAAAGCCCCAACATATAACACCGGGAAGAAGTTAACAAAAAAAAGAAAATAGGCAGTCGTAGTTGATAGTGGAATAAATGGATGAAAAGCGAACGTTCAAATTTGAAACTCCATAAAGGGAGAAAAAAAAAGAAAAAAAAAACGAAACAAAGAAAAAAAAGGAAGGATGATGAAAAGACAAAATGGCTTTGGTTAACATCGTGATCTCTTAGGTCTGGATATCGGAATAAAAGGTATAATTGTCCTCTTGTAATTACAGTCTCATTCCTGCTCTCTGATTGGATATATTTTTTTTTTCATCTGATATCGCTGCTCTTTTGTGTAGGGGGGGGGGGATATGGAAGTGCATCCGTTAAGAGTCCAACGAGCAATAATTCTCCTTTTGCAGACATTGTTTCAAGACTATTGGGTTTCATTTCTCTCTTTGATGCGATTTTATTCAATTCCTAATTTCAGTCTGATCACCTTACATTCCGGTTTGTTTTGTTGGTTTAAATAAATGCACTTATAGAACCAATCAGTTCTCTCCCATTCCTCATCCAATTCTCTCTCCCTCTCTCTCTCTCTCTCTACGTTGCTTTTTCCTCCCCCTCACTTTTATTCTATATGTCGACCCCTTATCTCTTACTCTCGCCTCTTTATTTCACTTTCACTCTCTCCCTCTCTCTCTCTCTCTCTCTCTCTTTCTTTCCCTTTTCTCCCTCTTTCAATCTCTCTTCCCCAGTTTCTCTTTATTTAAAATCTTAAATCAATTACTAGACAATGGGTTTTGGGTTGGTGTGTTCAATATAAACGCCGTCTGTCTTTATTCCAATTGCTTTCCCTTTCTGTCTCCCCATCTCTCTCTCACCCATCTCTCTCTCTCTCTCTCTTTCTATTCCTGATCTCTCCATCACTACCCGTCTCCCCACCTTTCTCTTCGCCTCTCTTTATTTTAAAAGCTCGAATCACTTTCAAGACAATGGGCTTTTGGTTGGTTTGAACAAGATGTTTGCCTTTTGTCTTTTTTTCCTCTTGTCTACAACCTCTGTCTGTCTGTCTGTCTGTTTGTCTGTCCGCCCGTCTCTCTCTCTCTCTCTCTCTCTCTCTCTCTCTCTCTCTCTCTCTCTCTCTCTCTCTCTTTTTCTCCCTCATACACACACACATGCAGTTGCGATCACGGATAAAAACAGACATTTCCTTGCTTTTTTGTTTATTTCACTTATCACCTTTCTGTAACATTTGATTTATACATGTATATCAGTGCATCTTTCTATATTTATCCATCTATCTATATGTCTGTCTACCCTGTTTTACTCGATTCTTTCACAATGCCTGTCTATCTATATATATATATCATTTTATTTATAGCTATATATCTATACCAGTTGATTAATATCGATCTCTCTGACTCTCCCTTTCTCTCTCTCTCTCTCTCTCTCTCTCTCTCTCTCTCTCTCTATCAGCACACACACATGCATACACATCAAAGGGACTCAGATACGGACACTCACATTCCTACACTCACACACAAAGGTGTGCAGGGAGTAAATCATAAGGCTTTTCACTTGTTTTTCTGTCTTACCTTTGGTTTGTAGTATAAATCTTCCCGCCTATCAATTGCATTCACTCGTATCTACTTATCAATCGATCTATATCTCTTCCTCCATTTGTGTACTATTTTTCAACGATTTCAGCTTCCTCATTATCCTGCATCTCTCCCTGAATTTCTTTTTTTTACTCTCTCTCTCTCTCTCTCTCTCTTTATATATATGCGTGTCTGTATTGAGAAATGGATATATATGATGCGGCAGAATGATTTTAAATTGTGTTGTATTATATAGAAGGTGGCAGGTTCGATTCCTGCCGCAGTCCCATTTTTTTCAATTGTTTATTTTATCCGTGTTGTCTCAGACGAGCGATACATCAACTGTGTAAATGCTGGAGATCATCTCAAATAAGTATCTATATAGTACAACGCGATTTATAATTATATATATATATATATATGTGTGTGTGTGTGTGTGTGTGTGTGTGCATGTGTGTGTTTTCTATTTTTCCATCATTTTTGAAAATTAGTCTGATCTCCTGAGTGGACATCATTACTGCTAAGAGCTCAGAATCCTCAAGTAATAACGAATCATATCTCTGTTCGCTCTGAATCTGCAAAACAATACAATTACACGAGTAAATCTTTCAATTTTTGTATCATTCCTTATGATGTAAAAAACCTAAATTCCATGTGAACAACCAAATATTTCCAATCATCGATTCCACCAATGAGTGCTCCTATGATACACCCTTGTGCCTGTTTAATGCAAGCTTAGTAGATCGCTACAGTTGTCAAAATGTTTTTTTCTGGCAGTCAGTGAATTCATGAATCTTTGAAAACCTTTTTTTAAGCCTTTTTTTTTTGCATTTATCGCTGATATTAATTTTTAGAGAACGTGATAATTCGATACAAGATTCTTTTGCAAGTACACTGGATGTCTGAGAAAGAGAGAGGGAAAGACGGAGAGAGAGGAATCATACGTACCGATTCACAGACTATCAGGAATGGACAATTTACTAGCTCAAGAATAATTTACAGAGGAACTGATATAGCAAGTCACGTGATATCACCAGCCTTTGCTGGTCTACTCACGTCACTTCACATCTCACATTTTCTGTTTCTGCGCACGTGAGGTTTCTTGCAGACCCAATGATTGACTCCATAGTGGGCGTGTAATATACGGTGACCAGATGTAAAATCACGTGAGGTTACGTGTGAATCCTGCTGCTGATTTTCATGGTTTTGAGGCTCCATGAGCTGGCATGAGTTCACACCACATGAGAGTGATATGATCCCGCCTTTATTGTGTTGAAAGAAATGCCAATTAAGACTCCTATTGGGCTTTAAGGTGCGGACAGACATAATAAAAAGATCTGTAATTCATTCTTATTATCGGATGAAATATCGTGGCAAAATTTTAATTAATAATTTTGACCAGTTATTATCTTCATCCTAATTTTCAATTGCTTTTTACGACAACATTATCACAACAACGTCTCGAGTCGTCATTCTTGAAGCAACGGTAAACAGCGCGATAATGGTAAAACTAGTCAAAATTAATGATCAAAATATTGAAAAAGAGAAGATATTTATATGATTGCCAAGGAAAACTGATAAGGTTCTTGGCTCTGTAACGAAGGGATGAGTAATTTTTCTACAATGATCGATGGTGGGGGACTGACTTCGCAGAACAGTCAATAGTTTTACAATTCCTGGGGGATACAGACTAGCTTCTTGACCTTATCTTGGCCAAATAGACATAATTACCTATATTGTATAAAGGTACTTTTTGCCAATAACCAGTATAAGGACCACAGTGATGTTATATACGACTCGAGCCTTTTTCAAGGCATATGTTACGTTAAAATTAGTTGAACAGTACCAGACCATATATCCTGTTTCCAGAAGACCGGAAATACTAAAAAGGAATTCTTTTAAACTGGTTAGTTGGATATGCAAGACACGAGCAATCAACTCGAGGACTTCCCAAAAATAACCCCGTGGGAGGTGAAAGAAACCATTAAACAGACGAAGAAAGGAACTGCCCCTGGACTAGACAACATCACCATCAACCTACTCCGAAAAGCAGGTAAAATCATCACTAGGAAACTGGCCGTTCTCTCCAATTTGTGTCTAAAACACAGTAAAGTCCCAGACGATTGGAACACTGCTATCATAATGCTTTTATATAAAAAAGGAAACCCGAAAGACCTCAACAACTATAGGCCTATAAGCCTACTCAACTGTGTATACAAACTTTTCACAAAGATCATCACCGACCGAATCACAAAAACACTCGATGAAAACCAGCCACGTGAACAGGCTGGCTTTAGAAGAAGCTACTCGACCATGGACCACCTGCACTTGATAAATCAACTGAAAGAAAAAGCAGCAGAGTATAAACTACCACTCGCCGTAGCATTTATCGACTTCAAAAAGGCGTTCGACTCAGTAGAAATCCCTAAGGTCATGGAGCCATCAGTGGGCAAGGTGCAGATCCAGTATATGTTGAAGTGTTGAAACATATATACAATCACGGCAGCTCATTTATCAGGCTACATAAAGACCCCTTCCAGCTCCAGAAAAGAGTAAGACAATGTGATACCAGCTCACCTAAACTCTTCACAGCCTGCCTCGAGATGATCTTCAGAAGACTAGACTGGGAGAGTAAAGGAATTAAAATAGACGGCGAGAATCTGAGCAACCTCAGATTCGCAGACGACATAGGCCTTTTTGCAGAGAACCTACACGACCTCCAACTAATGATAGATGAACTAAATAAAGAGAGCAAGAAAGTCGGCCTACACATGAACTTCAGCAAGACGAAGATCATGTGCAACAACCACATCGGGGATAAAAACACTAAGATCGAAATCGAGGACGCAGAACTCGAGAAAGTAGACCACTACATCTACCTAGGGCAACGAATCTCCATGAGACCCTCAAAAGAAGAAGAAATCAAGCCGAAAATCACACTAAGATGGCAAGCCTTTGGCAGAGCTAGCTCAACCTTCAAAAATAATAAGATCCCATTAATCCTAAGAAGAAGGGTGTATAACCAATGCATCCTCCCAATAGTCGCTTATGGAGCTGAAACATGGAACTTAACCAAGAGACAGACCCGTAAGCTGAGAACCATGCAACGTGCACATGAAAGAATAATACTGGGCCTCACAGGGAGAGAGCACAAAACAGCACAGTACATCCGGGAAAAGACAAGAGTTAGAGACATCATAGAGTCCATTAAAAATCTCAAATGGCAGTGGTCTGGCCATGTTGCAAGAATGGCAGACAATCAATGGACATCACGACTCACAACATGGATTCCCCGAGACCACATGCGCAACCGAGGCCGGCAGAATGTTAGACGGAGAGACGAGCTAGACAAGTTCAGGAAGTACTGGCTCTGTGACGCCCATGATAGAAAAGTGTGGCAAATCCTGGGGAAGGTCTATGTCCAACGACGGACGCTAAAAGACTGATGATGATGATGATGAAGTGGGAATTTGATGAACTCCGTTATCGTTCGCTGCTCCGTCGCTGTTTATTCTAATTTTTGTAGCATGGTTGAATAGTTTTTAGACAAATATTACAAGATTAATGTTTATTAAACAAACACTGCATTAAAAGTGTGTTAATCCAAATCTGTTCGATACAATTTCGTTGTTCACTCGTCATTGCTTATTTAATATTTGGAGGTTCAGTTAAGAAATCCCGAAGATCAAGATACTGCGTTACTTCCGGGCCTAAACTTTACGAATGAACGGCCCGGTGCAGTATTATCACTTGATTTCAAAGAGCTGATATTTTCTATTATCTATTTTCAAGCGATCCAAAATTAATCACCCTATTATTTTGGACAGACTCATCTAAAAATCGTTTTTATTACAACGCTCAAATCCTTTTACATGTCCATCTGACATAGACGATGCTTCAACCGGGTAACCAGCAGCAGACAAAATCAGATATTTAGTCATATAACTTATACTATTTTACATATTTTTCTCTGCGTCATATTGTTTGTTTACACCAAGGAGTAGTTGTAGTAAACGCTGTAGTCACTAGTTTCCCGAAATCATAGATGAGCAATGTTATTGTTTTGCGTCATACGCATTTATCTTTCAAGTTATTTATTTGCTTCTCCACATTCAGTAATAGTAAAATTGATAGTCATAATCTCTTTAAATTTCATATAGGACACATTTTCATTATTGATTTTTGATTACTTCCTCTTTTCATCTTAACTCGTTTTTTGTTGTTTTTTTTTTTGTTTTTTTTTGTTTTTTTTGCTCATTATAGCAACGGTTGCACAATATTCTGACGCTGAGAGATCTATCTTACGCCGAAAGATTAGAACAACTCAATTTAAAGGCCCTGGAATACAGAAGAAAACAAACTGACCTATCAGATGTCTACAGAATCTGTAACAACATACATACCCTGGATACATACGTTCAAAGATGTTCAATTACTTCATTGAACTTCTTTGCGTTATTTGGCCTTATTTCATTGGGAAGAATTTTCATTAAACGTTTTTGCATTGATCTTCTTTGTATTGGACCTTTTTGCATCATCGGGCTTTATTGCATTGGACTTTGTTGCATTGGGTGTTTTCTCATCTTCGGAATGTACTGCATTAGCAGTTTTCAATAAAAATTTTAAAAGTAAGTTCAGCGTCAACAAAGAAGACGGTTAATTTTTTTTTAATCAAATCTTATTGACAGAGGTGAAAAAGCAATAAAAGCGACACCAGAGAGTCGGTTCTGATGATCGCCCACATATATGTGTACGTATGCATATACGTGTACATGTATATATGCGTATGTACATGTTTGCATCCTGAGTGTGTATATAAATATATTAGCCCTTTTCGCTTTATATCTTAGAGTATTGGTTATTTTGCATTGGACCTGATTGAATTGGAGATGCTTGCATAATTTGACATTACTGCCTTGTATGTCTTTACATTGCCCTTTTTGCATTGGACGTCTTTGCATTCCACGTTTTTGCATTGGACCTTATTATATTGAACGTTTTTGCATTGGGCCTTTTTGCTTTGGACCTTTTTGCATTGACCCTTTTTGAATTCGACATTTTTGCATTGGACCTCATGTTCATTGGACCATCTGTTCATTGGATTGCTTTTGGACGTTTTTTACTCGTAATCATACACGTAATGTTCCACCTTAAAACCTCGTCGCTCAAGCCGGAAGGCCATTCAATAGTCGCGAAAATCTTCGTTCGCAAAGCCAGGCCATTCAATAATTCATATATATGATTGCAGGGTTGAGTTTCACTCCTTCTTCTTGTCTTGCTAGAGATGAATACGGCACCTTTTGCATTGTATACATAAAAATAAATTCGAAGATATATGAGACTTGTCAGTTCAGCTCCGATGGTAAGAGATCCGTCAACAAATTACCACGTCGTTATTTCGATGCTAATTATACATATATATATATATATATATATATATATATATGTGTGTGTGTGTGTGTGTGTGTGTGTATTTGTGTATTTGATTCAACGTGTGTGGTGGAAAAAAGAATTAACTTCGTAAATATTGTGAGGATTTGAGTTTTTGTGTTTATTGTTATTGAGAGCCAATTGTAAATCCAGCTTGGACTGGTGTTTGACTATACACACACACACACACACACACACACACATATATATATATATATATATATATATATATATATATATATATATATATATATATATATATATATAACCTTAATATCATCTCTAATACTAGTGGATGTTAAGAGCCTGCAAGAGTGACATGAAGGTTTGTAATGAAGTTGATAATAATGATAAGAAACTAGTACTTTTGGTGCTAGAACGTAAATATGTATGTGAGTGTTGTGCGTGCGTGTGTGCATGTTAAGTATTGGTTCAGAAACATATAAAGTACAATTTAAAGTATCGGTGCTAAACGATCTTTCGGAACGTATGCCTGTACTCATCTTACCAACTAATTTAATCACCACAGCGTAAACAGATATACTTCGTTTCTTTCTCCAAATAGAGGGATTTATTCTCGTCATTGGAATACACATAATCTATTTTGTCATCAGTCCAGAGATGAGAGAAAAAAATATTCCTTATTCTTCGCCCACTCTGTCTCCCCTTCTTTCTCATGAACGCTTTCAATATTTTTTCAGCATGATCAGAAAGAAAGTGATTTTGGCATTCACAGGCCCGTCGACGTTCATTGCAGGTAAAAATAAAGAAACTGACAAGAAGTGTGTTTGGTTAGAAGGTTTGTTAACTGAAACTCTGGTTGACAAAAAGTATTGTTTCATAATAGACTGCTAAAAAGCAGAATAGTTTTAACAATGTTGATATGGGTGAGCGCCAGGAGAAAGATTTCTGAGTGCGAAATGTTGGAATGATAGATTAACAGCTTCTTGACAATGACACGGGAACAAAGGGAATCAATACATGATGGAATTATTCCATCTTCGAACAAACACCGATCTAATCTCTCTCTCTCTCTCTCTCTTTCTCTCCTCCCCCTCTCTCTCTCTCTCTCTCACTCACTCCCTCTTTGTATAATATACAGATGTGTGTGTCAGTATCTATATCTATGTATATATTATCATGAAATAATTGTTGTAACACACACATATGCACACACACACACGCGCACACATATATATACATATACAGAGAGAGAAAAACAGACAGACAGACAGACCGACGGAGAGACAGAGAAACAAACTGACAGATAGACAGACCGACAGAATGACAGAGGAAGAAAGTAAGGGTAATATTCACTAAGAGAAAATCTTTTCTGTAAGGTCAATAATATGACTATGAACTATTTTTTATTTTACTAAATATCCGAATTGTTAAATATGAAATATACTGCAACCAGCGTGACTTTTTCTTCTCACCCGTCTTTTGCATTTATTGGACCCCCTTGTGGAATGCTACTCTCTCTCTCTCTCTCTCTATATATATATATATATATATATGTGTGTGTGTGTGTGTGTGTGTGTGTATGTGTGTGTGTATGTGTGTGTGTATATATATATATATATATATATATATATATATATATATATATATATGTTGGATTCTTCCTGCATGTAATTCAGTTTCATTTGTATTTATTATATAGTCTATCA
>OY735210.1:43574359-43616859 GCA_963457665.1 Thysanoteuthis rhombus
CATTCACTGCAGAAGCATTGTATACAATATATAGGGTGGGAAAATACGTTAAAAATACGCATTATCTCATTCGTGGCACTGGACTGACCACTTGCCAAGACGAGTCGCAATAAACAGGTTAAAGAAGACCTTCACCCCGATTACCGCCAAGTACTGACAGGAAATAATGGCGACTGACGGTCTTCCACGTTATCTCGGTTTTTGAGAGAGAAAAGCAGCAGTGTCAAGATGGAAGAGACACAGGCGTAAAAATTCGAGTTTCACTAGAAACTCAACCATATCACATTTCTCGAATCTTCCATTGCAGTCGTTGTGTCAAAACGTGCCTGTCAACCATTCGCAGGTCAGCACCAAAACTAGAACGCCTTCTGACAGAATTCGTTCGCGAGTCAAAGCACACACACATACACACGCACACACACTGCATAAATTCCACATGCACATACGTATCTGGGTATTTCAATATTGATCAAAAAAAATCTTAAAAGTTTCTCCCTCTCCATATCCCCAATTCATATATATATATATATATATATATCATTATAAAGACGACAAAAGATCGTAACTTAGTTGCAACGTGTAGGATGGAAATTTGGATCAAAGGGTTAAGTAAGTCCAAGATGAACATACGATAGATGGCGCTGACTTCTGGCAACTTCCCAAGGTCAATTTGGGGTCAGATCAATTTTTGCATTTTCAAATCTCAGAGAGACAGCTGCACCCTATGGGCTGCAAATCTTGATGCACGACGAACTTGATCTCAATATGATTATAGGATAGAGAGTGCTGACTTCTGGTTTTCCCCAAAGGTCAATATAGGGATTAGGTGCGTTTGGGAATTTTGAACTATCAGGTAGACGGCTGTATCCTATGGCTTGTAAATTTGTGTACAATGGAAACCTGACCCAATAGTTAACCTAGGATAAGTGTCACTAACCCCTAGCAAGCTCTAAATTTTTCGGTCTTGTCAATTTTAGCATTTTCAAATACCAAGGAGACGTCTGCAAATTTTTCTTTCAAGTGTAAGTTGGCCCCATGATTAATATAAGATAGGTAGTGCTGACGTTCAAGGTCCCTATTGGTCACTTTAGGGTCAAAACTACTTTTTTTCTGTCTTAATTTGAAAGTTTCTATTTAAACATTAATTTATTCATTTCTAGAAATCATTGCTTGATGGTCTAATGGTCAGAGTCACGTCAAAATTATGGAAAAAATACCTTTATGTGTTTTCAATCCATTTTCAGCTGAGACCATTTTTCAAGTTTCAGACGGGTTCTTTTTACAATGTGACTATAACGTGACAATGTAACTGTAATGTGACAATGTACCAATAACGTGACACTATAACTATAATGTGACAATGTAACAATAACGTGACAATATAACTATAATGTGATAATGTAACTATAACGTGACAGTGTAACTATAATTTGACAATGTAACTAAAATGTGACAATATAACTATAACGTGATAATCTAATTATAATGTGACAATGTAACTGTAACGTGACAATATAACTACAACGTGACAATGTACCTATTTTGTGACATTCCTGACCGAGCACCCCCGCTCCCACTCTCCGTTCATCGTTAGGTGTGTACGCAAGCGCAATCTAGGGATACTTGCAAGAGCACACTCACCTTATTTCATTTTAAGAAATCTCTGTAAAATATCATTGCTTTGCAATCACCCAACTTTCCGATTTTTCTCGTCTCGCGCAAGTTTTGGAAGGTGTGGTCCGTCTAGATGTTCTTTCTGTTCTCTGCTTTGTGCACATACTATTTCTTTGCGTGGCTGAACTGAAATTTCTCCAGAATCTCAAATGTATCACAGTTGCACCTGCTTTTGCATTCACTTTATATAGTTTCTTGTGTTTTTCAAATGCCCCAACATAATTCGCTTTGCTGCTTTTTACCTTGCAATAATAAGAGATCATCTTTTTGAGTATCCTCAGCGTATCCCTATCCAAGTGACAATCTCAATTTGTCTTCTGAATTTTCCATGGAATTTCTTTTCTTTTCCCATGTTTTATGCCCACTGTGTTCTTCAACTCTAACTTTCTGTTCATCCTTAATTGTTTCTGTTTCGCGCTAGTCGTACATAGTGACTCTCAAAAGAAATCAAGTGACAATAAGCCCTTTCAGTATTTTATCAACCATCTTAGTCACCTTCCCTGTTCGGAGAACTTGAAACAAACAGAATATATAGTCTGCAATCTCTTTGACAAACTAACAATAACATGACGGATATTGTCGTCATTCTTAATTTACCCATAGAACTGTTGTCACTGATATTCCTGTCAATAGCAGTCAACGAGGGTTAAACTCTTGTAGACCTATCTGCGATTGGATGAAATTTGATCAGGTGTAAGTTGGTGTTTGACTGCCTATGAATTGCTGTGTTCCGTTTTCTTTGCAAGGAATACTGACATGCAAACATTCCAAGAGGAAGGAAAATGTCTTTATTTTCAAAGAACAAGAACCATAAGTTCAACGATACGTCCAATATCCGTGGTATTAATAGCAGAAGATGGATGGGGAGAAGAAAGAATTAATTGATTCTTATACTTCTTTAATATTGTGATATGGAAATATTTTGTCGGTATTATTTTCAATAAGAACCATAAATGGCTATTTTTGGCATTCTTTGGCTATTTTTGGCTTTTTGATGTAGAATATAGACTTTGGATATTCTAATATGACATCATTAGCTGCTGACAGAAAAAAAACGGGAGCAGGGTTCTTTTAATGACGTCACACTTTTTAAAGACGTCAGATCTTTTGATGACATCTCACTTCTTCCTTCATTCTTATTTCTGTTGTTCAACATAACTGGGACCAATCGACAGGCTGACCGACCGACAACCGACCGTTTGGAAATCTGAAAAATATAGATTGAAAACTCATGCTGTGTAAGGGGAGCATGGTCTTACCTTAGAGGTACTATTCCGTCCAACTTTCCACCCTAAAAGGAACATTAAAAGCAAAAAATAAACCGATTCAGTTTAACAATTATTTACACATATGTAAAAAAAGAAAGGGAGGGGTACCAAATTAACAACCTGACATTGCAGTCTGTACAATGCCATTCTATCTTGAAAACTCTCTGGAAATAATTCAATCTTAAAACATTTCCTTCATCCTCAGCATCGTTATCATTCCAGATGCACAAATTGTGGGATTACCAGATGCCCTGTTGTCAAGGGTAACCGACCACAGCTGGTGGGGGACATTGTTAGATAGTGCAGTCGTAGTTCTGCTACCGTCTAGCGATACTGATAAAAAAAAAAGTAATGAAAGACCTTGAGGGCTTATCCTTCTTTAAGGCCATTCTGCTCCGCGGGTGATAAGAATTCGTTTTACGTGCAAGTAGCTCAGAGCAATGTCACATTATTTAAACGAGCAACAAGATTTTTGTTCCCGGCAAGTGAGTGTTATTTTCTGATCGCTTGAGTGTAAAAAGTATAGAAAAAGGCTATTATTCCCTTCAAGCTTGCTTATTCGAATGGAGTTGTTTTTCTTTCATCATTATCACAACAATTGTTGCGAAGACTAAAGAGATTTTTTAGGAATTTCCTGCCCAGCAGCTTCGTGTGTAAGGTTCTCCACCATAATCTGACCTTGTCCTACATCCTGTTCTCATGGAGGCTCGAGTGAATAGGAGCATTGCAAAACATTGGGGTGGATTTAAAATCCGAGGAATAAATTAAGTTGTCCTATCGACAGCGTTGTAAGAATCAGCTAGAAAACCGAGGAAAGTTCTGGAGAACGAAAGAGACTTGCTGTCATTTGATCTCTGATGGAAGTCATGAGACGTGACTGTCGGGAAAAGTCGGTGAGTAAAAGTAGAAGAAGGTGAAAAACTTGAATATATATCTCGACCTCACAAGACAATTGAAATAAGTGTGGAAAATGGATGTGACAGTTTCCCCCATCGGAGCACTTAGGACAGTCTCAAAGAGCTTTGTAAAGATAAGCATAGATCTTTTAGAATTCTGAAAAAGAAACATGCAAAAATCACCAAGAGTACTGAGTACACTTGCTGCCACTTGATCCCCAGGGGAGCCACTAGTTATTACCTGTTGAAAAACAAAATGTGTACTGAATCGTGAAAGAATATAACGCCAGAAAGTGTAAGCATAGAAGGAAAAAAAACAGTTGTAGTATTAGCAATAGTCGAATAAGTTAAATAGGGAAAAACTTTATAATCAGAAAAATGATGAAGGTGTTTAAAAAGGTGTCGTCAGTTGCCATATTTAAGACGAGGTCACGAACTTATCAAAGAACCCTCCCGGGATAAAATGTCACTTGACTGCTAATCTCATTTTCTAGATAGTAAACGGGGCGCATACACGCGTGGAATGTCATGAGGTGGTTATCTATTCATTACACTTGCCCAATCTCTTTTAATCTATCTTTATCAATCTGTTCATATCTATTCAATCAGGTAGTTAGCTAGCACAGTCTGTTCATGTGTATTTTAGCATTCTTAAACAAAATCTTATATTTATGGCCCTTGCTAATGTCGATAAGCAGGGAAATCACTTTTGCAATAGCTCTTCGTAATTATTCGGAGATAACGCATTCAGTATATTTTCTGTTTTCGTGTATCGTCTTTTATTATCAGAATATTTCCAACAAGTAAACTTATCTTTTCCTGTTTTTTTTTTTTTAAATCATTTTACTTGTCAAATGTTAGTCCAAGTTGTAAGTAGGAGTTGACGCTATTTTTTCTACCGTAACAAGAATCACAAGAATAATATTCAACTAATTTAGGGGAATAAGCTTTTCACTATCATTCTGAACGTGTCGCGTAAAACCAAACCAATACATGAAATCAAAATTTCACCTTCCGTGATTCGAAATCACGACCAAGTGATTGATAGGTCGCTCTCTTACCGGCTTAGCCAAACAAACAAGTCTCGCATATCTACGAAAATCCATGCTACAAACTCTCGAGGATTTATTTCATTCTAATAAATAAATACATCTATACTAAAAATACACTTTTTGTAGTTTTATTCATTATATGTACGACACAATGTTGCAGAAATCATCTTATCAGAATAAAAGTAGGAGTGGTGTTTGATCTTGTAGCAGCCAGGTTTGTTCATTTTCAATTCTCTTTCTCAATAAATCTTACCTCCTCTCCTTCTGCCATAACCAATCACAAACCTTCAAGGTGAGTGAAATCGTTTTGGGGAATGATGCGATGTTTTGCCAAAATACCTGTACGAGACGTGAAGACTGGACAGTCTTTGTCATTGAGAATGCGATGGTCATACAGGAAAGATCTTTCAAAGGTGACTTGCTGCCAACTGTGTAACCCAGCGGGAGAGTGTCGGTTCACGTATGTACAGTAAGGTCCCCTCTGATTGATTGCGTCCAGTTACATCAAGGCCATGGAACAATTCTCAAAACAGTAAACTCTCATTGTAACGGCAAAGAATATCGATAAGTGATGAATTCATCCATTTATATAAGCCGCACTGTTCAAGATCTTATCATAATTTAAGGTGGTATTTCCAAGTTTATAATTGGTTAGATCAAATTTTACAGCGATTCCTTAACCGTATTATATCAAAATCTGCAGAAATCAATACCATACTATTCGAGGTACTTCTCTCTCTCTCTCTCACTCACTCTCCCTCTCTATCTCTCTCTCTCTCTCTCTCTCTATATATATATATATATATATATATATATATATATATATCATCTATCATATTGGCAAACTCGTTATAACGGCACTTTTAAATCCCTGAGGGTGTTGTGATAATGAGAATGTACTGTACTCAAACCGGGAGGATACTTTCCGGACAGAGCTGGTAATTTTTTTCAGATTTAGTAAGTAGCGTAAGAGTTCCAAGTCAAGAATTACGTTATTTCTTCCAAGCGATCTACTGTTCTCTTTAAAAAGTAAATGAAACGCGTTTAGAGTTTGGCAGAAAGACAGACACGCACGTAATATGCGAAGTTTGAAAAAAAGGGTGGTTGTTGAGGTGGTGTAAGAAACAAAATCTTTCTCCCTTCCACATGGGTGCCTGGGGTAGATTATCTTGTTAATTATATTGACGGAAGCCTCGTTTACTTGATAAGAAGGAAAGAAATTGGGTGCGAAATAGGATAGAAAGTGCCAGAGATCGGATACTTGGATTCTTCCCGCTTGGAGAGGAATGGCGCGGATGGGTGAAAGATACAGAGAAGGCTTAAATGAAGAGGAAAAAGAGACACTTATGTAAGGAAGAAAACAGAGAGAGAGAGAGAGAAAAAAGGAAGATGTAGAGGAGAAAATGAACACGTGGCGTTTTATGGCACATCGACTCCTATATGATGGTCTTGAAGTGCCAAAGATTCGATATTCAGAAAAGGAATGGCATGGGGGAGTAAGAGAGAGGGAGGGAGGGGGGCTTAAATAAGGAGAAAGAGGCACTAATATACGGAAGGAAAAAGAGAAAAGAAGGAATGGTATGAAGGATAGATGGAACAAATGGCGTTTTGTGGTTCATCGACTCCTCTACAATGGTCATGCAGCCTGTTATTGGATACTCGGAATCTTTCAGCCAGAAAAAGAATGGTACTGATGAGTAAAAGAAAGAGGGAAGACTCGAATCAAAAGAAAGGAGACTCAAACGTAAGAAATAGAAAAAAGAGAGTGAGAAGAGGGAATGAAGAGGGGGAAGAAGATGTGGAGTTCTATGGCACTTCAACTCCTGCATTGTGATCATGGAATTCTAGATAAATTGAATTCGAGATTTAATGACTTTTAGATGCCATATTCTCATAGTTGATTAGTACGAAACGATAGTTTTGTGATTGACTGACTACAAAGAAAGAGTTGATGTCATTCAAGGTGTTCAATGAGAATTCTATCAAAGTTAGCGTAGTCCAATAAACACGCCCCATCATTTTGAGATAAATGATTACCATACAACGACTACTCTTTGTTTGTGCTGCTGCAGATGGTACCAAAACATTTCGGTTGATCCTCTTCACGGCCTTCTCCGGGAGTAAAAGATTCGTTCTGTGATTTTGAGATGAGATATGGTCATTCCAAAGAACGTTCCGTCCATTCATCTCAATCCTTTATAGCTTTTGTTACATCCAAAATGTTCCCGCCATTTCAATTCTACGACTTTCTCCAGGTATTCAGTTGTAGTAGAGAGAAGGTGGAATCTTGTTTGATCTTAAGGTAGCGTTGGTATTCCTTTCAACAAAGTGAAACAGTTTTCAAAGGAGAATAATCCCTATACCTATCCAATACAACACATGACAAAAGATCGCAATTTATATGGGGGTCATCAAAAAATAGCCTGATTCTTTCGGTCATCACCGCAGGCTATACTCTTGACCCCATCACTGCTAGGACAACAAGCAGGTGCAGTCCTGAGGACGTGATTACCAGGCTATCAACTTATTTAATCTGCTTTGTCCAGAGACAAACTAGATTACTGGTGGCGCGGGGAATGCAGACATGTGATACAGGCCGCGAACGAACAGTGCGTCATCGTCACCTCACCTTCTCGCACGCTGGCATTCGCATCGACCTTTCCGGGTCACGGTACTACTTATTAAACTGGTGGTGGCGACGACGGTGGAAGGCCGACACCGTCGTCGTCCCCGGCGTTAATGATAGTCATCGTTGACCTGCATCGTAGGCGGTAAACAGGGAAAATGGCGATGCGCCCCGCTTTGATGACGTCGGATATCTCATCGGTGAATCGCAGGGACTTTCACATCTAGCGATGGGTTTCTCGAGGGTCCACCTTATCAACTGTCGACGGTTGGTCAAGTGCCAGTTAGACCGAAGCGTACTGTCGAATCTCACAGAAATAACCTGTAACACTGGCAGTTTCACGTTTGTCGCTATTATTAAGTAACCGTTACGACCAAAAGCGAAGGGTTCTATCCTGTCTTTATATATGCAGCTATTCGCGTGTTTCTTTTTATCGTAGCGTTTTGTCTACAGACTTGTAAATTGGCATCAGTACTCCACTAGAACCCTTCTAAAAATGCTTTTTAAAAATTTCTTTGGGGGGGGGAGAGGCCTTTTTGACCTTCTAAGGAAGAGCTACATATGTAGCTTTTCTCTCTCTTTTAGTCTCGCCGTATGATCTACCGACACTGCAAAATTCACTATCTTTTTTCTTGTTAACTACCTGTAGATCTGATAATCTGACCTGCCATTTGAACCTTAAAGTTCTAAACAATTAGAAACCATCAACATAGTCAACATCAATCCAGGTTCCCTCAGATTTTGAGTTGATCTGGTTTTCTTAAATATGTGTCACTCGTATAGGTCGCACCAATGGAGTAAAAGGACTGAAAAATTAGGCATTTATTCCCTATTTATGTCTTTCTTTGAAAAATTCTCCACAAAATACATTGTAATGTTATGTTAAAATGGTCCCTCAGTTTGTGCCCGACAGTGCTTACGTTTGCTTTCTAAAATTTTGGACGTGTACTGATCACCATCGGCCTTTAAAGGTCCGTCCTTGGACATAGACCTTCCTAACCATTCATCAGATCTCACTATCGTGGGCATCACGGTGCCAATATCTCCTGGACCTGTCTGAAACGTCATGCCATCTTATTTTTCTGCCAGGCACAGTTTTGCATATAATCTCTTGGGACCCACGCTGTAAGTCATGATATCTTGGCACTCTTGCAACGTGGCTCCCCTTTTGCCAGTTGAGTTTTCTAATGGATTCTACGATGTTTCTTACACATGTTCTTTCTCTAATATACTGTGCAGTCATCTGATCCTCTACCAAACACGTTGCATAGTCCTTAGTATGAGAGCCCATCTTTTGGTTGGGTTCCATGTTTCAACTCCATAGGTGACTATCAGGATGACGCATTCATTATAGACCTTTTTTTTTCAGGACAAATGGGATTTAAATGTTGTTGAATGTTGAGCTGGCTCAAATCGAAAGCCCACAAGCCAAGGGTGATTCTTCGTTTCATTTCTTCTTTTGAGGATTTCATACAGATTTATCGTCCCTGGTAGATGTAGAGGACAACTTTCTTTAGCTCTGTGTCTTTGATCTACGTTCTTATGTCTTTGTCTCCAACGTATTTGTCGTACATGACGTTGATTCCATTAAAATCCATGTGAAGAACAATTATCTTGCTTTCTTTATTTAATTCGTCTAACATCAGGAATTCATTAAATTTCTCGACAAAGAATATCATATTGTCAGCAAACCTTAGGTACTTACCATTGATTCTGATTCCTTTATTTGTCCAGTCTAAATTTCGGAAGATCATTTCACGGTAAGCTATGAAGGGTTTGGGTGAGCTTGTGTCGCTTTGATTCACTCCTTTTTCAAGCTGGAAGGGCTCAGTTTTATGTAGCCTGATAAAAGACCTGTTGGAGCTTTATTCTGATTGAGACATTTGTTGAAGAGTTTAGCTAGTTTCCTAGTGATACCTTTACCAGCTTTTTTAGTGGGTCCAATGTGATGTTATCTGGTCCTAGGAGCCTTTCCTTTTTTTTTTTTTTGACGGTTTGATGGCTTTGTTTCGCCTCCAACTGACTAACTTCCGTGAAATTTCGAACTAGGGGCCTCTGACATGAACGTCCTGGTCTTTGTTTAGTGGTTCTTGTTTGAAGGAATAGAGACTCTTGTAGAATTCTTTTGCTCGTTCAACGAGTTCAATACTTTTCAATAATGACTCTGGAAAAATAAGGAATGAAACATTATAACTCATTAGTGGAATATAAGACGACTTTTTAAAATTGCTGACAGGTTATCAAATAAAGAGAAACCCCGATTGTCCAAACAAGAATCATAGGGGGTATTTGGATTATTAATTGTTCGGATAAATGAACTGATCATAAAAAAAGAAAGCCACGCTGAAGATGATTACGGGACTTAGAAATCTCATTCGGATAATTGATATTCGAGTACCCGAGCTTTCTCCGTACTAAGCAACTTGGAAATAGCAGGCTCAGATGAGATTCGGCTTCTCTAAAAGTGCGGTGTTTCTACGCTCGAGTTTATCATGAAGGTTTCTCTTGTTTTCATTTAAACACATCGCTATCATATTTTGAGATGATTGTCCTCACACTTGAGTGGTATGATAAAGTAAAAATGGGAATGGTTAGAGTGCTAAAACCACAAACCATTGACAAGAAGATTATATGTGCAAAGTACCGTTTTTTTCTGTTTTGTTTCTATTTTTTGTTTTTTGCTGAAGCATCTGGCTCTTGGCACTGGAGATCATCAGTCTTCTTTGTCATCTAACTCTTATCCAAAGACTCCTAAAATAGAGATACGCTAAAATAGATGGATCGATAGATAGATATAAACAAACTGGAATAAAAGGATGGATAGCAGGATATAGATAGATCTATACCTTGTATAATAAATCACCGTATCCCGCACGTGTATCAGGCCTAATTATCTAAAAGGATGATCTATGATTATCTTCTTAAAAAATAGATCTTTTATCTCAAATTATCCAAAAAAAAAAAAAAAAACACAAGATTTGGGCATTGTTGGTCCAAAATGACCATGCAGTCCTTTTAGAAAACAAAATAACCGTTTAAGATGATGCCTGGAGGTATTCTCATGCACACTTTCGATGTGACAGGGAGCACCTGGGAACACACACAGAGACTAAGAGAGAGGAACGGGTTACCCGGTTGGCTGGTTGGTCGTGCCACTTGTGGGGCTACAGTCATTCAATAGATAGATAATACATCTAATGAGTTTGATTATTATCGATTGCCACATATTAACAGCCTTGTGCCATTCTATGTTGAGCCTCCTGGACGCACACACACACACACACACACACACACACACAAAACAAAAACAAATATGTGCGTGAGTGAAATAAGATTCATTTCATGCTAAAGTGATCTATTTCCACTCACCTGAATTCATGCCATTTTGAGTCCGAATCAATTCTGATTATTTCTCGATTAATTGATTCTATTTCCCTCTATTTGTTTATGTTTATTTCAGTAACAATGAATTTATTGCTTCTTTCTTTAATCTCGGGTTCCCCCTCTTCGTTTCAAATCAGATAATCTGCTTTCTTTAATTGGTTTCTTGATATTTTTAGACAAATTTAAATTGAACTTCTTTTCGTGTCTCGGAAAACAGCACAGGATTCAAATTAACTCTTAAATTCATATAAAAAAAACAAATCCTAAATGGAGGGGAATAACTTCCGTCCGGGGTTACTTCCCTTGCATTTTTAAGTATTTTTTAAAATTAGATTTGTCCATACATCTCTATAAGACGCTTTTAGTCGGTTGGTTGATCCCTCTGTCGGTCCCACTTACATTAAACACGGAAATTGGAAGGAAAAGATTTGATGTCATTAAAGATGTGACGTCATTGTTGATATGATGTAAGCAATTGATGAACGAGTTTAGAATTTTTGTATTTGAAAAAAAAGACATTTACGATTTTTATTGAAAATAATACTTTCGGAAAATAATAATATTGCAAGTATGAGAATCAATTGACGCAAAGGGAGACTACTTGCTCTTCTTCTGCACCCAACTGCTTCTACAACCACGGATGATAGGCATATCGTCAAATACCTGGTTCTTGTTTCGAGCCATAGTCCGGCTTAACGTTCAACTTTGAAAGAGATGAGCACGAAAAAACCTCCCGGCTCCGATTGAAAACTATACACTTTTTTTGAGGTCATAGAAACTGTCCATTAAAGAACAATGCGAAAAAGAAAAATGATTTGAAATATTATAGAGGAATCTCCATTAGTAGCCAGTCTCTAGTTAGGAACGGTTTCAAGCAGTTTGTGATTTTGAGAATCTAAAATCACATGCACTCATTTTTTTCATTATCAAAATAAGAAGTACATTTTTATTCCTCCAGCATTTACATGTGATACATACATTCATAGCCAGCTAGTTAGCCAGATTAGGTTAAAAAATAATTACCTCTATTATTGTTCGGACTATCCTCATCTTGGTTGTTTTCCATACAACGTTTCAGCCATTGTACTCTACGGCCTTCATCAGGTATCATCTGGTATGTGTGGGGGAAGTAACGAATCGAACCCTTTATTTAACTGATGGGGGTATATGGACTGCACTCCCCTCTTAGCTGTAGTAGTATTTTTGAATTATTGTTATCTCACACTGGGATTGAACCTAGAATAATAATAGAGATAATAATAACACCTTATCCCAAAAACTCAGAGAAACATTAAAAAATGATGTTAACACACTTGGTGAAAGTTTTGGTTGACAATTTCTAAAAATTGTTCTTATCAGATTAAGTTTTGAAAAATCGACACACGCACACACACACACACACACATATATATATATATATATATATATATATATATATATATATATATATATATATATATATATATATATATATACATATATATATATATATATATATATATATATATATATATATATATATATATATATATATAAATCTTACGCTTTTCGAAGGTTCACTTTACGCCACTTTTTTGCTTTTACAAAAAAAAAGGCGAAAAACCAAAATTAGCAATCAGCATCTGTTTTACAACCAGACATTATAAAGACAGCGAGCTCCCTCTTCCCCACCCCTGACACCTACACCCATCTCTTCTGTAACTCCTATAATCCCAACTTTCATCGACTCAGCCGAAAATACCATGATTATCGTTTGGGGTGTAGAAATCTTACAAATTCCTGCATAGATTATTGGTGATTGCTGTCGGTTTACGGCATACAAAATGTTTCTTAGGTGGGGTTCTACTTTCGAATACCGGGAAAACCTCAGTATAAATCCAAAAGTCCACCATAACCGTTAACTTAATTTTTTCCAATTTTCAAGTTGATCTGGCGGTCTATTTATGAATTTATGTATGTATCACGTATACAGGTCGCACCAAAGGGGCTATAAAGCCGAAAATGTCTTGAAAACTTGAATTTTCTATTTCGATCTTCAATCTAAAAAAAAGTTATAGTGGGGGAGGGTCTTAATTTACAATATAAGTGTATGCTAAATTGGTCCTTTAGTCCAGTAGTATTCATGCTAGTATGTTGTTTTTAATTTAGACTTTTTACGTGATCATTGCTCGGCAAATGGTTAGAGACGTGACATTCATTGATCGCCTCCATTTCAATTTTTTCAATTGATCACTCCCAACACGGCACATGGCGCTTTCCATTGAGTAACTAACCAGACCTATCTCCAATCTATTTGATATTTTAAGTTAGTTTGGCAGAAGCCCCCTATCCCAACCCTGATCAATATGGAGGACTTTTCTCTGCATACTTTTCCTCTCTGATTTCAAAATTTTGTTATCTCAGATTTCTCTTCGGATATAAGCATAGTTTCTTTAAAATTCGCACATCACCGAAACCCCAGCCATTTCTTTTTGGTATTTCTCCTTTGAAATTTCATTATACCTAAAGGAAATCGTTTTTTTCTTTTGGATTCGCTGGGAAAGGAATGAGCAGTCTGGATAATAAAAATGGGATGCAATTAGTCTTCTGTGCCATGCACCACAGATATGGCGAAATTCTTCAAAAACCATTGAAAAAATTCCTTTCTTTGTCCAAGTCTGGAGTTGACTTTTTTTCTTTCGTATCAAGAACAACAAGAACACCAAGATCAATCTTGACCAAATTTAGAGGAGTGAGAATTAACATTAACCTTCCATAATTTCAAATCACGACCAAGTGATTGGTAGTCGACTCTCTTATTGAACCAAACTGACATTTATCTTTAAAAAGGAACTCAAGAGATCCTTCCATTCTAATAAATACATTTTACACGAATATGTATTCTTTTCATATTTTTCCAATCATATATACAAAACAAAAGTTACACAAATCTTCGTCAGTCGGAGTAGAAGTAGGGGTGGAGTTTGACCCTGAAGCAGCTAGTCTTGTTTTCTTTGTTTTTGCAATCTCCTCATTCTTCCGGTTTTCCTTCCTTTCTTGGGTTACTTTTCACTCTTACATACATTCGTTCTTTCTGTCCCTTCCTTCATTTTTTCTTTCTCATTTTCTTGTAAAAAGGTATGTATTTTCCTTTCTCATTCTTCAGTAATGTCTCTGTCTATTTTCCTTTCTACTTCAGCTGGATTCTTATTTTCTTTCTGCCTTTCTTTCTCTTGTGCTCCTTTGTTTATTTATTTTTTCCAGTGGTCTTGTGCAGTATTAAGCTAAGAAGAAAAAGAAGAACAAGAAGAAGAAGAACAACAACAACAACGACAATAATAATAATAATAATAATAATAATAATAATAATAATAATAATAATAATAATAATAATAATAATAATAATAATAATAATAATAAATACCACCGTTGCAGAAGTTAAGTGAGCATACCTTTGTCATCTTCATTTGCCATAGGCCCGGGTTGGAGACTTAGTAAAATGATTGTTTCTATCTAGAATTTACCCGCCTATGAAAGAAAAGAGTCTCTGAAGACATCAAATATAATTAGGAGACATATTGAACTCCTATGATCTACAGCAAGACGGACAATCCTGCATTAAAAAGCAGTGATACACTAATGTGATAATAATAGTGAGAAGAAGAAGAAAAAGAAGAAGAACAAGAAGAAGAAGAAGAAATTGAAAGCGAGATTGAAAGAACTGGGAACAAGAGGAAGGGTTAAGACTATACATACCACAGCACTGCTGGGGACTATACTAATGCAGAGAGAAGAGAAGAGGGTGACGATACGAACCACAGCACTGCTATGATAGGTGAGGGAGATGGGAGAAGAAGGCTGAAGACCTGAGGAGACTTACTGTCACTCAGCTTTTAACCTCTGGACAACTGGTGTGAAACTGTAAACCACAACACAGCTGTTGACTGTGAAAGTGTTGAGAGGAGGGTTGGAGACTTGAGTTGACTTGCTGTCACTCAATCTTTAGCTGTGACCACTAAGTAACTGGTATGAAAATTATTCATCATCATCATCATCATCATTATTATTATTATTATTATTATTATTATTATTATTATTATTATTATTATTATTATCATGAACAACACATCTGTCCCGACTGAATATTGAGAAGAATCCTTGATCATTGAAGAGAATTGATTTCAATGGAAGCTAGCAGTCGCTTCTGGTGTGAAAACAAGCTAGAATGAATGACGCAGGTGTTAGTAAAAGCGGGGGAACATACGGGCGGTACACACCATTGCATTGTTGTAATCTACGAGGACACTGAGAAGAAGGTTGGATAACTGATGAGATTGAGTGATTTGGCATTCGGCAATGACCAAAAAGCATCTTGTGAGAAAGTGCAAACCCCAGCACAGCTGTTGATAGCAAGAATACTGAGAGCAGGGCTGGAGATTGGAGGAGTCTTCCCGTCACAGTCTCCAGCGATGACCTTACATATAATGAGCATAGATGAAACTTTCCTCTTTTTTTTGTCGCTAACACATCTCATAGGTCAATTAACCTTCCTATCATTTTATAACAGTTACATAATGAATTACGTCGTAGAAGTTACTAAGACTTTAGGTTCGATCACACATTAAAACAGTTTGAACTGAGACATAGAACAACTTGAAATTGGGATACTTGAATTATTACTAAATGGATTATCCAATGAAATAGTTTAAGGCTTCTTTGAGCCGATCCATAGACCCATCATTTTTGACAGCTACATTCTACAGATATAATGATCCTGATCAAAGCTAAGTACTACACAAACACCAACGTACCTATAAGCATTTACAATTGACCTAAGTAACTTTATTCTATTGCTACCCCATCAATCCTGACTATCAACTCCATCTTGACAACCATCCTAACGGAAATATCAATTATCTCCACAGTCTTAATTACCCAAACATTACCTTTCCTTCGATTAACCTTAATCTTCTATTTCTTTAAATCCCCTTACCAAGCTAACACTAAAATATCCCCACTTCATTCATCCCCCCCATCCCACCCCACGATTCCTTTCGTTCTGCTCTTGCAAACACGGTTCCTATCTGCACAAATCAACAGGGAGCAGGGGGGAGGACTATTTCCGAATTTCGCCCCAACCGAGGACATACTTCAAGGCACACCACGCTGCCCTGGCTTCCAGGAATGCCATTTGCCTAGAACCGGGATGCTGGTGTCGGTCTCTTGGGATATTTACTTCTGAGTTGAACGGGAGAATCGACTTCGTTGACACAAATGATCGATGAAGGCAGACGCGAGAGCAAACTGATTGCTTCCCTGATCGACAAAGGAATGCTAAACTCCTGACACATTCAACCTTTGGATAAATCGAGTATTTTCATTTTTATTATCATTATTATTGAACTACCGTAGCCATCAAAGATGGCGAAAGATTCTTTTTTTTTTATAGTTGCAAGTGTTTATGCGTCTGTCAATGTGTTTGTGTGTTTCAGCGCTTCTAGTCAAACTGTTTTATCTAGATATTCAAAAAAATAGCTTCGGTACTCTACTAAACCCTTTCTTAAATGATTTTTTTCTTCTTTTGGGAACTTATTCTGACAGATCTATTGATGACTAGATTCTCTAAGATCTAGATGTTTTTAGATGTTCTTTTACGATGATTTAAATGTTTTCCAGCGGAAAACGCTGGTGATGACATAGATAGAACCGATTCCGACCATATTTATTCTTCTATGATATATATTCACATTTGAGTTTTCACACCAGTGACGACCAGTGGTTTTCAGTGGAGATCAAGTGAAAGCAAGTCTACTCAATAATCCGAAATTCTCCTCGGTATTATGGCTGAATTCAGAATCATTTCGACGATCTCAACTCTTCTCCGTACTCCTAGTTCTGCCAACCTTTTGCTATTTTCTTCAGGACTGTTCCCAGTGATCCTATATCTATTAGCACTACTGTCATCTTCATGTTCTACTTTTTCACTGGTTTGCCAGAACAGCGATATCCATGTTCTTTTCTCCCTGTTCACGACTATTATTATCCATTCGCAGGTTCACACCATAGGTGTCTGTTGGCTGTCGCCTGGGGGATCAAGTGACGGCCTATCTTCTCAAATCTCCAGTGCCTACCTTGGTACTCATGCCGACCCCGGTACTGTCATCATCTAGACAAGCTCTACCCTTCAACGAATATCCAACATGGCACGTAGACATAATAGTGAGGATCAAAGTCACTCATCATCGCTATGGTCGTTCTTCGTAAGCGAAGATAGACACGGTCTTAGTTCTAAGTGCTGCAGCAGCTGCCGTACAGCCCAGCGTCTGAAGCCATCATTTGCGCTTGACTTGGATTAGAGTGACGAAGAGTTCATTTGTACAGTCAAATCCGAAACGGGTCCTCATTCTTTTTATTTGTATTTCTATTTAATCATGTTTTGCTTTTGTTTGTTTTTTTGTTTTGCTTTTTCCATCATTTCAGCCTGTCTTATAGATTATTTGTTCAGCTAGTTTTTCCTTTTTTTATCAAGAAATTTTCTTTCTTTTCTCTTTGTTATATATTCTTTTTGCCGCTTCTCTCTCTTTCTCATTCAACATGATACCTCCCCCTCTCTCTCTTTCTCTCTCTATCTATCTATCTACTTATTATCTATCTCCCTCTCACTCCCTCTCTCTCTCTCTCTCTCTCTGTTTGGCATACCATGTTTTTGATGCCTCTCAAGTTGTTCCTCTCTTCTGCATTCAACGTATTATATATTTCTTCTCTCTCACTCTCTTTGTCTTTCTTTTTATTCTGATCTCCGTCTACTGTCATTTTATTTTGTCTCTTTCTTTGAGTGTATTTGTTTATACGACCTCTCTCTCTCTCTCTCTCTCTCTGTCTTACTCTCCCTCTCTCTCATCATATTATCCTTACCTTTGACTCCCCCTCACTTTTCTCCCTCGCACTATCATACTCTATTTTGGCCGCTATTCTCACACATTAAAACGGATCTGTTTCTTCTACATTCTCTCACCCTCTCCTTCTCTCTTCCCTCTCTCTCCCTCTCTCTTTCTCTTGTTCTTTCACTCAGTCTTATCGTTTTCTCTGTCCGTCTGTTCGTCGCTCTCCAACTAAATGATTTATCCACCCCTTTTATCCCTTTATTTGTCTGTTTTAACCCACCCACGTCAGTTGCAACGCTAGAGTGCCTTTGGGATTCACCGCTGTTTTCTTAAGCTTAATTAAGATAATTGTAATGCGGTAAGTCACGTGAGGCTTTCGCAGGCCGTATCAAGCATTCAATAATTTGGACTACGGTGGAAATTGGCTTCGTCAAAATGCACAATTATTTCATAAGGGACATCAACAATCTAAAGGATCAATTTAGCATAAAATTACATTGTAAACTGAACTTCCACTGGAAAACTATTCAGAGAAATTTTAAAACAGAAACGAACAAAGAAACATTTTTCTTGATACCTAGTAGATGTTTAAATTTTCAGCCTTTTTGCTCTATACAAGTCTATACGCGTGATACATAGTTAGCAAATCAACAAGACCAAACTAAAAACTGGGAAAATCTCTGTTGAATCTTCTGGTTTGATTGCTATGTTCAGCTAGTGAAATATAAAATAATGCTCTTTATAGAGTATATATAGATTGAAATTTTCAAGATAGGACCAAATATTCACGCAAGTATCCGTACCATGCATGAATAAATCACCGTAGCCAACACGTGTACCAGAATCTATTATCTGAAAGATCATCAAAAATATCTTTAAAAAATATTTTTTCTATCTAAAATTACGTGAATGAATACCAGCAAAAGATTCTGGGATTGTTAGTCCCAAAATTCACTTTTTGTGAAAAAAAAAATGTTCTCGATGGTACATAATGGTTCGCTCATGCAATGTTTCCCGACTATAGCATCAAAACTGTTATAGGGAGCGCCCGGATATACACAAATACATACACACAAACGAGCAGAGAAGAAGCAACATCCCACTTGGCTGATTGGTCGGATGGGCCATTTGTGGAGTGATTTGATCAATTGGAACCAAAAAGTAAGGAGCAAGAATATCTTTAATATCGTAGGTGTGGAGTAATATGATTAGACGGAATGGCTGCTTACGTTCACTTCACACAACTGCCCTTGGAAGAGGTTTGGATCCCCCAGCTATGGGTAAGTAGCTTGGCAGTTGGCAGTACATCTTCGTCATTGAGCTCGCAAATCCAAACCGTGGAACCTAGTTGTTATTGAAAGTGCGATGCAGCCCTATGCTCACTATGGAGTCTATGGGGAAAATATCGAAAACAAATAGAGCTACAAATCTTCATGAGCAGATAATAACCATCCCTAAATAGTTCCGTCTTAAAAACATTAAGTCATCAATGAATTATAATGCACTTTTCTGTTTGATAGGGTCAAGAACTTGTATCCAAAATCACGATTTGATGAGTTTATTCATAATACTATCATCAATTTTCGTGTTGTATGGTTGCAGAATATGTTATCTGCCGTCCTGTTCATCAGTACAAAGCATTGCAGGCGATCTTGAACAGACAGAAGTTACTGAATAGACCTCAAAGCCAGGCTAAAAGTCCTTTGAAGGCATGTCACTATCGAACGGCCCAATCAGTGTCATTTTTAACCCTTTACTCGCGGCTATTGCTTATCGAAGATTCTCTTCTCAGTCGCCTAGATTACACACAGCAAGTTTAGCACAACAAAGAGAACGCCAGACCAAAGCATGAAAAGGCCGAGACCAGAATAAATGGACTTGGAAAGACGGAAAATGCTGAACTGGGGAAATATTCACAAAAATAAAATCTGACGTTTGAAATCGCCGTCAAAAAGCAATGGCGAAGGAGAGGATAGGTTAGGATGGTTCAGAACAAGAGAAAAATAAAGAAATGAATAGAGTTATAGAAAGAAATATAGGGAAGGAGATAATGAAGGCGAAGAAGAAAGGAAGAGATGGGCTAAAAAAAGAGAAGAATGGCAAAGATGAGAGAATAAGTAAGAGAAAGGCTAAAGAAGAAGAAGAAGAAGAAGAAGAAGAAGAAGAAGAAGAAGAAGAAGAAGAAGAAGAAGAAGAAGAAGAATGCAGGAAGAAGTAAGAGAGTGAAAAAAGGAGAAAATGAGCGAGAGGATGAAGAATGGAAAAAAGACAGAAAACAAAATAAAATTGAAAGTTTTCAAAAGTGCAAAAAAAGAGAATAGGCAAAAAATGTTAGAAGGAAAAAAAGGAAAAAGAAATGAAAGAGACACGGAGAGAGAGGGAACGAAAGAAAGAAGAGAGAAAGAAGAGCATGAGGTACAGAAGACAGTAAACAAGATAAAGTGGGAAAGAAAATCAATGCTGAAAAAAAAAGAAACAGAAAGAGAATTGAAAAATGAGAGAGAAAAAAGGAAAAACGGCTAAAAGCAGAAACGAAAGGGAACAAGAGGAAGAAGGAAGAGACAATAAAAGAAAAAGTATGAAACGAAATAACGAGAGGAAGGAAAGACAGAATAAGAGAAATTGAAGGGACGAAAGAAGGAATAAGGAAATAAGATACCTAAGGAAATAGAGTACAAAAGGAGAATAGAATGATTAATGGAATCAGAAAAAGAAAAAAAAGAGGTAAATGTAACGTTGAATAAGAAGACCAAAAGAGAAAAAAAAAACGTGGAGAGAATGTAAAAAAGAATTTGAAGAAAAGAAGAATTACTACTTCTGTCCAATAATAGTTGATACATTTCCAAACAAATTCCACACACTAAATGTATTAACTATTATGGGCCAGGGGGAGCAACAAAAAAGTTAAGAAAGAAGGAAAAAGAACAAAAACGAAATTGCAATGAAGCTTTTCATGTACCGTTGAAAGGGATATTGCAGACAATGGGGACCTTTGAAAAGGAACCGCGGATAGGCGAACAACTAAAAGGGAAACTGCTGATAGAGATAGGGCTCTGAACGGTAAACTGTAGATAAGAGGGGACAACGTAAATGGAAAATGCAGGTAAAGGAACCACCGAAAAGATAAGCCGATGATAGAAAAGGGACAGCCAGGAGAGAAAGTATTGATTATACAAAAAAAATGAATCTATAATCTCGTGCTTGATGACATCATTTTATATCCATCACGAGGATTAATTGGAAAAACAATAAATGATTTTTTTAATGATTTCAGTTAACTGGGGCCGACAAAGTGAGTTATAGAGATACGTGAATGCTTCTAAAAATTGAAGTAGAGTAGAGCCTTTACGCAGGGCACAGCATCAGTCATCCCTACCCGGGCATCTCATCTACTTCTTCAAGGTTTTCGGGGGAGTATATCCAGAATATATCTTAGTGGCAACCCTATTACGTGTGAATAATAGTCTTTATTTGAGAACGTTGAGCTGGGCTTACAGAAAATAATTGTACAGCAGCACCATAATCCTTTATTGACATAAGGTTCCATCTTTCAACACCCCACCCTGTGAGAATGCCTGACTCAAACAAGCACCCGAAGTGGCATTACTCACGTCACCATACAGTGAAAGCTAAAAAAAAAAAAAAAGAGAGAGAAAAGGAAAATAAAAATTTCAAAAGAAAATGGAAGGCTTACCTTTTCTGGAAATATTGCCAGAAAACCTCTTTCCTTGTTGCTAATATTGGCCTTCTGTGAAGTGATCAAACAAAACTTCTCTCGTGCAGTCATTCTCACTTACCTCTCCGTCTTCCACACCCTCAGTTTTCCTTTCGCTTTCTTCTCTACTTTCTGAGCCGCCTCTTCGGCTCGCCATCAAGATTTTTCGCGTTGTGATTCTTCTTCGCCATTCGGGTCGGCGAACCGGCCCACCCGCCCGATAAACATGGCCGCTGTCAACAGTTAGACGAGATGACCCGTGTTTGAAGTGGCCATGTTTGTTCAGAGCGCAATTCAGTGGCGCATCAACATTCTGCCGCCCGGATTGGATAATCAATGTTCGTTGGAGGGACGCGCACGATTGGCCAATGAATGCAGGATGACTTGTTTGTTGAGTAAATAGACAAGACGTTGAAAATGCTGCGCCGAACATTCCTTCTTTTACCTCTCGGCATCATCTTTATCTATCCAAGTCAAATCTACAGATCTGGCTTACTAACATATATCGATCTCAGTATATAGGCATATTACCATCATTAACATGATATATATATATATATATATATATATATATATATATATATATATATATATATATATATATATTACTATCTATCTATAAGCACACATGCATATAACATAATATATCTATATATCTGCATCTAACTGGCAATCTCTATTTTCATCTATGTGCATACAGATACACACATACACACACACACATACACACATAAATACAACATAATATATCTATATCTATTTATATATATACATATATATGTATATCTATGTATTCACATACAAATATATACTCTGATAATACCTACGATCTTCAGCTGATTGCAATAGTCAAGCAGAAGGCATGTTGGAGACGGTTCAAACCACAAGGCTGCTGTGATAGGTGAGAACGATTTGAGATGAGAGATGGTGATTTATTCTCACCCAGCCTCCAGTGATTATCACTAGGCAACTGGTGTGAAACTGTAATCAACAGCACTGCCACAGAGAGTGAGAGCATGAAGAGGCGGGCTGGAGACTTGAGGAGATTTGCTGTCACTCAGTCTCCAGCGGTGACCACCACGCAACTGATGTGAAAAGCAAAATAATAATAATGATGATGATGATGATGATGATGATGATGATGATGATGTATTTATGAGAAAAGGTGCTCAATATAAAACAAATAACTGTGTAGTATAATTCACTTTATTTCAAATGAATGAATGTTTTTGAAAAATCAAAAAATAAATTTCAGATTCATTTCTTTTTCATTTTGCATCAAATAATCAAATAACGTAACAAGCAATTTTCAAGAATGAATGTAAATTGTTCCAATTTATATATCCTGTGCTGAATATTATCAGTCAATTATTGTTATCAAAAAGATCCTGTCGTAAAGTGGTTGCATTAAGCGTCTCCCCATTCTATCATTAAAATTTACTTTAATGCTTGACCACTGACAATCTCTTTCTACTTCATTGGCAAAGCAATTATATAGTATGATACTTTGCATTGCATTCCTATAGTTAAATCATGTGCGATTCATTTACCTCTGTCAACTTCAAGGAGGTGTATGTATTCAGTCACGTCTGTTTGTCTGTTCGTCTCTTCGTTCGTCTGTCAACACGATATTTACAAAAGTACAGAATGAATTTTAATGAGATTTTGTGAAAGGTAGAGCAATTGACTACAAAAGAGATAATAGAATTCGGGGTCGGATCAAGCCATCTTTTCTCTGATTAAGAGATATCATTCCTTTTTCTTTTTTTCAAATACATTTATGAATTAGCTCATGGCTCTTCACACGATATCTTTGAAAGTTCTGGATATTTTTTCTATGAAATTCTGAGGAAGGGTGCGCAATAGTCTATGAAAAAAAAATGATTGAATTTAGGAGCGGGTCAAAGAACAATTATCTCCCCAAACGCCAGAGTTATATATCATTCATATCATTCCTTTCTTCCTGATTTTCAATGCTCGACACACAGACTAAGTGCCGAGAAATTTGCATAGAAAAATTAGGTTGATTTGCAGTATAAGTGCATGATTATCATTATCCTCTACTGCAAAAAATATTGAGCTTGTTGATGCAAGGAATAATTAAAGCTAAATACCGGAGTAGCGGAGTAACGATACGGTGATAGAATAACTTGCAATGTAGTAAAGAGATGGTTTGTCAGGATATCAGACAACTGGAGCACTGAAATGAGTGGATTCATGCCTTCTTTACAAACATACATCAATATGTGTGTGTCTGTGTACGTGCCTGTGCGCGTGTGTGTGTGTGTAATTGTCACGTTGAAAGAAACAAGTGGGGCAGATATAGACCGTGATTAGACAACACGAGAATTTGGAGATGAAACAATTGTTTGGATTTCTATATTATCATCAGCTGTTTAGCTCAATGGAAAGATCATCGCTACGTTGCAGTCGCTACCCTAGTGGTTGAAGGTTCGGTTCCTGCAGCAGTCCCATTTTCTTTGATTCTTTGCTCCATTTACGCTGTCAAAGGCCAAATGATACATTAACCATGTAATAACGTGAATTCATTTCAAGTTTCAATATGATATGACGCAATTTATAATCATATATATATATATATATATATATACATATATATAAATAGAAAGTCATGGATATCAGTATTCGAGAATGTGAATAACGAAAGAGAGGAACCAAATTATTTACGGTAGCGAGCGAAATGAAGTCGACGATCGGAAAAATGAAGAAATGAACCCCGGATCATCACTTCCAATTGCCATTTTTAGCAAATCAGTTCCGTTTTGTTTGTTTGTTTTTTTGCTGTTTTGTTTCCTCACTTTCCATTTCTTAATCTCCTTTTTCTCACTGCCTGTTGATCTATTCATATGGTCATCTACATGAATATACACGTGACCAGCGGTTATGAGATCTTACAGTGCATTCCGAGCCTTTCAGTTCGAAATGTCGTTTTTCCCAATTCGCAAAATATTCCCAATAAGTGCTTGTAATTCATTTATATTTTTCATATCCAAAACCCATATCTGATTCAGTCCATATATCTTTCAATCTTTTTATATCTCTCAGCATTTCTCTTTTTATCTCATTCTTTGGATACATCACTTTCTTCTTCTTCTTCTTCTTCTTCTTCTTCTTCTTCTTCTTCTTCTTCTTCTTCTTCTTCTTCTTCTTCTTCTTCTTCTTCTTCTCCACTCACTGCTTTTCACCCTCCTCTCCCTTCTCCCTTATTATCCCCTCTCCCTCTTCCTCCTCCACCACCACCAGGCTCTTCTACGTTATTTCACCTTTCAACATAACGGTCGATGGAGTCCTTCTGTTCTGCTATCATCGTTTGCCCAGCTTGTAGTATTTATAGAAAGCCAACAAAACACACAAGCCAAAAACAGGAGAGAGAGAATCTGTTTGCCTGAGCTTCAATTCTGTTCGTTGTGGCCGTCGGCGAATCCAAACTTGTCACTCTGTTATTATTTCCTTCATCTTGTGTCAACTTGTCAGCCAATTCGGATTGTAATCTCAGCTTAGGATGAGATTAACCGGTTAATCATTCGACGCTGTCTTCTACTTGTTATTCTGAGCCATCTTCTCGGCTCTATTAACGCTAAAAAGAGAAAAGCCTTTATTATTTCGTACTCGTTCAGTTTTCACACCAGTCCTATCTAGAGGCACTCATTGATGTTCAAGTGACAGCAAGTCTCCTCTGCACTTTTGCTAATTTACCTTTCTGTCTGTCCGTCCGTCTCTCAATACCTCTGAAAGTTCTAGTGGCTCCCGCTGTTGATCAAGCGACAGCAAGTCTTCTTGGTACTTCAGCAAATTTACCTTTCTGTCCTTCTGTCCTTCTGTCTATCCGTCTATCTATCAGTATCTCTAAAAGTTCAAATGGTTTCGGCTGATGATCAAGTCACAGCAAATTTCCACTGCATTCTTGCTAATTTACTTTTCTGTCTGTCTGTCTGTCTGTCCGTCCGCCTGACTTTATGGTAAGAAGCATTACATCAAAACACAAAACTTTTAATTTCATTATAACTCTGATAGCTGATCAATGTGTTGTTTAGAACCATCAGCGCCACTATATCTTTTCGTTACATAATTAAAGTAAATTAAATTACATTGTTTCTTCTTTGACTTCAAATAGATTTTTTTCGGTCCACTGACGTTTTAATCAACTTTTGAGGCGCATCCATATATTTTCTATATTCTTATTTTTTCCTTACATTATGATAAAATGAAATTCTTCCTTTAAAATAAATGATATAATTAAAATAAATTACATTGTTTCTTCTACGACTGAAAATAATTTTTTTCTTTTCGTTATACAGCAATTGTTTCTTTGGTTGCTCTGCATCGCTTCTTTGAAATTAAGTATTTTGTAAAGAGAAAAAACATAAGAACAAAGAAACAAGAAAAACAGTGAAATTAGTTCTAACCAACCACATACAATGATTAAAACACTTTGTCTAATAAATTTCAGACAGGCAAGGTTTGAATATTTCCCAGCCTTTCAGTCTAAAACAATTTTTACTTTATGGTTGAGGGATAGTAATATCTAACAAACTTCCTTCTCTTTGTTCACGATGATAAAATCTAGTCTACTTGCTTGGGTGGAGTAATTTGTGGAAAATTTCGAAATCTCATGTGATTTTACCTATCTCAGTCTCTGAGATAGCTTCTGGTTAGCGCATGTTTCATTTGTTTGCATGTTTAAAACTCAGTTGCTTGCATAGTTACAAGTTGATGACCGTTCTCACCCAATTATGCATATACTGTACACCCTCTGAGCTGGTTCGCTGCATTTGCTTTTTTCAAATGACGTCCTCTGCTTTGTTCCTCCACACAGGTTACATTTGCCATTCGGCTGTTTCAACTATCTTAGCTTTGTTAATACGTTTGTTTTAGGTCCATATTAATGGAAATCCCGTTTCTCTCTTCAAATGCCCTTTCTGCAAATATTCACTCATGTATTATTATTATTATTATTATTATTATTATTATTATTATTATTATTATTATTTGGAATCTCACACCAGTTGCCTGGCGGTAACCGCTGGAGTTTGAGTGACAGCAAATCTCCTCAAGTCTCCAGCCCTCCTCCCCTAGTAATCATAGGTCGCAATAATTCTGCGATTAACAGTTTCACACCGGTTGCCCAGTGGTTATCGCTGAAAGCTGAGTGACAATAAGTCTCCTCAGGTCTTCAGCTAACGTCTCCTCTCTTTCGCATATCATGACAGAGCTACAATTCGTTGCAGTACTTATATCTCTAGCACCTTCCTCAGTATCCGTGCAGTTCCCAGTAGTGCTGTGGTCTGTACGGTCTCTATCCTCCTCCTAATCCCGATCTCATCCAGTCTCTCCCTCAGCGTTTTGGGGACAGTTCCTAGTGCGCCCACTATGACCGGTACTACCCTGGTTTTCATGTTCCACATTTTTCTTAACTCCACACCAGTTGCCTGATGGTTACTGCTAGATGTTCAGTGACAACAAGTCTCCTCAAGTCTCCGGCCCTCCTCTCCACACTCTCATAGTCCAAAGCTGTACTGTGGTTTACAGTTCCAGACAAGTTGCCCGGTGGTTATCACTGAAGGCTGGGTAACCGTAAGTCTCCTCAGGTCTTCAGCCCAAATCTCATCTCTCCCTCTCCTATCTCGACAGTTCTGTGGTTCACACCTCCGTTACTATTTGAGTGTTTCGTTTGTTTTGCTTCTTTTTTCTTTTTTGTTTTTTGTTAATTTTTCTTCCTCCTTTGTTAGGCTACTGCTAACATTTTGGGTCGTAGTCCTTATATATTTAGTACTTTTGTCAGTATCCGTGCAGCTCCTAGCAGTGCTGTGGTCTGTACAGTCTCAATCCTTCCTTTTATCCCGAGTTCCCAAATCTTCTGCGTCGCCAGACACAGCCACGTCTATTATTTAGCAGGTTTTCTTCTACTTGTCTGCGATAACCACGTATTATCATTGTTGTTGTTGTTGTTGTTGTTGTTGATGATGATGATGATGATGATGATGATGATGATGATCCCCAGTATTCTGGACGTCTTCAGTAGAACTGTCAACTGGATGGTCTCGGTCCTTCCCCGGATTCTTAGTTCTTCATACTTTTTTGTAAGGCCCACCGCGGACCGTTCACTGGGTCCCGACCATTATTGGTACTACTGTCTCCCTCATGTTCCACAATTTATTCAGTTCCCTGTCAAGGCCCAAATACTTGTTGTTGTTTTTGTTGTTTGTCTTCATCGTTATAGCTATAATTCTTATTCACTAATATGTATTTTTGTTTCTTATTGTTTTCCCTAATACCCTCTTTGTGTCTTGTCTACGACAGTCTCTGGTTAGCTGAATGCAAAATGAAACCCTTTCTATCAGCAACAGCCAGACCCAGTCTCTTCACTTTAGTTTGGAATGACCTGTCTCAAACACGATTTGTGAAACTATTTCTCTCCCTTGCTCCTAATTCATTGGTTGTGTGAAGATATACTTTTCGCCAGTGCTTCTCAACCTTTTTAGTTTGAAATGATCTTCCGTTATTACAAGATGAATGTATCATTTGGCCTAGACAACGTAAATAGAATAAGCAATCAAAGCAAATAAAGCTGCTGCAGGAATTGAACCTGCGACCTACTTTGGAAATATATAATTAAAATAGAAAAACGAAAATTATTTTTCGACTACTAATGAATTGCATAGGACTAATTTACAATAAATAACAAAGGAGTACATCAGTTGGAAGACAGTGATTCGAAAAGATTTTCTTGTGTTTTCGACCTCCAATAATCGTTCTGCATCCCCTGGGAGACCCCTGTGCCTACTTTGAGAATCATGGCTTTAAATTGTCAAATCAAATTTGCACAATTCTCAGTAAATGTTTTTTTGTTTGTTTGGGTTTTTTTTACCAAACTATCATATCGGTTTAAAAATCACTTTTGAGGGGTCAGCTTTCTACTTTCGGTTATGATGAGGTTTCATAAGGATGTGGATATATTGATTTATTCAACGCTAGCCAGGAGTACGGTAGGAGAGTCTGCCTAACAAGTGTAGGTTTGTGGGGTTGTAGGGCCCAATCCTCACGGTGCAGATTTTCCACAATTAGAATGAGAGACCTGTGTTTCATCATCATTATTATTATCTATTCCAAACTGCACTAGCCAAGATCAGCTCGCACACACCGAGTACACTTCTTTAGACTTGTTGCCTTCCTCGGTAGCACAACGATCCGAGATGATAAAGCCGGCTGTCGAGTTGTAGGTATTACGTCAGAATAATTTCTACACGGCTGAAGGCTCCAACGGTGCGGTTATAATGCCAATAGCTGGGTGTCAGGCAGTGGATTTAGGGGCATTAGTTCGAAATGATCACAAAATACTTCAACCAGAATCTAACGATTCTATTTCCCGTGCTTCTACGCCAGCTCCTCATACAGGTCCTCGACACAGACGACATGCTGTTGTCATAAAATTTAGCAGAAGATTATACTTGCAAAATGGCTTTCCGCGGTATCTCAGCGAGCCGAGACTGTCAAACTGAAGGTTATTCTCAAAGTAGACTTCTCTTAGACGACCTTACAGGGCTGAACGGTGCAGAAATTTTACCCATAGCTTGGACTCCAGAGATAGATTCATTCATTCCCCAAGGGCACAAGTACAAAGCAGTTATCAAGTACTTAGGCCAGACTTGCCTTACTGTTAAATATTCGGCAAACTCTACACAGTGTTTTGCAATATAAACAGTGGTGTATTACCGTGGCAACGCTTGAGGATGGCGTTCCCTTTGCTTTCAGGGGAGGGAGAGATGGCATTCTATCGCCATCGATAGAATATTAAAATTCTCTTACAGAACACTGTTGACAAAAATGTCCAAATACTCATCCGATATGGCCTTCAGACGTCTCTGAAATCAGTAAAATTTCAAAAATATCCACCCTGCGTTTCCTCACTTCTTTTTTTTTTTTTGTGCTTTACCCCTAGATATAGACACCGCACTATTGCAATCATAATTAATCGGGAGAGTACACTCACAGCCGATCTATGCCTTTCCAAATGGTATTAAACCGAAGTGATCACAAACTCAGCCGGAAATTTGAACCCGTTTCGTCGATTCAATTTTCTGTGGTATAAGTTAGGCCAACACTGCGCATATTTTCTTGACTTAGACAACATGTTGTTGCTATTATGAATAAGCGGAAAGATATACTTACATTGCCCTCATATCTATTCATCTGTCAAGTGTGTCTTCTGAAGGTCAATTAGGTACAGACACTTTCAATTGCTCAGTCCGCCAACCAGGTTTGTGTTTATTTACTCTTTCGTCCTTGTTAGCTGAGTAAATAAAGCAACAGAAGATCAATGAACATGGGTAAAAAAATTACAAATGCAGAAAAATCGATTGAACATCAGCATGAATCGGCGGCGCAAATCACAGCTGCTCAATCTAACTTCGATTATAATCGACGCAGAAAATCTCTCATTTGGTCACATTTCCGAAATACAGTTGAGTTAATGTAACAGAATACAATAACAGTGAGTAAAGTAAATGTGTGTCAATGCATCTCTGTTCGACGCTGTTGGTCCCACTCGTGTTAAACAACAGAAATTGGAAGGAACGAAGAGATATGATGTTATTAAAAAGTATGATTTCATTAAAAAGTGTGACTTCTTTGAAAGATATAATTCATTTAAAAAAATCCATTCCGATCATTTTTACCAGCTGTTAATGATGTTATGATAGACAAAGAGCCACAAATGAAAAAAAAACACGCCAAAATTGGCCATTTATGAATTTTATTGAAAATGATTCATGCAGAATAATTGATATCTAAATATTTTCCAAGTATGATAATCAATTGAATTAAGGACTACTTGCCTTTCCTCTTTCTACTACTACTACTATCACGGATGATCAATAAATCGTTGAACTTATGGTTCGAGTTTTTTGTCAAACCCCAGTACAAAGTCTGGAGTTGACTTGGTTTCACTACTGTAGCAAGAACAAAAACAGCAAGAACAATCCACACCAAATTTGATTCGAAATTCCGACAACCAGATTGTCAATCATGTCTCTCACCTATTAAAATAAAGTCTTACTTATTTGCCAAAATGTAAGGGTTTGCTTATTACATTTTGTTAAATATAGTTTAATCTCGGAGATTTGATTGCGTAGTAATCTTTTTTTTTCTGTATATTTATCTATGTTAATAGCAATATGATTTTTGCTGTTTCTCTGTTTTTAACAATGAATTCTCGCACTAAAAGTGACAATGAATATTTCCTACCCACCACTAGGAATAATGGACTCCTCCACTTGAATTATTTACTATATATATATAAATATATATATATGTGTGTGAGTGTGTGTGTGTGTGTGTGTGTTCGGTGCACCACCAAACTTGAGACTAGAGTGAAAACTTCCAAATCACAGGCAAGAAACACCAAGTAACAAATTATTCTAATCTTTGAATAAATCGTTCGTGCATTTGGAAATAGCATACCTTATTCACTCACACTCAAGTTGTCTTTACGAAACTATTTTAGAAAAGTGTTAAATTAAGTGTTCAGATCAGAGATATCAATTGGTTAATTTAAAAGTTCTTCAAAACTCCAAAACTCATAGCTAATCTCATTGTTTTATTGGGAACCTTTTGTTGAAGAATGTTATTGGTAGTATTTTGTTGAACCATCGTTATCGTTTATGACTTGAGAAGTCCGATTAGGCAGGTTTTGAACCAAATCAGGCACTTAATTCAAGCAGCTAAGTCCCTGCACCATATTAAATCGTCTACATCTTTGAAAAACGTACTAATACGTCTTCAATGATATTGAAATCTGAGCTACTGGCCAGCTAGACCAAAACATTTACACTTTGCGCCTTGAAAAGTCATTGGGTGACTCTTGCAGTATGAATAGCAGCATTATCATGGTGAAACATGTTCTGCACGCCGTCAATCTGAACATCTTCAATTACTGAATTCGCCTCTGCGTATCCTATCGTGCTGTGACGCCTGTAAACAAACTGGAGTGCCATCTTCCCACTATATCCCGAGACAGTCCAAATCATGAGCCCATTACCTTCACTAACACGTTTTAAAAAGGTTCACTTTGATGATTGTGTGTCATGCCACTAACATTGATAGCCATCAGGGCCATCCTGATTGTGCTTCTTCTCGTCTGAGATGAGGACTCTCCCTCATTCTTCAGCCATGTCTGATGCAGTCTTACTTCGTTGGAGGATCATTTTCTGAGCTTGACGCAACAATTTTTTTCTTTGTTTGAATCATGACCCCTTGATTGTTTGTCTGATGGTCTCTTCGTGAATTTGAATGCTGGTTTTTGCTTTCAGACTAACCATGGATTGATAGTAGTCTGATAACTACCATCTCATCACAATCAGACATCTTCTTGGATCTACTATTTCTGTCATTTGCTCCATAATTATCTGGATCATGCAAGTGATTTTTCACACTTATCTGACTTCGGTAGAATTATCGATCGATTGACCAAAGTTCAAGAACTTGAATTTTGAACCCTCTTTATACCACCAATTGTCAACAAGTTTCTAGTCTAGTTGTAATGCAAATTTCAGATCATTAATATTTTCTAATGAGCACTGTTCAACTTCTTACTAATGGACTGTGATTTTATAACATATAACAATATATAAATCTGAACCTGCAATGCGTTATTCTAGATATTGATGAATTATTGCCGCCTTTTTTTACCATAGTTTGAAGTTTCAAGATGCCATATATATATATATATATAAAATTTTCCTTCGCTCTCTTTCTCTTTCTCAATCCCTTTCACTTTTTCTCACTCCCTCTCTCTGTTTCTCTCTTTCTCTCTAACTCTTTTTTCTCTATCCCTCTTTCTCGTTCCTCTTCTCTCTTTCTCTCTTTTCCTCTCATCCCCCTACCTCTTCTCATCTCCCTACCCCTCTCATCCCCCTACCCACTCTCTCTCTCTCTTTTACATTTTTTTCATTGTTAACCAAACTCTTCGACCTTCCAAAATCTGACTGGCTTATTACGTTCTATTCAGCCACGCGGTTTCATCTCGACAGAAGTTTCAGCTTTTTTACGTTCGACTTTTTATCTAATCGTCTCTTGCAGCAACAACAAAAATTACACACATGCACATATGTACATACATGCATGCATGTATACATACGTAGGTAAGTACATAGATGTATAAATGTAGTTTCAAACTTCCTGGATTCATCAAGACAGAGAAGCAGCTAACGATGTTCTATAATTTTGTTCAAAAAAGTGGGATTGTACACACACACACATACACACACACACACACACACACACACACACATATATATATATATATATATATATATATATATATATATATATATATATATATATATATGATGGAAAAATGAATATATAATCCGACAGAAATTATTTTAGATGCGTTACATCACTTTGAACCTCTATTTGGAATGATATCCAGTTATAACACAGTGAATCAACATTTGGTATCGACAGCGAAAATAGGATACACTATTGACAAAAATAGGGAATCAAACCTGGAGCCAATTGAGAGAGAAAAAGAGACGCTTTTGCGTAGTGGTGCTCTGACTATTGAACTAAACAACTGCCGGCAATGCAAAGGCCCAAATAACTGCTTCATGTCCCAATTTTCATTTTATTCATTCACGGTCTGTCTGTCTGTCTGTCTGTCTGTCTGTCTGTCTCTCTCTCTCTCTCTCTCTCTCTCTCTCAATATATAGATATATATATATATATATATATATATATATACATGCATAAAGATGGTAAGAGAGTTGGTAGATCAATAACAACACGATGTCTTCATAGACATGTGGAAATCTTGTCGTCAACACAAGTACCAAGGTGCCATGGAAGCGAAAAAAAAAGAGAATGAGAAAGAGAAGGTTAACAAGAAGAAGAAATATGATAGAGATAAGTAATAAGAAGAAGGTAAAAAAAAAAGTAAAAATTGAAGACTGCAAATGTTGAAGTACAGAAGGAAAATGAGCATTTTTGTTATGGAGAACTTTGAAGGAAAGAACGAAGCCTGAAAGAGAACAAGGATGTGGTAGATGAAATTTCGACTGAGAGCGGATAAGTAAGTAAGTAGCGCCCTTAAGCGTCCTTGATTTGGCTCCACATATTACTTTACTACCTACTCGGCCCGTTAGCAATATGTGAAATTGAGAGGCGACAAGCACCTGAAGTGGTGTCACTCGTTTCATCATGCACTATTTTACTCATAGCTGGGGGGGAGAGATGTATTCATGCCTCTCCTAAGGGTATTAGTGTGAAGTGAATGCAAACAGTTTCAGCCTGAGTTTGATTCGGTCCATTCTCTGTGCCGTTAACCGCTCGGCCACTTGTGCTTCCATGAAGAGCCCATGAAGTGGGGAAAGGAGGGATTAGAGAAGAAGTAAAAAAAAAAAAAAAAATTTTTTTAAAAGGGAAGAAAAGAAAAAAGGGGGAGTGCGTGCAGACATTGAAAAAAAAAGAAGTGAAGAAAAAGACGCTTGGATAAACAAAAGATCGATAGGAAAGAAGAAGAAGAAGAAGAAGAAGAAGAAGAAGAAGAAGAAGAAGAAGAAGAAGAAGAAGAAGAAGAAGAAGAAGAAGAAGAAGACAGTGAAAATTTTTCAGGAAGGACAGAGGATAATTGATGGAGAGAGAAAGAAAGAAAACCAAATAATTGGAACTGTACCAAAGACACTGAAAACAAGATTGGAAGAACGGGGGATAAGAGGAAGAATTGAAACTATACAGACCACAGCACCACTAGAGACTGCACGAATCCTGAAGAGAGCACTGGAAATATGATATGTACGACCCTCAGCTGTTAAAAAGGCATAATGGAGACGCTGCTGTGAAAGGTAAGGAAGATATGAGAGGAGGGCTGGAGACCTGAGAAGGGTTTACTCTCCCTCAGCCTTTAGCGGTACACACCGGGCAACTGGTGTGAAACTATTTGACTGCTGTTGACTGTGAGAGTGCGGAGAGGAGGGCTCGACACTTGAGTAGACTTGTTGTCACCCAATCAACAACGGTGACTACAAGGCATCAGGTGCAGAAATGCAAATAATGATAATAATTCACCATCACATTCGATAAGTGAGCAACCGTAGGGTAAAAATTTGATTTCATGTCAAGAAAAAAGTTCGTCAAACAATCAATATGGTTGGAATAAATTTTATTTATGATATCACTAGTATTTTCCATTGGAAACATCTGAAATGAAGTTTAAAAGGAAAAAAACAACATTTAGATCCTGGAGAATCTAGACGTTATTGACAAACTGAAAAAGGCCCAAAAGATATCTAAAAAAAAAAAAAGGCTTATTTTCCAAAAATGAAAATAAAAAAACATTTTTTGGGATGGGCCTCGTGTAGTAAACAAATTTTCAAGTCTGTAGATAAAACAGTACGCCCAGGAGCGCTGGAACACAATCAAGCACACAACATATGCACACATAAAAAGGGATAGAATAGATATGGTTGTTCAATAATAATAATAATAATAATAATAATAATAATAATAATAATAGTACCAGCACAGATTGGAGACGTTCTTGGAAAGGAGAAGAATCAATTTGCTCAGGGATTTTAGCATCCAAATCGACCATTCAATCTAAGCAAGAGAACCGGATCTGATATTATCACACAACTGCCAAATCTGAGATGTGCCTGTGTCTGTGGACCACAAAGTGAATATGAAGGAGATTGAAAAGTTGGAAAAGTGCTAGGGCTCGACCCCAGAGCTAAGATGAAAGTTAGGGTAGTGCCAATAATAGAAGGTGCACTGGGAAGGCAAGATCTGAGGAGTTTGTGATGAGAGCAGTGATTGAGACAATACAAACAACAGCGCTCCTGTGCTCTGCATGAATACTGAGGTTGATACAGGAAATATGAGAATTGCAACCTTCGGTTGTCAGCAATAGCTTAACAACTACAATGAAGAAGGCATGAGCGTGGGCAGAGTGGGAGAATGTCAATACAGTACAAACCAAAAGGTCGCTATATTATGTGAGGACACTGAGTCGAGTGGCTGGGAGACCTACTGCCACTCAGCCTCCACCAATGACCACGAGGCATCTGGTGACAAAGTCCAAACCACAGCATTGCCATGGATTGGTAGAATGCAGACAGAGGTATTAAAAACTTGAGGAGACTAGCTGGCACTAAGTCTCCAGCAATGACCACGTGAACATGCAGAATGATAATAATAGTAAGAAGAAGAAGAAGAAGAAGAAGAAGAAGAAGAAGAAGAAGAAGAAGAAGAACCACAACAACAACAACAACAACAACAAGGAGTCAAGTGAGAATGCTGGGCAATCTAGATATTATTAATAAACATGCAAAATGTTCAAGTGTGTTGACAAAACGGTATGACCAGGAGTGCATGAACGCACAAACACATACACCTATGAAAAAAGGATAGAAGCCTTTGCGACTTCTTGTGGGAGAAATAAAGAAAGGGAAAGAAAGGAAGAAATTACTCAGGAAAATGCAGAAAAAAGAAGGGAAGAAAGACAGAAAGAGAGTGGACAACAGAAGAACCAAATAATGAAGGAAAAAATGTATAAAACAGGGATAGAACGAAAAAAGAAGCAAAGAATGAGAGAAAAAGATCAGTGAAAAGAGGAATTTTACAAAAAGAAAACTAAAGACGATGAAGGAAGAAAAACCAACAAACGAATGAAAATCAAGAAAATGAGAAAGAAAGAAAGAACGAGAGAAAGAAAGAAAGAAAAAAAGAAAGAGAGAAAGAAAAATTCAAAGCAAGTAAAAAAAAGCAAAGGAAGACATGATGAAGGAAAGAAATAATGAAAGAAAGAAAGCGAACTAGATGAATGGTAGGAAAATGGCATTTTTAATGCACGATACTGCTTCAAGATGAAAAAGAGGCTAAGATGAAAGACTTCAAACCCAAATCTAAGAAGATTATGGCTTCCAGAATTTTGGATTTTTACTTTGATTGTTGCTTTCATATTTTCTGATCGATTTCCTACAAGTCGTCTTTTAAACGAACTTTTTAGACATTCCTTTTGGCAGAGAAAAATGTGTTTCATGTTCTTGCGCACATCCACATTCAAATTGGGCCTGTTTCAAAAACCACGATTCCTTCTTTTTTTTTTTTTCTTTTAATCCCATTTTTTTTGTTCGAGGAGGTGTGGTTGACCTAACAGAGGCGTTCATTTCTTGTTGCTCGCAGCCAGGCCATTCAGAGGGTTCCAGGGGAGATGAGGGGGGGGATTAGGCTTTCGTTATTGAGTGTAGTGAAGAGATCCGTCTCCTCTTTAAAAGGATTTATGGGATCACAACGGAAGCTCTCCAAGTGCTTGCAGCGCTTGGTATCCTTAGACAGTCACCCATCTAGGTACTGACCAGGATCAACGTTGCTCAACCTCGGAGATCGTGCGAGATCCGGTGTGGAGGAATGGAATCGGCGAACCAAGTTCAAACTCCGACTGTGATAGTTCGCGTTCATTTGGCATTAATGTATTTCGGAAAGGCATAAACCCATCTATTCTTCTCTCAGCTTTGGATAGAATTGGCAACCAGTCTAGGAGACCAAATCTAGCCCCCTTTTTATCATAGTTAAGATTAATCCTCATTTGCTTAATTCAATGTTATCATGAAGAAAATTGTTATTAACAAAGACATAGTTAGACTTTAAATTCTTTCAAGATATTCCCGATGCGCTGTATATTAACGGATTTTCGACCTATTTACAAACATGTACTGCTTTTAGAATTTACCATTATTACTTCAGAGAGTTCGAACCACACTGAGATCCCCACATTGTAACTTCCTTCCGGACAAGGTAAAGTTTAGAAAATACCAAAGAGTACATCAACCGATTGTTAACAAGTTATACTTGTATTATCATTATTACTGTAGATTCTGGGTGTTCGCACTATCCGTTAAACTAGATGAATGTCTCTCAGTCATGCACTGGAAAATCGTAACTCGAATAAGTTACAAATTTCCTTATTGCATGAAATAGAATAGTGATTTTTAAAGCGTACACAAAGGGGTAGTCACAATTGATTTATCCGCACTAATTGAAATTCATTGACCTAAATTCATTAATCAAGGGTTGTCTGTAAATATAGGGAGTGCCAGTTCAGGACTTTCGAAAAATCCTACATTCCGAATATCTCCTCTGGCCTTACAAAACACGAGATGAAACCCACTAACAACAGTTTATCAAAAGCAGTCTCACCTCCATCTGTCATATACAGTGAGTTCCGAAAGGTTACAACCGTCTCTTTGTAAACTTGCATTTAGACTATTTCAAATCTAAATATTATTTTATTCATACACAAATTACTAAAAAGTTACAAGAAGCTTTTTACATATAGATTTATCACTTTACAATATATGTTGATAGCAGATCATTTAACATGAATGTGGGTTCATGCCTAATCCATTACATGAAGGGTTGCACCTTTTATGCAACACCTTGTATATTCGTAAGTACGCTTGTTAAAGAAGCAATGCTGCCTTTCTCCAGTGCATTCCTTGGCTGCAGGGCTCAGGCAAAAATCTTAAAATTAACGCTATAATAACTCATGTTTTTTTTAGATATTTTCTAGTGTGTAGAGCAAGGAGACATCTGAATGGATATGTTTACGATTGAAATTCAGTTAGCATCTCTGAAATGGTGTCAATTATCTTGGAGTTTGTTTTTTCTTCTTTAGTTATTTCTTCTTGTTTTTATTTCATTTTTGGTATTGGGGTCTATGTGTTGAATTTTTTTTCTTTGTGTGTGAGTCTTCTTATTTTCGTTTGCATCTTTCAAATGCTTAACGTTTCTTTCTACTCCTGTGCAACTGGGGCATGCCGGGATATTGTTTGGATGGAGAAAGGAAGCAGAAGCTTAAACATAAGGGGGTGAAGGAAGGAGGAAGGGCAAAAGGGAGATGGTGGTAGTATCAGTGATGATGATGATGATGATGATGATGATGATGATGATGATGAAGGAGAAAAAACTCTCCATGATGATAATTAATTCAGGAGGAATGACAGCAACCAAAGTAGAAAGAAAGAAACATTTGAGAGGGAGGAAAGACTGGGTTGCTAACCGTCGACCTACACCAGGTACCCGAAGTATTTATCGAGCCCAGCTTGATCTGACAAAAGGCCACAGAGATGGAGCACCCAGAACGAATCGAAGATTAGAACAAGTAACACATAATAAAGTTCGCAAGTCAAGTACTGCGATCTCTAAATACTGCTTGCTCTGTACGAAGGACCACGTTTCTTGTCAAAGAAGTGTGATTCCTCCTACAGAGCAATTAATATTGTTTCCTTTTAGCATATTATACAGCAACTTTGTCGACATTCCTGTTTTACCACGTTAGTGTTAGGTTTAAGGGTATGGTTAAGTAATTTGGTATCACTGTCATTGGACTATGAGAGTATGCAAAAATAAAGCAATGATGATACTTCTCTACCCAATAGATATCAAGAAAGGAAGAATATGGGACGTCGGTTGAATAGTAAGCAAGAAGAAAGGGCACTTACCGTAGCACAATGGGTATCAAGCTCGATTCTTACTCGATTCTGATAGGAGTGAGTTTTATTTTCTTGGGAGGGACCATGTCCCCGAGTAAGAATGGCTTCATAAATGTGGATGTCTACTGTAGTACGATGCGTAGTTAATATTGTAGACTTTTCTCAAGTGCTATGTATTCTATTCTTACTGGATGTTCCAAAGTATTTGCCTTGTGCCAGTATTTGTCGTGCAGATATGGTACATGAATTAATGCCTTGGCTCCGCAGACAAAGATTGTTGGGAGAGATCGCCTCAGCAGTTGGACCATAGACAATGGCGCTTACGTGCAGATTTTCCCTCCTGCATGAGCATTGGATTTTTATGATGGGGCTAGCTTGCACAGGGCCAACACCACCCTTCAAACAAATGGTTAGCATCCTATAGTCCAATGATGTAGTACAGATTGTAGCAGGATTCCAAGGTTGTAAGTTTGACAGGAGTGCTCTTCTCCTAGCAGTTGCACGCTCACTGTTGGGTCTGCAATCCCTTTGTGGGAGTATTCCAACAGTAAGGCTTGCCTGTGGTTGGATCGCAAGGCAGGGATAATCTGCATGGGGACCCCAAAAAGCAATCTCTTTTTTTTTTAAGAAAATCAAAACAAAATAGGGTTGTAGGAACGCTTAGAAACGCACACCCACACACACAGGGTTACTCAGAATGAGAAAAATCTCTGGTCCACTTGGCTGGTTGTACGACGATTCAATTGATATTTACAGAGTCTGGATTCGTAAAGCTCAAAGCCGAATGAGAGAATTAGGATGGGAAGATTGTGTTGCACCGATCTTTCAAGCTTGTAAAACAACACTTGAAACCATGTTTTCTTTTTACTTGAACTCGACCACCGTTCACCGGTGTGAGTTGGAAAGATCCAACTGTTTCATCCATGTGGCAGGCTATGGTTATTCATTGGGTTGAGTTTATATTGCACACAACGTCACGTGCAGGTCGAACCGGTGCAGGTCGTACCAACCACACTTCCATAATGGTCTGAAAGCCTACCTTATTAACCATTGTGTTACATTAGATGCCTAAAGAAAAAGACATAATCAATCAGAGGAAAAGAAAGATATATCTTCTTTCATCTAGACCTTTGCCATTTTGGGGCTAAGGCATGTCTGTGACTATGATGATCAATAAAAACGACCCAAAGCTGAAGAGCAAGAATTAGAACCAAAGGAAAGAAAAACATCCTTGAAGAATTTCACGAAGGAAAGGTGTTTCCGGCATCGCTCTGAAAATTGAGCTACTCCAAGACGAACACTGACAGGCATTCTCTTGAGAACAAATGAAGAGAAAAAGAAAAAAGTGAAACGGTTTTGTCGTAGAGACAGACAAACGGAAAAATTGAAAATTCAGATTCCCGTAGCTTTATTTTTCAAAGAGTAATATTTCAGGAAGTTATCCAGATGTTTAAACAATCTTCTTGAAGATTCATCATGACAATATGTACTTTCGTGTGGAAGCTCTTTCCTAAGCGATACTCTCTATTTCGAGGTATTTTCTTTCGAATATGATTCGGGGGCGTAGGTAGATACTTGAGGGTCTAGGAGGATTTTCTCCCTCAGACACCCTCCAATATTTGGTAATAATTGTTATTGTATCATGTCAATAGAAATGTGATAGATGAATTATTATTTATAAAGCTTTTGAGGATTCCTCAGTCGAGTTGAGGAAGGAACGATTCGATATTGCTGACTCAATGCCTGGACAATTCTATGCCTATTGTATCTTATTATCTTTTAAAGATAATTTTAAAAGATGAAATAAGATTTATAACATAATTAAGGTATAGATTTATCATACATTTCTAAAACATTCATTAGATAACAATAAATGAATTATGCAAATATTCCAGAGGATCTTCTCTCCAATGTTCAAAACTATATTACGAATAAGAATTGAGTATATTTACAAAAATATCTACATGAATTCTGTATTCATGTAATTTTTTCTGTAATTAAGCTATTCCAGGGGAATTTTTTCTCATATGTTTGAACCTGTATAATGATTTTTATTTTGTTGTATAAGCATCTAGTCGGCTGCATTAAGTTGGGTCGCATTGACTAAGCTAAATCGAATTGTACCCTCCATTGGGATACCAAGGGCATTTTCAAATCGCCCTCATTCTCTCTCTCTCTTTCTCTCTCTCTCTCTCTCTCTCTCTCTCTCTCTCTCTCTCTCTCTTTACAGTGCCTTGCAATTCTCTCTGTGTCCTTATCTATAACCTTTCTCTCGCCCTTCTGTTCTTTCCTTACTGTCTTTTTATCCTCTCTCTCTAAATATATTTCTTTCTCCCTTGCTCTATCCCCATCTCCCTTCTGCTTGCCCCCCCCTCTCTCTCTCTCTCTCTCTCTCTCTCTCTCTCTCTCTCTCTCTCTCTCTCTCTTTCTCTCTCTCTCTCTCTCTCAGCTACTCCTCTGCTATGATTCTAGTCACTGAAAATGACGCTTGGTGATTGCAAAGTAAAGGCGGAGAGACTCTGAACGTAAGGCATTTGTCCGTGTCTAGTATTCAGCCGTGGAGATTGCTAACAAACTTTTTGTTGAACCTTTTTTTACCATTGTTGTTTTTTTATAATTTTTTTTCTTTTTTTTCTGGAGTCTTAGAGAATTTGTTAATTTATTTCTTTTTTGTTTGTTTATCTTCTTTGTTGTTAATTTTTTCCTAGATACTTTTTTCTCGGGCAATTTTCTCTAACTTGGTTTATTTTAATTTGCTTCATTCTCTTTTCTTATTTGTCTTTTATTCATGTTTTTATGTTCTTTTTTTTCTTCTACATATATTTTTTTTTTACTTATCTTTCTTGGTTTGTTGGACGAGCAATTACCCATGACGTGGGCTACTTATCTTTTAATCAAACGTTGTTTTCCTGACTTACCTGAAATGGCGACGTAATTTTCCTGGCTGCGAATTCGCCGGAGACAATAATATTGTAAAATACTGTTACAAGAAAGGTGAAAAACGAGATAAAAGAAATAAAGAAAAAAATGAAGAAAAGGGGGAAAGAGGAGAAGAAAGAGAGAAAGAAAGAAAAGAAAGAAAGAAAGAAAGAAAGAAAGAAAGAAAGAAAGAAAGAAAGAAAGAGAGAGAGAGAGAGAAAAATACGAAAGAATACGAAAAAGGAAATATGTGTGGAGGGGAGAAAGAAAGAAAGAAAGAAAGAAAGAAAGAAAGAAAGAAAGAAAGAAAGCGATGAACATATATAGAAGGGGGAATTGAAAGAAAGAGTATGAAAGAAGGAAAGAATTGAAGGAGGAAAAGAGAAAGAAAAGAAGGGACGAAGACAGAAAAATGGAAAGAGGTGGAAAGAGAGAAAGAGTGGTGAAAAGAAGAGAAGGAAAGAAAAGTAGGAAAGAAAAGAAGGAAAGGAAAGAAGGAAAAAAAGAAAGAAAGAAGATTTTCTAAGGATCCAAGTCCTGTCAAAAGCAGAAACAGTAAGAGGAGAAAATATTTACTACACTTAAATTAAGATAAA
>OY735210.1:43621859-43627828 GCA_963457665.1 Thysanoteuthis rhombus
AAGCATATCATTGACAGATGGTTATACACATCAAGGACTGGACAGCTGTTACAGAGTCAATCGACCAATGGAATAAGACTCTTGTGGCAAATCATGTACAAAACTGCGGGAGTTATTATTGGAGATAGTTTTGAAGATCGCAATGCCGACTGTCCTGACTGGCAGAAATATTTTTGGTATATTTGATTGAAGAGTTACTTTGAGTTACAGCATTGAAATATTTGGAAATATTTTACATCGTATGAGTGTCTGGGTTTTTTTTTAATAAGATAACATGACCCTTACCTCTTTTAAAGTATATTGTATTCCATGATACTAACAATAAAAACAATAAATAGAGCTAAATTATTTTTCCGTTCAGAATTCTTTAAAAATGCAATGAAAAGTATTATTTTAGGTAAAATAGGGATTAACCAGGTGTAAAAAGTATCCCAGATAGTCTTTCATGTTTCGAGAAGCCAAAAGTTGAATACGAAAGTACAGTGATATCTACGCTCCGAGGGCAAATCAAAAGTCATCTGAAGAATTTCCACGAAAAATACTGAGATCAGCTAAAGTTTGTGCGCTTCATTCAATTATTAATCAATGAAAGATACTGCCCTTCGGGGTATTTATGTTAGATTTGAGCATGTTAACTTTGTTAAAACTCCTATAAGCTAAAGTGGTGGACCTGTGATACAGTGCCTGCCCAAAACAGTAAAGCTTATTCTTGAACCCTGTTGTCTTCAAATGCTCATAACTTCCGCTCCTCTAAAGCTTAGAATAGAGGATTTAGATGTGTTAATTTGCATAAATTGAGCTTCACAGCTCATGTATGTTTCATCTCTAAATAATACCCAGTTCAACCCTATTTCGCCCGGATAACAAGGATAGACCAAATTGCTAAATTCTAAATAAAGAGCCAACCGAGCATATAAGATACCTCACAAAGGGCCTACACTTATAACATCGGGAATGCTGAGAATTATACAAGATAGCTCACATGGGGAGTCATTTATCTATTCTTAAAGACGGAGGAGGCGAAGAAGCCGAAAATTTATAGACCCATCACCTGTTTACCAACAACATACAACTTCCGACATGGAGATGACCTACAGCTTACTTAAAGAGAACAACTTGATACATGCAAGAGAGATGCAGTGTGAAAAAGGGAACTTCGAGTGGAAAGACCCACGACTTATAAAGGTCGAGTATTCGTCCCAATATCGATTAAATCAGGCTTTGATGGACCCTAAGAAACTTGGGTAAACATATCTAGAGCCGCCTCGTGCTTAGAGAAGTAAAATAGCTATCCCAGGAACAGGTCTGTAATGACTGAAATTTTGCAGCTGACTCTCTTTAACCAACGAATTAACATGTAATCATCCATCTCCTGGAGTGAGACGTTGGTGGGGCTGAGAAGCCCCTTCCCCAGACCCAAAGGTGCCCTTGCAAAAACAATGTTACCATTCATCCAACGTGACTCTGGAAACAAATCAAATATCTTTAAAACCGTTTTGGCCTATATTTGGAGGGGTGGCCAATTAATTTACTTTTTCAATACTAAATTAACCGAGATTAGCTATTTTCACAAAACTCAAAAAGGATGAAAGAAGCCGACGTGGCTCAACAGAAAAAGTACCAATGGCTGGGGAGCCCTGAAATAAAAGCAGGGAAGAAAGGTTGGATTATCGCTGCACCAGAACGATGCAGATCCTATCACCATCACGTAAGTAAAGATGGAGCTGATCAAGAATACAAAATCTGTGGAAAACATGAAGAGACGGTTGTGCACATCGCCTGAGGCTGCCCAGAAGATGCAAAACCGAGTACACACCCAGGCACAACAAGGCAGCGGCATACCTGTACTGGAAGATCTACGGGAAATACAAAAACAAAACATCTGAAATATGTTATGAGCACCAATCGAACACTGTCACAGAAAACAACGATGTTACCATCCTCTGGGACATGCCTGTTCCCATTGACAGAGGAATAAAACCAAACAGGCAAAAGATCGTTATCAGGAATATAAAAGTGTTGCATGCCCATCGACATGGCAATACTGTCTAAGAGAAAAAATCCGTAAATGTTACAGAGAATTTGTCTAAGTATAAATATCTAGGGATAGAGATCAACAGGAAGTGGGAAATTCAGACTGAAATAATACCAGTGATCATTGGAGACCAAGAACTCGTGAAGAAGTGAACAAAAAAAGTATACCGATCATATCCCAAGTAATATCTGCATCCACGAAATCAAAAAGATTGCCATGCTTCTCAAAGTAAACACGTTTGAACCAGGCTCTACAGTATGCAATACGAAGCTTTTAACATAGTTCAAGAAACAACAAGTCTCCCCAATACTCCAGGAGTTATCTTAGTATTCTGGCAAACTTCATTAGTACTGGCACCTGTTTTTCTCCGGATTCCTTGATTTTCCTTCTGTTTTGCTTGGTTCTATTAGGTCTTTCCCAGGGCTCCAATTACTATTGGCACCATCATCCTCAAATTTCACAGTTTCTCCAGCTCCCTGACAAGAACTAGATACGTATATAAGTTTTTCCTGTCTCCCAGTTGCACCCCAACATAATCTTACTCATTGAAGGTCAATCTAGCGTGTTGAATTGATTTCATTCGGTAACTCAGAAATTCCTACGGAGCTCTATTACAGCGCCAGGACTTTTTCAAAGATCTATTCAGGGGTAAAATAGAAAGCATTTAAAAAACACGTACCTCTACCAATGCCATTGTAAGGGAGGAGTGATTCAATCAGTACTCCCGTGGCCTATTGTCCTTCCTTTTACAAAGGTTCATTGAAATTCACTGAGAACTTGTGGATATATCGTGTGGACAGACATAGAACTCAGGCGATAATACATGGTTTTGACGTATAACAAAGACGAACGGGGTTCATTACGCATGAATGCGTCATAAACTTTAATTACTTCTCCTGTAATCTATTGTCTATCCTTCCAAAAACTTCATAGAAATTCATGGAGAACCTTTGGAGCTATCGTTCGGACTGACATGAAATTTTGGCGATATAAGGTGTTTTGGGCATATAACTAGAGTGGTAATTGAGCATGGATCCGTTCCAACGTTTGATCACTTCTTCTATAAGCTATTGCCCACCACTCCACAAAATGACATCAATATTCATTGAAAATCTTTGGAGCTACTGTGTTTTAGGAGGTATTATTGATGAAAGAGAGGAAGAAACAAATCGTAGAAGGAAGGAAAGAAAGGGGAATTTCGTAAAAGAAAGAAAGAAAGAAAGAAAGAAAAAACGAGGGAAAAGAAAAAATCGTAAAGAAAAGGAAGAATGAAGGAAATAAATCATAGACAAAAGAATGAAGGAAGGACGGGGACTTTAGAAGCAGAAAAGAATGGAATAGAGAACTAAAGGGAAGGAAGGAAAAAAGAAAGAAAGAAATGTTGAAAATAGATCAAAATAAAGGGGAAAATAAATGCTTAATAGTCAAATTGAAAGGAAAATGATAGGGGAAGAAACAAAAGAAAAAGAGGGGAAAAAAAGAAACCCCGGAAAGGTAGATAATAAAGCTGTCCTTATTTCTTGATTGTCATCTACATCTTCACAAATGTTCAATCATCCGGAGTTGTCTGCCCCTATCTAATCTACACCAAAACTGGCTTTACTTTTGGCTTCTGCAGATTTCACTTAAGCCTTTTTCTTGCCACTGACTCACTCACGTGATACAACGACGTTCAGCCATAATGGTTATAAAAACCAGCACATAATAGATATCGATTTCTAGTGTCTCGATCCTTGTCCGACAGATTCCTTATTTGGCTTCCACACTGAATGTTCAAATTTAAAGGATTTTCTATATACTGTTCGGTGACTGAAATAACTTTGCCTGTGAGATGAAATCTGCCGAGGGCACCTCATTGCTCATCTGATAAAGACACTCGTTCTGTTAGAGTCATTCAATCTTTATGGATTCAAACGTTATTCTAAAAAAACGAATGGACCATTTTTCAAAATACAGTAAACTCCCATTATTACTACACACCTGGGGAGAGCCTTCATAACGAATTTTGCCATTATGACGATTGGATTTTATACAAAGTGTGTCAATAATGAGATACCTAAAAGTCCAGAAAAATGATTCTTTGACACTCGTTTCTTGTTCAATGCCTCACGTTACATTTTGTGGTATTATTCTAAAGATTTACAATACAATCCACTGAAATCTTCGTATAAGACAAACTTGCCGTTGAAACGCGTGTTACAGTGAAGTTAAAATGTGTGTTAAAGTGCCGTTAGAACGTGTGCTGTTATAATATTGATCGTAAATTGATGTTATTCAAATTTATAGATGTTTCACAAAGTTCATGGATGTTAGATGAAATGACGAGAAAACGCAAGGAAAACATATAATCTATCTTTATAATGAACAGTGTGACTCTTTCTGCTTGTTTCCTGACCGAAACAGTGGACTCTTCCGCTTGAAGGTAAGCATCTAGCTGATGAAAATATCGCCCACCAACAACTGGTTCAAAAGTTGTTGGTTTTTTTTCCTAAAAAAAACAGTCACAAAAACTCCAGATATATCTGTGAATTTCAACGGCAAATTACTTGTTTATTACAAGACTGTCAGCTGTAGGGCCATTTTCGATTCCAACTTCTATTCCATCTGAAGATGATTGCTGCAAATTTTGTATCGTATGTATAATATATGTAAAACAATGTATAAATTTTTTTGTATTGATAGCACAGTACATCCGAGAAAAGACAAGTGTTAGGGACATCATAGAATCCATTAAAAATCTCAAATGGCGATGGGCTGGTCATGTTGCAAGAATGGTAGACAATCAATGGACATCACGACTCACAACATGGGTCCCCCGAGAGGACATACGCAACCGAGGCCGGCAAAATGTTAGATGGAGAGACAAGCTAGACAAGTTCGGGAAGTACTGGCTCCATGACGCCCATGATAGGGAATTGTGGCAAATCCTGGGGAGGGTCTATGTCCAACGACGGACGTTAAAAGACTAGTGATGATGATGATGATGATGATGATGATGATGATTTGCTGTTTATTTGAATGAAATTAGTGCTTGCACATAATTAACTTTCGAAAATGTCTAAATCAACTTAACTCAGTCAGTAAGAACGCATCCTAGTAATCAGTTGATCGTGAGTTCGAATCTCAGTTGGGGAATACGGAATTTACAGTCTTTACACATTAATTTGATGAAGATTGTTGAAGTGGTTCTTGTTACGGTAGGAAAACAAAGTCAACCACGTCAGCTGCTTCAGGGTTTTACTCCATTTTCACTCCATTTTCACTCCACTGGGTCAGCCTTTACACGTGACAAGATAGGAAAACGAAACGATTTCAGTCACTCGTCCAAATATTCGAAAAAACGAAAAAAATGTCTTCCCTATTCATTAAGGGAAGTTTGTAAGCCAATTTCAATGTTTCTATTATGAACGATTACGGTTGTCTACGTGACATATGAATAGAACGAAAATGCAGCTATTTCAAAGGAATTCTCGGAAGAGGAAAAGATGGAAAAGAAATTGAAGATAAGACAAAGGTCATAGGTTCATCGATACGTCCACCATCCGAAGTTATAGTAGCAGGAGGAAGAGGACGAAAAGGAAGATTGTTTTAGTTCATCCAAAGGTCCGGATCGAGTTCCATATCAATCCAACATGATACGGCTGAGAAAATTAACATTACTTGTTGTAGTAATATCAGGAGGAAAGAAGGAGAGGGTGACAGCCTATCCGAAGATGTAGACCTAGTTTTGTATCAATCCAACATGATACGGCTGAGAAAATTGATATCTGATGTCACTAGTTGTGGCAGTAGCAGGAGGAGGAAGAGGTGAGAGAGATCGTTCACTGAAATATCTGAACCAAGTTTCATATCAATTCAACATACATGTCGGAGGAAATCAATACTTAACATTACTAGCTGTAGAATTATTAGCAGAGGGAGGAGCAAGAACCCG
>OY735210.1:43628028-43650528 GCA_963457665.1 Thysanoteuthis rhombus
TCTATCTTTCTCTCTTTCTCTCTCTCTTTTTTCTCTGTTTTTCCATCCTTCCTCTCTTCTTTCCTTTATCTATTTCTCTATTCCTTCCTTTCGCTGACTGATGACAGAATAAAAACAGAATATATCTCTCCGTTTGTAATTCATTTCTCCTTCTATTTATCATTTAAATTTCATAAGATTTTCCAGAAGAAAAAAGTCTCAACTTTTTGTTCTGTACTTTACTTCATTGTAAGAAAGAGAAATAAATTCAAAGCAATAGAAGGTATTTGACAATAACAAATATTCCTACCTTACTCTATCCAGAACCTTGTTTCTCGGATATCTCCATTCAAATCTGGATTGAAATTCAAATTCTCAAGCATCAGTCGTACCGTCGCTCTAAGCTCTAGAATTCTTAGACTAGAATCGAACAAAGCAATAAAAAAAAACATTCTAAATAGTTTATTTTGAATAAATCCTCAAGAGCCTCTTGTGAGTGACATTTAACAGATGATGACCCAGGAAAACGTTATACTGTACAGAAATAATTACAGGCGTAATGATCGAAAATCAAAACGGTCATTATTCGATCATTACGCCTGTAATTATTTCCACGCAGTATAACGTTTTTCTTGGTCATCATCTGTTAAATGTCATTCGCAAGAAGCTTTTGAGGATTTATTTGAAATAGACTATTTAGAATGTTTTTTATTGCATGGTTTGATTTTATTACATTATGAATTAGAAGTGTTATGATCAAAAATCAAAATGTTCATTACTCGATCATTACACCTGTAATTCATTGCAAGAGTATTCAACGTGTTTGTAAACCGTTTTAAACAATATTTTTTTGAATTTATTCGAATTATTTCCAAACTCTAGATTCGAACATTTTTCTGCTGGGTCATTCTCTGATGATCTTAGGACTGACCTTTCTGATTATCTACATTGACCTCTCTAACACGATACGAAATTTTGGGCCTTTGTTTGTGGATGACACAGATCTGTTCAGCTACCTCTTCAAAACTGATGCAGCATTCAATTGCTTACATAGCACAGTTTCAATCCAAAATGACATTAGCACAGTTGTACAATGGTACAATGCGGATGATTCTCTACATAGATAAAAGTTGCTCTCCACATTTTGGTTCAAACAACAAAATCATCAATATACCATACCCAATTAAACAAATACAAATCCTAGAAACAGTGACAAATCATATAACTACACATCCCACAACCTAACACTAGTAACTAAAGAAAATGATATTGGTATGAATGTGGGTGAACAGCATAACTTCAATAAACATCTTGAAGAGAAATCAATGAAACAAATCAGATGCTTGGTATATTTCAAATAAATGGACACTGCTTTATTCAAATTGCTCTACAAAACCCTGGTCAGGCCACATATAGAATATACAAGCTATACCTGGTCTTCACACATAAAAAATTCCAAGAAATGCTTCACAGAAGAGCTACCAAACAAGTACCACGACTAAAAGACCAGCCATTTGAAGACAGACTCAGAATACAAGAGCTGCCCATTTTGCAATGCAGGTAGTTAAAATACACATTTACAAAATAGCGTACATCACGGTTGGAAATAGGTGCTCGCTGTAAGATAAGTGGAGTAAACTCATGCTACTCAGAACAAAAAAAAAATAACAGAAGTCACAATCACAATTACAAAATTCATCACCATCCTTATAGTAGAGCAAGATTTATGACCCCCTTCGTAATGAAACCCCTCATCAAAAGAAATAGTGAATTATAATTCTGTTATTATGTTAAAAAATAACCCATCAGGAAGAACTAGCTTGACACGTAAATATAAACATTTCTGAAATATGATTTTCGTTTTACTGAAGTTCATGTGTAGGCCGATTTATTTTGCTTTCTTCGTTTAGATCATCTAACATTAGTTAAGAATCGTGTAGGTTTTCTGCTAAAAAGGACGGTGTCGTCTGCAAATCCAAGGTTGCTCAGATATTCGCCGTCTTTTTTGATTCCTCTATTATCCCAGTCCGTGCTTCGGAAGATCATCTCAAGGCAGGCTGTAAAGAGTTTTGGTGAGCTGGTATCACCTTGTCTTACTCCTTTTTGGAGCTGAAACGGTTCAGAGTCCTTATGTAGCCAAATGAAGGAGTTGCTGTGATTGTACATATGTTGCAGTACTTTGACGAAGGGTGATGGCCCTCATCACTATGGGAATTTCTACAGTGTCAAATGCCTTCTTGAAATCTATAAATGCTACAGCAAGTGGCATTTTGTATTCTGCTGCAATCTCTTTCAACTGATTTATAGAATGAAGATGGTCCCTGATCGAGTAACTTCTTCTAAATTAAGCCTGTTCTTGCGGTTGGTTTTCGTCTAGTGTTTTAGTAATCTGGTTGTTGATGATGTATGAAAGAATCATGCACAACCTTACATGGAGAGATCACAAGACAGTGTCGTATATAAGGAAGAAAACCAGAATCCAAGACATCATAGAAACTAAGGAAAAACTAAAATGGCAATGGGCAGGCCATGTTGCAAGAATGAAAGACAACCGATGGACATCACAACTCACAACATCGATCCCCAGAGATCACATTAGAATTCAAGGCCAACAGAACACACGATTAAGAGATGAACTAGACAAATTCAGGAAATACTGGCTCTGCTACGGCTATGATGCAGAATTCTGGCGAATCCTGAGGAAGGTCTATGTCCAACGACGGACTTTAAAAGACTGGTGATGATGATGATGATGAATTTATAATCATTCTGCCAGATCACATACCCATTTCTCGGTAACATATATATATATATATATATATATATATATATATATATATATATATATATATATATATATATATATATTACGCAAAGTTTTCATTTCATATCTCTGTAAAGGAAATTTATTTTAGTAACTTTTTATATAGTTCCGAAATATCCACGACCATATGCCAACAACTGATTTTTAATCTGATCAGTGTTATTCAACGTGTTATCTCATAACCATTTCTTTTATTCAAGTTTAGCATCTAAGTACATGTAATTTAGTTTTATTTCTATTGATATTTTCAATTGTATTCTTTGTATTGGAGATCATCAGCGGTTTTACCATAGCCCTGTTTCAGAAGCATAAATAAACAGAAGATGTTTCTTGCTATGGCACTCCAGATATGTTTATATGAACATGACTACTTCAAGATATATATGTATGATGAGCAAGTGCTTTTAAAGCAGTGTCTGAGTGTGCGTTCAGTGAGAGAGAAGGAGACAGTGACAGAGATAGAAAGAGAGGCTGAGAAGCAAAGACTGCGTGCGTGCGTCCAATAACCTTTTTTCTCTTAATTCGACACGAAAGTATTCACCATTTTTCTGCACAATAGAAAAATGTTTCCTAATTGTATTTTCTTCAGTGAATTCCGAATCGTAGAAACGACGCTGACGGGGGTTGGTGGGTTGTCTTGCAGGAATGACGCTTCCATCTTAAAACTAACATTCCTCGTCCGCTACCGTATTCCACAATGGACACTTCAATGGAAATTACAAAGAATCAACCACCGTGTCTTCGAGACTTCCTTATTTTGTGTTCATTCTTTCGATTTCCAAACCCCATCTATCCACATACCGACCATAATTAATATCGAATTTTCTTTATATCAGTGGCAAGAAGAAAAGTATGTGAATCTTTTTGAAGAAAAAATGTCAATAAATTTTGACAAAATAATTATAAAGAACCCGGACATATTCCTTACTGAAATATTTTTTTTTAATTAATAAATGGATATGACTGCTTGCATATTCATATTTAAAGGAAGCATTATTGGAATAACAGTTTGCTTTTGGGGGCCAGTACATAATCCATTTTAGGAATCGTCAAGCAGAACTGTCACTAAAACTGTCAACATGGGTTTCCTCAGTTTTCAAGTTGGTCTACCTGGTTGGCTATGTATCATGCGTTAAATTTAAACATCAACCCATAACGTATGAAAAAACCGAATTTTTTTTTCTTTCTGATACTCACCTGAAATACGTTTTTAGCAAGGGGTTCAATTTGCAATGACGATTCATGGTAAATTGGTCCCTTAGTTTGTATCCAGTAGCATTAACGCTTATTTTTGTTATTGTCTTTTTTTTTTCTTTTCTTTCGGAGGAGAGGGCTGACTTTTTTTAGAGAGCAATGTCCAACAAAAGGTAGATGGGGTAACTTATTCATTGATCACCCCTAGTTCCAATTTTGTAATTGATCTTCGCCAAGACGACATGCTGCCAAAAGACGATGGTCACGTGATCGTTTCTACTGAGTTATTAACCAGACTTGCTTCTCTGTTTTCTTTTTTTTTTTTCCATTCCTTTTTCAACTTCCTGTATTCCGATCGGTTGCAACCCTGCCACTCTGAAAAGATTTCGGAAAAGAAGAAAAAAAAAACAAAGCAAAAAGGATCCGTTATTTCCATTGTAAAAATCTTTAATGAACTCAACTGATTGGCTTTGTTGTACCAATACTGATTTTCTTTCCTTTCTGAATGCTTTTTTTTTCTTTGTTTTGTAATCGACTTCAACATACAAAAGAAAAATCTCATTAGTTTCAGTTTTTTTTTTATTGATCATATGAATATAAGGGAAATTCACTTATTCGGGGTAGAAACCTTTAGTCCGGTAATTCCTATGGTTCGGCACATTTTGGATCTGTCACCCAATGGTTTGTGAATCTGTCACCAAGGTGGAGCCGTTAGCTGCGCGGAGGCTCCAGACTTCGTTTAGATTGCAGCTGAGTGTTTTGGTGACACAGTCCTGTTAACTTCATATATTTCACTGTATTTTAGCCGTTCAGGATGTCAACTAAACGAAGGAAAAGATGTTAACGCTTAAAAGCGTAATCATAAAACATAACCGATGCTTGGAAAGTTGGAGTTACTAAATTATTTAGACGAACGAAGTTCTGTAAGAAGTTTGCGTGGGTTCTATGGGGTCGGGCCATCTACTGTGGATGATTTGAAGAAACAGAAGGAGCAGATTATTTTGTGGAAATAATGTCTTAAAGGTTAATTTCTGTTGTCCGGCATTTTTTGTAGACCGGCAATGGCCAGATTTCAAGCTGGTTAGATTGAAGAATTTCGACTTGTAATGAATATAAGAGGGATTCACTTATGAGGAAAACTGTTCTTTCTAAAAGCACGGAACAGAATTAACTTAATCCTCCAATATTTGGAAGAGCATACACATCCAGTTATGTCTGGATTTTTTTTTATCTGCCCGAACGATGTCTCCAAAATTTCTCAAGGAATTTTGAAAAAAATCTTCGTGGAAAGGTGAGCAAAATGCTCCGGAGGAAGTGATCAAATTTTGGGACGAATCTGTGTGCAGTTACCTCCCATGAAATGTAGCTCAACGTCCTCGCAGAATAGCATTGGTTGAGGTATGCGCTCCCCGAGTGCTTTTTTGTTTCTGTTGTAAAAATCTCTAATGAAACCAACAGATTGATTTCCTTGTATCAATGTTAACTGATTTTTCGCTTTTTATTATGAGATCTGTTGTGCGTTTTCTTATTTTTTTGTTTACTTTTGTAATCGAATTCTTTTAATCTATTTTGCCAAAGAATTATGGAATGACAAAAGAATAATGAAAATAATAGAATGAGAGAATAATGGAATAGAGGTTATGGAAAAAAAACGATGTTGAGGATTAGATTTGAAAAAATAAAAACAAGAACTAAAACATAAATGAAAATGCGAATACGAAAGAGCGGCTTATTATTTCTATAGTAACCGATTTTCTGTCGAAAATAAGAAAAGCGCTCGACGCATTCTCTCTTAAAGAAAGAAACACATTCACGTTATTTGTGTTCGTGCACACACGCGCAGACTCATACATACACAAAGATTTATACAAATGTAGACATGGATACAACATATATAACCACAAACTTGCGAACACACAGATATATATCCAAACATACATTCTAGATTCTTACATATAGCATATAAACACACTTACACATACGTTTATATGAATATGTATAGACAGAATGATAAGTATATTCTCATATATACATATATGATACACAAATATAAGTGAATAAAAACAGTAGAGGAAGATAGGTAAGCATTCTCAAATATCAATATGTAATGGGGAGTAATAGAAATAAATGATAAGAAATTCCTGTTACCAGATAGATTTAAGATATAAAGAATATATATATATATATATGTTTGATTATAAATTGCGTTTTATTATATCGAAACAATTTTCCGAGAATGAATCACTTCGCCAAGCCAATGTTCATAGAATAAAGAATCAAAGAAAATGGAGCAACTGCAGGATTCGAACCTGCGATCAATAGGATGGCCACTCCAACATAGCGTTGCTCTTACCATTGAAATCAACAGCGACCGGTAACGGAAAGGCCCAAATAGCTGTTTTCACTCAGAATTCTTATTTCGTTTATTCTTAGTCTATATCTTCTCTATGTGTTTCTTTTAACGTGACCATCATGTTATTAAGAAATGTGGCAGCCCCATTTTCTTTAATTGTTCATTCTGAGAACGTTCTCTAGGCCAAGTGATACATTCTCCGTGTAATAATGGAAGATCATTTTAGATATAAGTTTCAATATAATAAAACTCAATTTGTAATTATTCTGTCAAATCATATATCCATTTCCCAATAACACAAGGAATAGTGATGAATAGTCACACTGGTTGGAAATAAATTTGTTTTTAATAACTTGGTTATTTAGTAAAAACGTTGATGTTCATAGTTGTATTTTTCGGCTGACATATATATATATATATATATATGTATATGTATATATATATATATATATATATATATATATATATATATATATATATATATATATATATAACCATATAATGAGCTTAAATGGAAATCTTTCTGTTTATTTATTTATCTGTGTTTTTGTTTGTGCCCTAATGGGATGTTCTTATTGGTTGAATAACTCTCCAATTATGACATAACAAAATTACATCAAAGATACTCCTAAGACTTCATGTCTTTTCACATTAAAATACCATGAGATGAGTTGAGGCTCAAAGAGAATTGAAATCAGCATATTTGGATTATTAAAAACAAATTACCAAATAAAATAGTTTATGGCTCCTTATTGCCGATCCATACATGAATAACCCCGGCTGTCTAGATGGGTATATTCTAGTACATACATAATGAATCACTGAGTAAGGAGAAGAATGGGGATTTGGTAATATTTCGATATTCAGTTACAACGTCCTCAGACTAATAAATGTGGGTGCATTTTAATCCTGAAATATATATATATATATATATATATATATATATATATATATATATATATATATATATGCTCGGTATACTCGAGTAAAAGTAGATCTCACGTAATATTTGACCCCTGACCCCTATTTTTTGCCAAAAATTGGATTTTTCCATGTATCACATGTAAAAGTCACCTCTAGTTCTTCACAGACAACGAATCAACATTTGTGAATCAATGTTACGATGAAAAAATCAATTTTTCTACGCTATTGTAGTCTGATGTACGCATCAAAGCACACATCTTACTATATCCTTCACGGAGAAATCATAAAGATGGACGTGACGCTATTATAAATACTGATATCTAAATTCAATATTGGCCTGCATTATCTAAATAAAGTTTTGCTCCTGAATCCAGTGGTGATGTGTATTTCAACAGACACTGGTAGCAATGCAGCTTGGCCGAATTCATTAAAATCATGTAATCACTCCATCATTTCTTATACAAGCTAGTCCGACATGTATTTACCGGTAATTTAATATAATTACCATAAATCTGAATAGGTATATTCTGGTAACTCGAAATTATGATAACACAAGTATGCCTACCATTTGCAGATGTAAACACAGCAATGGATAGAAACACAACTAGGCTGAAATGCATTAACGATTCATCCCCGCCTTCATTCAAGATCTGATTAGACATGCAGCTGTTGATGATTAATATTAAATGTAAATACCGCTACAGTGATCAATTAGACAGTCAAATATTTGATAATCTTTCATTAGAGGAAATACCATTAGCTTAAAATGTTAGTTTAAGTATTAATAGATGAGAAAAAAATGGGAAATGGAAAAATTTGATGCGAAACTTTCAAGATTCATCAGAGCTTACGCAGCCTTACTCATGTGTTTTGTAAGTAGAACATGTGTTTTGATGTTTAGAAAAATCGGTATTATTAGCGTAATTCATTGATTTGGTTTTATTTATTTAGACACTATTTAGGTTTATTGATACTGTACTTGAGATCGTAGAGTGAATTTCAGACCCTCGAAAGTAGTATTCATGTCGACCCCATGAGTGTTACCTCAGAAATTCCCAAATCCCCCAAAATTCGACTTTTACATGACGTTTATATGTAACCATAATGTTGGGTTTCATCTCTGAAGGGGAGGCATAAATTTACAGCCAACTCAGGCGTCTGTACTAACTGCTGTGTCTCCCGGTCCTGCGTTTCTACACACATGCACACACAAAAATATAGGTAACCGTACTGTCGGTCATTTATAGCCATCTCAGCAACAGTGGTGTATCTCGGATCTGTGCTCACATTGCATAGTCGTACTATCGGGATACTCCACTTTCTTGATAGATATGTACTGCAAAGCCAAGCCATTATATATATATATATATATATATATATATATATATATATATATATATATATATATATCGTAATCGGTTGAGGTTGTCAATATTCATTTCGTTTTATTGCGCTTGGAAAGACATGAATCCACTTCTACGTGTATTTTTTCTCAACACTTGATATCTCAGCAAAAATGTCACGTCACTGGGATGCCACGATTGATTGGGATGAATGAATGAGTAAACATGTGTTCAATCATCCATTCTTCCAAATCAAATCATTTCCAAGAGCTACCGTACCTACCTGTGAAGTAGCTGCAAAAATCATTCACTGCCAGAATCATACTGCACATTATATAATCAATCAGCGTATCAATCAACCCCTCTCTCAACGTATATTTGTATTGATATATTCAGCTATTCATATAATTTGAACTATTGGAAGCGAAACAGACTCTGGAGTGAAAGTGTATGGAAACAAGGCTTATTAATCTGTAAATGTTTTCATTGATCGTCTAGACATGTTTTGAGAGGTATTCCCATCTTCACTAATGTGTGCTGTGTGTGTGTTCTATGTAATGGTTATAAGTTTACTGTGGAACATGTCCCCCATCAGGAGTTTTGCTTTGTGAACAAAAAATGGGTTCCCATCTGTTAGGACCATCCTATTGTGTGGGAGTCTGTGATGAAGTTTATGGTGTTAGCAGCAGTAGTAGGTCTTGGAGAGGACATAAGGTGTCAGGGTAGAAGGGAAGTGGTTTAGTGTTAGATTCTGTGGGTAGATTAGGGATAGTATAGGGAGGGTGATGAGGTTAAGGAACTTATAGGTCATTGATGTTGGCTCTGATTCGTACAAGTGGGCTGCCCGACCAAGGTTTTAGTTGTTGTGGGTCTGAGTGACTGCAAAGTTCCCAATACTAGATATACCTGAGAGAGGGTATATTGAGTATGTGAGGTTATTAGTGGGTAGACGATGATTTAGAGAACTTTGTGATTAGGGTTGTGAATTTTGGTGTTAAGTCCATTAGGGGAGAGAGTTTCAAGTTTGGTGATCCACATATCCTCATGTCTTTCTAGAATTTTAGTTATGTCAGTGGGTTTTTTTTTTCTTCTATTTTTTCAATGATAGTGAAGCTAGCGTCTGTGGCAAAATTATGACCGGGTGTGCGAAAGTGTAGTTCCACGGGAAATGGACTGGGATTGTTTTGTGATTTAATTCTGTGTCTGTGGTTGTTGAGTCAAATGTTGAATTGCCACTCAGACTTGCCTATGTATCGTAAATTGCATCAATTATATTCTAGAAGGTATATAATGTTTTTGCTACCACAGTTAGTGCTATGGTATATGTTGAAACATTCATATATATATACATATATATATAAGTTGAGATGAATTATATGTACACGCACCATGTGTATATGTATGCTACATCTCTGCGGGTATATATACATTTGGATATATACTCAGCTAAACCTTGAAATGTGCAGTTAATACGTCTAAAAATTTCCGTACTGTTTAAAACTGGACTGATCAAAGTCTCCTCACAGTTTAATGTACTTTTATGCTTATACATAGTTACATTAATTTGTACCGTACTACATTGAAACTCACATTAATCAAAACTGCCCTATTCAAGTTATTGCTGTACATGTATGTACGTACGTGTGTGTGTGTGGCTATATTTATCATTGATTTTTCTGCTATGAAAACGAAAATATATTCCCCACCAACCTCAGGCACGCTTTTGCAAATGGCGATAGAAAGAGAAGGAGAGAAACATTTCTCTATACAAAAGCCTGTTTCAATCTTACTCGCCCTCCATTAACAAATACCAGTGTGCATATAGCAGAATCGAGTGCATATACTTCTGTGTACGCAGCTACATCTGTGTACGCATAACCTTGAAAGAACGATACGCTCGGACGCATTGCAGGCACCGATCTGCAGGCGCCCATTCACGCACACGCGTCACGGGTACACACAGTCCATAAAACGTGAGGGTGGCTGCGGTTATTGGCAAAAAAAGGGTGACGAAATTCTCCCCTTACACACAGTGGACGCCATTTGTGAACTCTCACGCGACACGTTGTCGTTTCATCTTGTCCTCTGTCAGACAAAAACCTGTTGAAGAGGGAAAAGAAAGAAAGAAAGAAAGAAAAAAAGAAAGAAAGAAAGAAAGAAAGACAGAAAGAAAGAAATGGAGAAAATGGACAGACACTAGGCTTAAGGAGTAAAGGCAGGGAGAACAATTGATAAATGAAAAGTGTAATTACAGAGAAAGGAAGAAAGGAAGGAAGAGTTGAATGAGAAAGAACGATAGGAAGAAAGAAAAGAAGAAAAGGTCGAGTAAAGAGTGGGAAGGGTAACAGAAAAGGATTTGGCAAACTGATAAGATAATAAGATGAGAACAAAAGCAGAAAGAGGGGGGTAGGTATGGTTATTCAATCATTGACTACCATCGTGCTGTCTTGTGATATTTCCAGGAGAGGTTGAAAAAATCATGCACAACCTCACATGGAGATATCACAAGACGTGCACAAAATGGCAATGGGCTGGTCATATTGCAATAATGGCAGACAACCGATAGACACTATCACTTATAACATGGATCCCCATATATCACACACGAAACCAAAGCTGACAAAATACAAGATGGAGAAACGAATTATACAATTCTGGGAAAGGTCTATGTCCAACAACGAGCGATCGAAGACTTACGATGATGATGGTGATGATGATGATGATGACGACGATGGCGATGATGATGACGATGATGATGATGATGACGACGATGACGATGATGACAGCGAGTGTTGTCTTTCCCTGGTTATCTCAACAAGTCAACTTTCACTCCTTTCTCTTCTATTTTTCACATATTTCCTTCTCTATATTGCATTGCCACCTAATGTAAAGGTGTTACAACGTTACCAGATATCTTTTGCCGTTTTGGGACTGAATTAAGTAGCTTCAATACAAGAATAATCAAATAACTAAAAGTTCATCATTAGACTAAGCTTGCAACAAATATGAATTAAAATTCATTTTTTCAATCAATTGTTTATCTATATATATATATGTGTATGTATGTATGTGTGTGTGTGTGTGTGTGTGTGTGTTGCATCATATCATTCGTGTGTAAGGGATTATTATCTTTTGAAATTGTTCAATCAGTACCAAATCTATATTTTCGAAACCAAATAGATTTGTCCAGTACTAAACCCCCGGTTTAACCGACACACGTATAACGGTTTTCGAATTTAGTGGACATTTTAACAATGCATGTGCGTCGCCAAATCCGACATTTTATATCTATATTTAGATATTTTTGTTACATTTAGATAGAAGAAGTTATTTTCAGATATTAGTGTACGTATTTTTTTTTAATGAGGCTCAGATATTTTAATTTAATCTTTTTCTTTCTTTTTTTTTTGCAAAATCTTGATATAAGTATTTGATTAAGTTTTAAACTGAACTTTTATGAATCATCCAAAATATGAAAACCCCGGTGTTCTAGTTGCTTTCTATGCTGCCGTTTGTTTCTCTGCTTTCAACAACTCAGAAGTATAACAGGGAAAGCAAAAGGAAGGGTAGGACTGTCAAAAATCTTTGTAGATTGCTTGCTAGCTACATATTACATATTTTATCTTTCAAAAGTACGTAGTTTTATCGGCTGTTAAGATATGATAAGATTGTATAGCATCAATAACATGATTAGGTTATGAATTTCGACATTTAAAGCGTTATTCGAATTCATAGTCTCATCTGGGCTCAAAAACAGAAACTCGTTTGTGTCTATTCATTAGTTGATGGCCGGTATATTCCTTCAAACAGCAAAATGTTTTCTATTCAACCAATATTATTTTCCTGTTTATAAAAAAAAATCATTTTCCGAATAAATCTCAGTTTTATATCAATTTTAAAAGTTTCATTTTTTACTGATTCAAATCTCCACCAAAAGATTCGGGTTGAAATTTAGGGTTTAGGTTCGTTTTTAACCTTGCAGTTCTTGTTGGGGAATTTTTTCTTCCGATTTTAGATGTTCTTAATCCATTACACCTCGGAACCTTCAGGAAATTGGTTAGTTTTAATAAAAAAAAATACATCTTGCTACGTAGGTGGGGGTCAATTTAGAATCTAACTAGATAGAAGGATAACTTGGACACCTTTTTCACGCCATTGAATTATCTTTAGTTTTCTCAAAATTACCCTTATTTTCAAAGATGTGAAATGAAGTTCACTTTCATCCAAAACTTCATTATTGGGAAAAAAAAGGTACTATATTTTCACTTCATAGTTTTGGGGTTATTTTTCTATTTTGATATAGCAGGTAGTGAATGAAGAGCTAATAATATGTATTGTGCTTTTAGATAATTTCCTAGAATATCTAATTTTTTGGACATTTTTTGTTCCAATGTTGGATAATTGTTTTAGATACTTTTCTGGGTTAACTATATATTTTCAGATTTCTCTTACATCCTTTTTGTATACAAAAAAATTCAATAAGTTGACAATACTGCTTGCTTGATTTCTGCTTGGCTATCCTGTTATCATCGGTGATTTCTGAATGTTCACTTTATTCATTAAATTATTTCACTATCTTAACATTTGATAATGGCATCAACTGATACAGACCTTAGAAGATGGCGCGTGAATTTGAATGTGGCACAGAAATTAAAGTTTATTGAAAAACTGTCTCTCACTACGAACATTTTGGGCTGTTCAGAACCATCTTAGATGAGAAACATTATCAGGGTAGCAAACAACTTAAGCAGGACGCTTTCTTCTCGCGAATTTTACCGACTCATTATGTATCATAATTCAATATATCAAAATTCTATATTGTATCAAATAGAGTTTTTGCATTGAAATGTTTGAATTTGTAAAGAATAAAAAATTGGTTTTGAAAAATGCCCTCCTTCGGGTAACATTTGTTTTAACGGACATTCACAATTAACGGACACTCTCCGCCCATATTCGTCCGTTGAAAAATACCAAATGGCGACTCTGCACTCGGGGCGTTTTATTAGTTATCTTTGTATTTGCCGGTAAGCTTAACAAGTCAGCTCCAACTTCCTTCTCTTCCATTTTTCGCACATTCTCTTCCCAAAGAGGCTTTACCACTTGACGCAAAGGTGTTGACTCACACAAGGTTGTGTTATACTCATCCTGATCCTGCGATAACTAGAACGTGACGTAAACGAGAACTAGCAAACCGGACAAAGGGGAAACGATCGGCGCTAATTGGACCATAAAAATAAGCCGGGTGTGTAAAGACGGTGGTTGGGGTGACAGCTTATTAAAAGGTTGAAGGACGAGAAATGGAGGGAAAGGAAGGAAGGAAGGAAGGAAGGAAGGAAGGAAGGAAGGAAGGAAGGAAGGAAGGAAGGAAGGAAGGAAGGAAGGAAGGAAGGAAGGAAGGAAGGGAGGGAGGGAGGGAGGGAAGGAAGGAAGGAAGGAAGGAAGGAAGGAAAGAAAAAATGAATTGGAGTAACGTAATGAATAAAGGAAGAAATTTAGGAACGAAATCATGATGTTTTGGTAAATGAGGCAAGTGTGAGTCGGAAAAGAAGGAAGAAGGGAAGAATGTTTGAAAGGAATGCCTGGAATGAGGAAAGAGAAAGTAGAATCGAGAGAGGTAGACAGAGAAGTAAAGGCACAAAAACAAAACAATGGTTGCGAGAGAGAGAGAGAGAGAGAGAGAGAGAGGGGGGGGACGATGGGGAGTCAAAGAGAGACAGTGTCATTAAAGAAAGCTTTGAAATGAGTGAGAAACAGGAAAGATCTATGGCCGAAATAATTATGCATATCCCACCAGTACCAAAAGACGTGGTTCGAAACAAGCTAAAAGCCAGGATATCACGTGCTGATTTTGTAATCAAGCAGGCCTTCCCCACTTCAAAGATTACCGCAACACGACTTTCCTTTCCTTTCCTTTCCTAGCTCATGGCTTTGTGCCATACTAAACTAACCTTAGTAAATATCGAAACGAGGGAAAAGATCACCCTCTTTACAAGCCCCTAGGCATTGCATGTGGCGCCCACTTGTCAATTTTTTTCGCTCTTCCCAATCTATTCCAGATAGTTTAAAATTCTTTTGATGCCAACTCCCAATTCTTTTTTTCTCAAATAGCGCACTTTCTTCGCTTACTAACCTCTTCATCTTCCAAGACAAAAAGGAGCTCCTTTATCTTGGAAGCCAACCTCTGACACCTTTACTACTCCAACTAGTTCGGTCTTCACCGGGTTTACCGCACACGCACTCTTGTTAGGCTTGGTAAACTGTATCAATAACAGGTCTGGTAAGTCACTCAATAGAAACCGTCACGTGAGCAACGTTTTTTTGGCAGCATGCTGTGTTGGGGATGATCAATCAAAACATTGAAGAAGGGTTGCTCCACGGATGAATTATTTTTTCTGTCTTCTGTTGGGCAGTAATCACTGAAAAGTCCGAATTTAAAAAAAACGGGACGAATTTAGCATAAACGTACATTGCAAACTAAACCCACACTGAAAACCTATTTAATGGAGTAATTTAGAGATGATAAGGAGTAAATGTTGAAAGTTTCGGCCTTCTGCCTCTGTTGGTGGGGTCTTTACGCGTGATAGGCACCAAGCGAGCCAGTCAACTGGACTAACTAAAAAAGGTGAGAGAAACCTATTTTGACTGTTTGGGTGACAGTATTTGTTGGCGGTTTCAGATAATGAGTAAAGTAGGCACTTTGGTGTGAAGTCATGGTTAGCAAGCCAGTCTTGCAGACTTATGTGTTCGATCCTCACCGGGCTCCCCATACTTATAGCCTTGTGATGTGTAAAGCTAAACTTCGTAAATATTAGTTTACTCTGCAATGAAGAAATGGTTTGCAGGCCAGTCTAGCAGACAATTGGTTCTGGAAGAATTCGATTCTGACTGGGTTCCCCACAATTGTGGTCCAAGTTAAGCTTACCAAATATCGATGATAAACATAACAGTCTCCTCGGCTTGATGCTATGATTAGCAAGTCAATTTCACTGATCATAACTACTGTAGTGAGATTGATTCTCACTTGGTGCCTCATACTTATGACTTTGTGCAATAGTGAGCATAGTAAATAATAATTGTGGTAACATTGCCTGGTAGGATAATGTTTCGGCTCTCTGAGTGTAATAATAGCAATACCAAAGTTATTCAGTCCAAGGGGAAATAATCGGGTGTTGAAATGAATCAAGGATCAAAGGAATGTCTCTGGTGGATATTTATTACAAGCTTTTGTCACGGTATAATCTGGGATTTCTAATCTGATTGTCCAGTTTTTAGAGACAAAAGCGTTAGCGTTGATGCGTTCTCTGGGTGCTCCCTATTTTCTCCCCCAATCTCTCTTGCAACGTCAAACTCTTTTCATCTTCCATTTTTTTTTCTTCATTTCCTCCCACCTTCCTACACTTATTTTCCTGCCCCCGCTTTCTCTTACGCCCCCGTCTTCTTTTGGTTTAATCTTCCTCTTCCCATTCTTGACAGTAATTAATTAGTGCACAGATGAGTACCGATTAAAGTGATCAATGTGTCTTTAAATAGATCTAATCGAAATGGAATTTTGGGAAATTGTCGAAATCTATGCGGGAATAATTAATCCTGAGTTTCAAATTTGAAAAAAAATCAAAAATAAACATTCTACGGGAAACTATGAATCACCACCACCTATGGGTCTTTTTACCATGTAAATTAAGTGGTGGTGGTTGCAAAATTAAGTTGCCTTGATGAAAATACTAACAGTATGGTTTGAACCATAAATCCCTTGCCGGGCAAAAAGTAAAGGATCAATTTACAATGAACCTACATTTTGAACGGAACCCCTCACCAAAAACTTGTATCGGTGGGGGATTTTCAACAACAAAAAAAACAAACTCTATTCCAACTTATTGAGGGGAATATGTGCACAAAATTTAGGGCTGGTCCGGATACATAGATACGTATAAATGTCAGAACACATGAATAACCAGAGCCAGGCGACAGTGTTTAAACCGGTCTGTTGTGGGTAGCGATGATCGATGAATTTTTTTTAATATTCCTTGAAAGGACGAACAATTCGATTTTTTTTTTTTTTTTACGAAAACGGGTTGTTAGCGCGTTGAAGGAAAAGGCGCTAACCGGAACCGCGTTAATCGGTGTTTCCTGTTGTACGAAAACCAACCAGTTGGCACGAGACGCAAGCTTTTGAATATACACCAACAAACCCGAATGTCATTAAATTCGCCTTCATCTTCTACAGCCCCACCTCGGCGGCTGTACTCTCCGTCTTCTCTTTCCCACCGCCATTACTGACCTCTTTATTTCTCTGACCACTTTTATCGTCACCAATGGCACTTTGTGATCTACCCCTAACCCCACCTACCATCTTATTCATTACCCTCCGCCTTGATCAGCTGAAGTATCCCTCGCCCACACGCACATTAGAAACCACCAACCAAAACTGTCAACAAAGCAGTCAACATAGGTTTCTCTGTGTTTCAAGCTAACCAGTCTGTCTGGCTATGTATGTATCACACGTACAAACCGACTTATGGAGCCAGGGAGCCGAAAATTTCATCATTCACTCCTTCTTACGTCTACAAAAAAAAAACATTATTTTGTTTTGCTATGTTCTTCAATTACCGCTCGAAATAAATTTTGATGGTCGGGGTAGGGTCTGTTTGCAATGTAGATTTATGCTAAGTTGATCCCATGGTTTCAAATTTCAGACTTTTTGATGATCACTGCTCCCAAAGATATAAGAGAAATAACTTATTCATTGATCACCCTCTTTTCCAATCATTGATTGATCACTCTTGCCCGGTATGCTGCCAAAAACCATTGGTCACTTGACAATATCCATTGAGTGAGTAATCAGACTTGTTCTTTTTTTTTTCTCTTTGCTGCAGTTCATTAGCTTTGATCTTCCATCGAGTCATTGACACTTTCAAAGACTACACGAAAGACGAAGACGGAAAGGGTGAGAAAAAGGAAAGGTTTATTAGACTAGTCGCCCTGTTGCATCGCCGTTCCCGACCCTTGCAGTCTACTCTCGGGTAACCTCCTCATGGACGTATTCTCACACACAATCAACACTGCATTCATTATCACACCTACCAAATAGCCATCTTCTCAACTTGAAAGGGAAAAAAAACAAAAAAAAAAACAATACCAGCCAATCGATTATTCAATGACGAAAGCATTATAATTACACTACTTCATTTTAAGTCCGCTCGGATAGTGTAATGGTTAGCACGTCTGTTTCACAAGCTATAGGCCCTGAGTTTCTTTCCCCAGTATGAGTGGAGAGTGTGGAAAACTCATTAGAACATATTTCTCTGTGCACTCAGCAGCTAATTGAGTACAGTCTAAGCTGTGTGATTAGGGCGGCGGTATACTTTCAGTGGACTTGCATCCTGCCTCATGAAGAATTGTGGGAAAAAGTTGCGGTCTCGATCAGATTTGGGATTCACCGGCCAGTCATACTCCCATCTTGAGAGACGAACGCTTCACTTAATTTTGTTTTTACTTAATGTTGGCATTTTTTCTGTTATGATTTCCTAATTACTATTTTGGTCTCATTCAAAAGTGAATGAAGGTTTGTAATTTCCCAAGACATGGTCCGACTAATAAAGTAAAATGATGCAATTGGAATACTTCAGAGCTATAGTTTGATGGATAGAAAAAGAGGGTCCTATTCTTCAGCATAGTTACATCATATATAGAATACTCCCCCTGCAAAATACTAGTTTCGAGATAATGCTTTCTCGGTGAAGTCAAGTGAACTAATCACCATACTCTGAAGCCGTAGTTAGTGTCAATGGACGGAAAGAGGGGGTCCTGTTGAGCAATATATTTACAAGGATATCTTTGATTTAGTTCATTTTAACTAAAATACTTGAAAAGTAATTGCGAAATCTCGTAAACTCTTCCTCCTTAGCTAATTCCATTGCCCATCCTACCACAAAGTTTCATTGAAATTCATTGTGAATATTCGGAGATATTGTGCTGTGCACACATAGCTACGATGCAGGAGAGGTGACTGTGAACAATTATTTGATCCACCCCCAAATCAAAAAACGTCAGCATAAAAATACATAGAACAATAGTTTGATTCACCAACCTACAAACAAACTAACTATATGAATATGAGGTCAGGTAAAAAATACGTTTTTAAAAAAAGCGTGGTCAGAACAAAAAATTCCAAAAGAATGCATAATCAGAACGAAAAATTTCTTTAATGATGTCTTGAACATTTTAAATTCAAGTAATAAATCATATGACATAAGTATGGTGTCTAGTTCCTGTAGCAATTTTCTAGTTAATTGAACCCCCATAGTAAAACATGATGTAACGGGTGAAAACTTCCCGGAATCATTTCGTTCTCTATGCTAGAGCACCCTGGGTATGCGGGACTAAATAGTTTCTGCATACAATGCACCGTTTTTGCTAGGTTACAGTTACACGTCTACACACAGAAAAACTATCAATATAATAACGATAATCTTTCTGCTTGTGGGATTGTACGCATGTAACCGTAGCCTTGCAGAAAACTGCACATCGTAGGCAGAGTTTTGTTAGCCCAACACTTTCAGAATGGTCTAACCTGACAATTGAAGCAAAACCGAGTGATTTTCAACGGGTATATGTTTCAAAAGCGAGCGTCAATTTGCGAATTGATATTAATGCTGAAATCTATAGTTATTTTGTGTCCAACATCCGCAATGTTGTAAGAGAATGTGACTCAACCAGATATTATTGTGATTTTATGGGAGAATGATTATTCTGCTCAAACTGATTTTTTTCCACTTGTCATCATCTTTTGATACCGCCTTTTGGGGTTGTCGGTTTATTTTACTTGGCTTCATATCCTGATCACTTATCGTGGGGGTCAAAATAGAGGAATTTTTTTTCTCTTTTGAGGGTCAATAGAGAGGACTCCTCCCTTTTAACGGTCAAAAGTGGGAGGGATTTTTTTTCCTTTTTAGGGTTCAAAAGTAAGGGAAAATTTTTTCCTTTTAGAATTCAAAGGTGAAGGGAAAACTTATTTCCCTTTAAGGAGTCAAGTGAGGGGAACCTGTTTCCCGTTTTTAGAGGTAGAAAGTGAAGGAACTTTTTTTCTTTTTATGGAAAAATGATGTGAAAGAGTAGTTTATCGTTAATATTCATTTCCAAAAAATCATGATATGATATTCCCTTCAAAGGAAATGGCCCGGAATTGAGCTTCACGGCCGGTGATGGTAGCCTCTAAGTGAGTAAAGATTCATTTTATATTTCATGCATCCATCTATTCCAAAAGATGTCTGATGCTCATCGCTGGGGATTGAGTGACAGCAAGTGTCCTCCAATTTCCAGCACATTCCCTAGTATTATTCCTTGTGTTTGAGCACCATTAGTCACATCCCCCCCATTATGAATAATAATAATAATAATAATAATAATAATAATAATAATAATAATAATAATAATAATAATAATGCAAGTTGACGCAAGTCAGTCCAAGTGAAAGATTTGTACAGTGCAGGAAGTCGGAATATATATATATATATATATATATATATATATATATATATATATATATATATATATATATATATGTGTGTGTGTGTGTGTGTGTGTGTGTGCGTGTGTGTAATTAGTAGCCATATTGGTCCTGCAGCAGCAGTTCCTGGAAGGGAACGTCATTTTGTCCAACGGAGAACATCAATACAATATCTTCCTAGCAGAACTGAAGAGCTATCAAAGTGGACACAAAAATAAATCATGTATTATGAATAGGAAGTCCACAACTTAACTGGGTAGAGCGACAAAAACACACATAGCCACTTGGCTGCTTCGGCTTTAATTATTTTAATATTTCAAAATATAATGCAACCTTCAAGTCTGGTTGAAACTGGGATATTTTGTGTGTGAGGCAGGCGTGCTGTGAATTACACTATCCGACCAGACTATGTATTGATAGATATTCGCATAAAACGGCTGAATGGACAGGCTCCAATTTACAAAGAGACAACCAAAACTAATGGCATTATTAAATCAGATTAAATCAATTTATTGCAAGATGGCTCATGCAGCATGACAACAAATGACAGGATATACACTGGTGTTATTTATTAACAATAGATCGTTTGATAACTTAAACGTTACATCATTGTCAGGTGACGTCCAGCTAAAATTGAGGCAGGAAGAACAGAACACTCAACGGTCAGCTAATCGAAGTTATCCCCGAAAGATAACAACATATCACACATGCACAAACACGTATATGAATACATCCCCCCCACATATATATACATATATATATATATATATATATATATATATATATATATATATATATATATATATTATATATATATGAATAAATCCTTGTGTAATAGGATAACTATACCTCTCAAAGATACTTGAATATTTCAGCATTCCACATGAAAATAACTGCACGAATAGGCAGGCCTCAAGAGTGGCTATTCAACAATGGACCACTTACACACAACAAATCAGCCTATTTGATTTCACATAACATACAGTGATCTTCGACTCAATATGAGAACTAGGCATAAACAAATCATAGACAATACGAAGATGGCACTGCATTAATGAGATAAGAACACGATAAAGATTGCGAACCGTGTATGATTTGGGAATATATGTTTACTCTTTAAAACGAGACTCGTAACTGACTGGGAAAACAGGGGAGTAAACATAGAAGGAGAATATTTGAATCATTTAAGGTTGTTTGAGGATACTGCATTAATATCAGAAATATCATATGATTTACAAAACAGATTAAATGATCAAAATATGAAGATATCACATGCTGATTCTAAGGCATTCTGATATCCCCTACCCTTTAGAAATATTTATGCTCTGCTTTGTTTCTTAGGTATTTTCTGCTATATATATATATATATCCATCTTATATCCTTCTATCTATGTTTCCATCCATCTATTTCCTTATATTTTCAGTAGCTATCTATTTACATTGAACCCTTCATTGATACGACAGTCGTTCCAATAGCACCATTTAATGACTCACCTGCTCAAGAGGCACGTTTATTTTATATCCTCGCGAGTGAATTCATTTCATTTGTAGAATTGTAATCCGTATATAAGGTCACATTGTGGAAGAATGATAATTTTTTTTTTTGTAGTTTCTGGTTGCTCATTATTTACACTTTTAATATTACATGTCTAAGAAAAATGTACTTTTTCGTTTGCTAATAACTGGTCTGCTTCTCACTCGGAAAATTAATTAAACCTTTTCATCGTCCGTTGAACATGGACCATCGACAGCTCAGAGCTCTCGATCGTGAGCATTTTGGTGCAAATATTTCATATATGATTTCACTTATGATCTCTGAGGAGTCGTGACGATCAGCGCTTGCTTGACGTTCTTGCAACATGACCTGCCCATTGCAATTTGAGAGTTCTTCTGGATTTCACGATATCTCCTGTTTTTCTCAAATATACTGTGCTGTCTTGTCATTTCTCCATATGATCTTCAGCTTGACCCTCTCTCTGCACAGTTTTTGATCGGAGGTTGGGTTAAGTGCTATATTTCATCTCCATGTCTTGTTTATTGGTAGGACACTTTGGTTGTAAGAAGAAGTATAGATATGGGTACATTTTTCGGAGAGACACGGTATTATACCAGGCTTTAGTACTGAAAGACTGAAAGAAATAGAGGAATTCTTGCCGGTATTTAAGCAGCAATATTGATAAGATGTAAATTCCCCAAGACTGCATTTTCCACTGCACATTCTTCATCGCAGGCTGTCGATTCCTTTCTCCTCAAATCAGATTTATTGAGTCAGTTGCACATGGGTAAGATTTCCTTCGTTTCTCACCCCCCACCCACCCACCTCTATCTTTCTCCTACTGACATAGACGAAGTGGAAGACTGGGAGGGGGCACTCGAC
>OY735210.1:43653028-43685528 GCA_963457665.1 Thysanoteuthis rhombus
TTGAAAATCCAAGATGGCGGCCATTTTTATAAGTGGCCACCAAATTGACCTCTCTCGATTGATTTTTTTTCCTTAGAAATGTATGTAATCGGACGATTCGAATGATCACAACGTTGATTCCTTTGTTTTTAAGCCTGAGGCATTCGATTTTTACAATTTTATGTAGTCGGCATTCACCAATACTGACCAGGTATATTGGCATTGGCATATATGTTGTCCCATTTGCTCTGATGTGAATACTTATAACAAAACACCTGAAAAAGATGCTTAGGGTAATTAAGAAATGGTGCCATGACTTGATTAGTCAGCAGAGTGTGTTCTAACTGTCAGCAAATGTGGCTGAGTAAGTTATGCATCAAAGCTGAATACACAGTTCTATGAGGCAAAGCTGCTAACACTGGGTTTCAGAATAGGGTTTCCTGCTACCTGTTTGTTTTTATTATAGATTTAATGAAAACCTATACTTTTCCATGGTAAACATTAATTTTATGACAGTTACTGATTTTTATGAAAAAGATATTTCTACTGTGTGTAAGTATAGTATCTTGAATTGTCTGAATAACAAAATGAATGACTTATTTACAGGATCGTTCACCGATAGGTGAAAAAGAGGCGATGGAAATATTGTGTTCGGCAAAGAGTAATCACGATATCATTACCCGGGCAAGAGGTCGATGACCTGTTGTTGATGGACCAATACAAAGACTGATATCATCACACGTCCATCACACACACACATATATGAACACAAACGTACATATATATATATATATATATATATATATATATATATATATATATATATATATATATATATATATTCTTACACACACAGAAACGCACACATATTTCTATTTATATATGAATTATAAATTGCTTCATACTATGTAGAAACTTAATGTAGATTATTTCCCGTCGTTACTCAGTTAATATAACACCCATCCAAGACAACTTGAATAGAATAAACAATTAAAGAAAACGGGGCTGCAGCAGGAATTGAGCCTGTCACCGATAGGCTAACCGCTCCAACCTAGTGATGCTCTTGCCTTTGAGCTAAACAATCATTATTATTAAACATAATTACCGACAGCTGTTTAGAGCATCGCTATTTTGAAGCTGCTACTCTATTTGTGGCAGCTTCAATTCCTGCGGCAACCCCATTTTCTCAAACGATGGGAGATAATTTCAAATATATTTCTATATAACAGAATACAATTTAGAATTCACTCTGTCGAATCATATATATCCATTTCTCAAATCACAAACACATATATGTATTGAGTTAAACAGCCCGACGGGAAGGCAAAGGCCCAAATAACCGCTTTATCCCCTCTTCATATTGTTCACGTCTGCACTTGTTTCGAAAGCAGATAATTATGTTATTAAAAAAATTGATATATTATTATATTCATGAATGCGTTATATCTTTTGAAACTATTTGCATTGGCCTCCCGTTGTTACTCGGCCAAGATACACTAGACCTTCGCCTTTCCCCTAAGCTGTTCAGCTCAGTGGCTAAGAGCGACACTATTTTGAAGTATGTATATGCACGCACCTACATATATACCCATATATTCCTGGTTTGAAAATGTGCTCTCCGTTGGGGAGGTGGCTAATGCAGATTGCATTATATGGTCAGCCCATCGTGCAACTCAGAAGAGGGACCGGTCATTTGAAGTGAGCATTTCAGCATTATTGTCCCTGATGCAAGACCATGTCCACTCAGTTGCAACCATCAACCATGTCCCCGAAAAAGTTTGTGATATACAGACTTTCCTGGACCCAGACGCCTACTGTTGCTGCTGACCAACCGGTGTTCGCTGTAGCAAAGCAACTTCAATGGGAGAGGCTCAAAATATATGAAGGGTAAAAGTTTTTGATCATGTTAAGTGGCTGCATATATCACTAGGACAGAACTACAGGACAGCGGATTGTCAAGTCGCGAGTAGCCTCACCTTGTATAGGAGGGTCTTTTCTATCAACATCAAGTATCACAAGAATTATACAAGCCCATCAGATCCCAACATGTAGCCAGTAGAAAACGATGAAGGGAGCAGCCCATGAATATAGCTCTACTAAATCTGACCGATCAAACCTTTGAATAATGGTATTAAAAAAATGAGGCTATAGAGCACACAGTTTCAGTTTTGGGGTCTGATGTTGGGCATGGTGCTCAGGGTTTTTACCCTGATCCGTTCATTCAGAGGAGCAGACTTCAATCTGTAATATGAAACACTCTCAAAAATGGTCCTTTACTTCTCTCCAAACGACAATGTCAATTAAGTATGTTGGGTTCCGGCTCACCTCCCAACCATGATGTCTGCTGAGCAACAATATCCAGTGGCCAAGTCTCACCAGGGAAATGTGAGAATTAAGAGATGTTTGCATTAATATTCCATCCGATTCAAATCTCAAGCTGTCTCGAAAACGCGTGAAATACTCGAAAATCAATAAGCCACTGCAGCATCCAGTGGGAATCGTATTCATCACAAAGTAATAATTGTCTGATAGAAAACATGAATCGATAGTGAGGCACCCAGCAAAATCTACCACAAGACTACAATGAAGATCGAACTTACTGCACAATTGTTTGCTTGACTATTTTGCAAACTGCAGCCCTGTACGCATACGATCATCATCATCATCATCATCATCATCATTAGCAGCAGCCTTTTAGCGTGTGTCGTTTCCCCAAGATTCATCAGACTTCTCTATTATGGGCGTCGCAGAGCGAATACTTTCCGAACTGTCTACTTTGTAGCACCATCTTATTTTCTGCCAGGTGCAGTTTCGCATATGATCTCTGGAGATCCACGCAATATCTCTAACTCACTGTTTTTTAAAGTATACTTGTGATCTCTCCATGAAATGTTGAGCTTTATTCTCTTCTTACACAGTTCTCAATTTGAGGGCCAATCTTTTGGTTAGATTCTATGCTTCAGCTCCATAGGTGACTATCGGGAACGTGAATCGGTTGCATGCCCTTCTTAATAGCACTGATGGAATTTTCTTGTTCTTGAAGGTTGAGCTTGCTCTATAGTCTTCGTTAGTCCATCCCCAATGTCAGTGCTTATATTTCTAAATATAAAAGCGTTTTAGTCTGCATGGGTTGCGTGGTTATACACACACACACACACACACACACACACATACACTGAGGCAGATACATAATTACCTGAATGTGCTTCTGTCAGTCTGTGTGTATTGAGGCGAAAGTGTGTATGCATACGTGTGTAGAGACCGACTTCAATCTGAGAGTGATAAGACGTTTGCATAAATGTTCCATCCGATTCTAATCTCAAGCTGTCTCGAAGACACGTGAAATATTCAAAAATCAATGAGCCATTGCAGGGATCGGTTCCAGCCGCGATAAATAAGCGGCAAACGCGATTCCATTTACCATCTTTGATTATTATTTCGTGCTGATAGCCTGCTGCGTCCGTATGGGTCCGGACCTGTAATTGATATCTTTTTCATATTGGCCAAATAGGCAGAAACGGAGAAATATGCAACAGAAGCTTACCGAGAATCTAAGTGGCAAGATATATAAATAGATAAGTCACACTGAAATATTCAGATAGATAGAAAGAATTGAATAGGCTGCCATGGATAGATACATAGATATTGACAATTGAATATGATTACATGAATAGGCATAAATAATAAGCATGAATAGACTTTCATTGCAAGTGCGATTACACTCATACAACTGAAATTTTCTGATTGCAATTCAAATAATAACAGGTCTTGTCTAAATTATTTAAAGAGGATGAATTATGAGTGGCAGTACTTTTCACCCAAGCCATCCCAGTAGATAAGCCATCCCAGCCAGAGGTTCAAGTGAGAAACTCATTCTCTTTCTCTCTCTTTCACTTTATCGTCAGGAAGAAATAAATATCATCCCCTTTTCTCTCAATTCTTTCCTTCCAATCTCTCTCTCAATCTCCCCCTCTCTCCATCTTTCTTTCACTCTGTCGTAAAAAGAAATGAACACGCCCCCTCTCTCTCTCTCCCTCTTTGGTTGAGTTTGCAATAAATTACAGTTTTTAAAAAATCGTTAAAATGATTCGCTTCACAAACACTGACCTCCATTTATTGTCCCTGATTATTATTTCGCAATGATGTCCAGCTGCGTCCGAACGGATCTGGGGTGTGATTAATATGATTTTCATAATGGTTAAATGAGCAGAATCAAGAAATATGCCACAGGAACTGACCGATTCATTACTTTCTAGTCGCTCGCAACTAAGCCAGTCAAGGGGTTCGAAGGGAGAGGAGCAGAGGGGGTGGTCTATTGCATTATTCAGTGCAGTGCAGGGATCGATTTCTAGGAGGATTAAGAGGATCGCCATGGGAGGCTTTTGATATCACTCCAGCTGCTTACGACACTTGGTATTCCCAAGTCCTCATCCATCTTCGAAGGCTTAGACCAGGCTCGACGTTGCTTAACTTCGGTGATCACACCAGAACATATGTATGCAACGTGATTTGGCCGTAACTGACCAATGATCGATGGTTTAAGGTAGTGGTTCCCACCCGGATTTGGGGATAGATAGATAGATAGATAGATAGATAGATAGATAGATAGATAGATAGATAGATAGATAGACTGACAGACAGACAGACAGACAAGGGAGGAATTTAGATTGTCCAGAGCGGAGAATAAGGTTATTAGGTGAAAATAAAATGTTTTCGGCTAGAGAGTAATGGGGATGTATGATGCTATATAGAATATATCTGTGCATCAAAAGGTCCAGTTTTCCTTTAAAAATGTAATTAAAATATTCCTAAATTTATCTATAGTTTCAGCTTTTAGTCGCTGTATTTAATTGGTTTTATTAACACCAATAAGTTTTTTTAATTTTGGTAAACAACAGCGATGTTCGCTCCTCAGAATAGATTTTGGATTAATTCTATTTTAATATAATCAGTAGCGACAACCACGGACATTTAGCAATGGCGACTTGTGTTGATAAAATGTTTGAAATTCAGATTGGAGTGAAGAAAAATAGTGATTTTATTGATAAGAGAGAGGAATGAACAAGAAAAGATTGAGAGCTACTGGTGCAAGGAAAATGTAAAAGGTAAGGAAGGTTTTCCTTCAATCCGAAAGTAGAGAGTTCCCATAAAAGCCTTTTGTGGACCGATACGGCGTAAAGCGAAGAAATTATTAACATCAATTTATGTATCAAAAATTGATCCTCCCAACACTCAAAAATTGAGTTTGGGTCGATGGAAGGTACAGGAGACAGGAGTTTAGAAGAGAGGAAGAGAGTGCTGCCTCCACAATGGCTTACTGCAAAGCAAAAACTGAGCACGATTTTCACTTTCAGATAGATGAATAGAGAGACAGATTGCGGGGAAAGGTTTATACTATTTCCACCCGGGGAGGGCCACACAGCCCATAGCGCTTTAACTTCCTGGTAAGTTCTGATAAGGGCCGTTTGGCTTAATCTTAGTTTTACTCAGAACGTTAACAAAAGTTGTTTTTTGGGTGTGATATTCCCCAAAGGTAACTCATATTAAAACACAATTTTACTTATGGATTTTCAATCAAACAACCGTCCAAGTTTTTCCTCACTAAATTTGGCGCCATTGCTCGTCTATCCCATCAAGTTAAACCAAACCTATACATAAAATTGATGTCTCCGTACCGTCTCTTACCAACTCAGCTAAAATGACAAGTGCTATATACGTACAGCTCTATTAATAATATATACGATACAAAAGTTGAAATAATCATCCCCAGTCAGAATAGTAGTAGATTTTGACCCTGAAGCAGCAACGCTTGTGAAATTCGGCCATGAAAACTTCAAGGTCATCAACCTTGAATATATTTGCACGCATTCCAATAGTCATTAGCTCAACCAAGGGCGTCCGCTGCCACATTTGCGGGGGAATGGGGATGTGAAAAGCATATATTTTCGGGTGGGGGGTAAATGTATATTCCAGTGGCAAACATGTTACATGATAGGCATTCGTCCCGTAGAGAAAATGCTGCACATAGCGACATTTTTAGTATAAGCAAGATCCAGATGTTAGATGGCGCACGTGATCGTTGACAGAGACGCCTGATCCGACCCTACGGTGACACGATGGAGCAAGCACCAGCGAATAATAATAATAATAATAATAATAATAATAATAATAATAATAATAATAATAATAATAATAATAATTATAATAATAATAATAATAATAATGATGATGATGATGATGATGACGATAGTAATGATAATAATACAACAGTTTTTTTTGTATGTGATCATTAAGTTGAACTTACATAAACAATCGTACTGCACGACTATCCTTTATTGACTATAAGGTTTTAACTTTGACCTCCCCTCCCTCTCGACCTTGGTGAAAAGGCCTGATCTGGGGTGGGGTCCCGATTTCCTGCCCCCTCCCAGCGGACGTCCATCAGCTCAACAATGGGTGGATGATTCTTTTCTAAACAAGGAGACCCAAGTATAAGTCAATCGGTTTCCTATTGTCAAGTGCTATTATCTCTTTAAAGGGGTAGAATAGGAAATTATCTTCCTCTTTACGGTTCTATTCATTTGCAAACAAATAAGCACTGAAGAGAGAATCTTCATGGATAAGAAGAGACCAACCGTTAGCAAGCTATTCATGATGCGAGACCTCACCAGACTTCGGCAATAGTAATTGAACAAGAATTCAGAATACAGGTTTCCTCTGTCATCCAAAAATAGAACCTTTCGTAAGTCGGATTAGCTTAAAACGAAGGAGCAGTAACCATTAATTTACATGGGGAAAGATCTAAGCGTTTTCAGCGCCCATCGATAATCTTCTTTAACTGCAAGAATCACCCTGAGCATAGTACTTTTACGAGCACCCCCAAGCCTTAAGACACATCTTTCTAAGAGGTACCCAAAATAGATTAAGACAGAGCACAGATGCTCACAGACACAGTTTGAAGCTATGGCGACTTGGAGTATTCCGTAAAGCAAAATGGTATAGTGAACTTTCGCGAAGCAGGATTGCTGAACAAGGAAAAAATAATCTCCCCTCTCCCTCTCTCTCTCTCTCTCTCTCTCTTTCTCTCTCTCAGACCCTACTTTTCTAACTTTGACCTATGCAAATTTCTATCACTCGATTTGTCCTCCTTTCTTTCCTCTTTCTTTCTCTCTCTCTCTCTCTCTCTCTCTCTCTCTCTTTCTCTCTCTCTCTCTCTCTCTCTCTCTCATAATTATTATCAAAACTATCATGATAATCTCTTTGTTACTCAATACTTGTTTTTCTCCTTGATTTCATCTTGTTTCTGTGCTGGCATTATCTATCAAGTGTCACAACAAGGATTTTAGACGGACACTGCTTTTCTATGTATATGCGTGCCGTGCTCAATAGTGTTGACTCTAGAAGAACGCGCATGTCAAATTGATCTAAAAAGCTATTCAGCCTCAAAGGAATGGAATCATGAGCTCAATTCACCCCTTACTTTACGACAGACCCCACAATCACAGCAGTTCAACGTTTGGCTCAGAATATTTATCTTTCATTGATATCTTTTGGCCAGCTGTGATTGCCATATCAATTATCAGGCACCTCTTTTGCTAGGGTGCAACATGACTATGTCGACGTGCTCAAGTACTCAGTCCGTTTGAAAATCGTGATCCAAAAATATTTTTGGTTTGCCTTGGTCTTCCTTGACTCTTACCGTTCTTAAACGACATTATAGTCGAATTTTCTGCATCAAAGCTCATGCAAACGTGTGGTTATCAACGGAATAACAGTAACTCTCCTCAAATATCCAGATTCTCTTTTAGTATCCTGATACCAACGGCCTTGTGGTCTAAACAGTTTCAACTCTTTCAGGAACTCCTCATTCATTTAATATCGCCTGTGGTTTTTCAGACACTATTCTAAGTGCGCCAGTTATAATCATTACGATTTTAACTTCTACGTGTCTTACTTCCCGAAGCTCCCGGGCAAGGTCCGGTTATTATTCCAACATTTCGCTTTCTCTTATTTGTACCCTGTGCTCCGCTGGCATACGCATATCGACAATCATCTTTTCCTTATTTATTACTATCAGATGTGGTCTTCTTGCTTCGAAAAGGTGGTAAGATCTTTTGTGCGGCTTTACGAACCGGATGTTACAAGTCTGAACGTTTGTTGCTTCAAGCAAGTACGAAAAGCTCCAGTTCTAACCGACAAAAGTTGTCTTTGAAGGAACTGGTCACAGATGCACCGTGGGATCTGTGTTCAAAAAGAGAGATAAATGTATGAAGATATATATATATATATATATATATATATATATATATATATATATATATATATATATATATATATTAAGGAATTACAAAATAGACAAAAGAGTTTTTTTTCTCTTACTTTTGTATCAGTTTGATGTACTTGGAGAAATGTTCAAAGATATTGAACTCAAAGTGAACATAAAAGAAGAACTGAGAAGAGGGAGTACAGAATAAGAAAATAAAAACTGGCCTGGTTAGTCAATCAATAGAAACCATCACCTTAAGAAGGTCTTTTGGCATCTGTGTTTGGAGTGATCAATTAAAATATTGGAAAAGCGAAAATCAATGGATAAGTTACTTCTTTCGTCTTTTGTTGGGCAGTGAAATTTTCGAGAATAACAAGCATAAATGATGCCAGACACAAACTATGTGATAGATTTAGCATTAACTTACATTACAAATTGAACCCCCACTAAAATGTTCTGCCTTCTAGCATCTTTGGTGCGGCTTGGACGTGCGATACATTGCCAGCTAGTCAGCCAGACTAACTTGAAACCGAGGAAATCTATGTTGACAGTTCTGGTTGACAGCTTCTAATTCCCAACTCGGACTTCTGAGACAAAAAGTCAGAATTTAAAACTAAAAAAATTCTCTCACAAGTTTTGTTTTTTTTACTTTTCCACTTTTGAAGTCTGTTTGATGTTATCGTTTTTGTTGTTGTTACTGTTGTTGGCTTTCTTCTCATTTCCAAAAAATCTTCTCTTCAAGCTTACATTTTTCATTGCTTTGTTCTGTTTCATCAAACATTTTCACAATATCCTTTCAAAAATATCTTCGACTGGGATTATCTTTTCAAATGTACGTCTCTATTGCAAGGTATAAAACAGCTAAAATCCAGGGTAGACGTAAAAGGATTTTTGAATTTACTTAAATGAACATCTGAGAAATCTTAGACGTCAAAGCTGATTGATAGTTGTGCAAACGGGTCCAACTTTGATTTTTGAAGAAATCTATACAGGTCTGGTTAGTCCCCCAATAGAAACCGACGTACGAACAAAGCTTTTGGCTGCGTGCCGTGTTGAGGGTGAACAATTAAAATTGAGGAAAGGGGTGATCAATGAATAATATACTTTTCATGCCCTTTGTTGGGCAGTGATCACAAAATTTTTTTTAGATAGCATATGTGAATGTTACCGACCACAAACTACGGTGCTCATTTAGCATAAACAAAACTACAAAATGACCCAGCCCGCACCCACTGAATACGGATTCTAAAATAAAAAAAAAGAAAGAAATTTTCTCTGGACATAGAAGGAATATTTAAAACATCATCCCTCTAGCTCTGTGCGTGATACACACATATATAGCCAGTCAGCCAACTTGAAAATTGAAGAAACTTATGTTGACAGTTGTGTTTGGCGATTTTAAAAGTCTTTATTATAATGATTCGATTTGTATCTTTTGGCGCATGTGTCTGTGTGTCTGTGCGTATGTGCATGTGTGTGGATGTGTCCTACCGTAATGCAGCAAAAACGGCACATCGTAGTTAGAATTCCATTAGCGCAGTACCGTGAAATACTCCAACTTGAAAAAAGGACATTTTCAGTCTAAATTTCAACTTTATGATGATACTATGAGGTCTTAGTCCACGCTCGCGACGATAATAATGATTCAATTTCTGTATATTGTAATTGCATATATCTTTTCAGAAGCAGATTGTCTTATTTCTCAGTTCACTGGTTTTCATTGCGAATTTCGAGGAGGAAGTCTTGCTCTTTGATGCAAATTCTTAGTCTTTCAGTTCTTTATTGATGTTTTTCTTCCATTGCTTTAAATTCTGTAATGTCATGGCTAAAATAGCTTGAACAATTATTGACTTCGTGGTTCTCGAATATTTTTTCCATTGAACGTTTTGATTTTGACGGTTACATGTCCTAAAAGAGTTATTATAAGTACATGATTCATTACACAAGCATATTTCAACATTGCTTCAGTTTTTACACCGTTTTGTTCCTAATCCGTATCATTAAGATAATATCTAGTCCAATTGTAATTTTCACTTTTTATATCAACTATGTCTTATCGAGGTACGAAGAGGGCTGAATATCATCAGAATGATGCGAAAATGGAAAAAGAAGGGGGGGAAGGAAAGGGCTGAAAGTCTCCAGAATATAAATAATATATAATTCTATACATAGGAAGTGACTTAACATCGAGGTCAACGGACGCTAAAGGCGGCTTTCAAGCGAGCGAATAGAATCGAAATGTCGATGATGATTCTTCATACAGTGAAAAAGAAACACCTTACATCGCAAAAACTAACGGAAGCCGGTTCCATGAACAGTCGAGGTTGTCCATTGGTTCCAGAAATTCAGGCTCATTTCCAGCGTTGGGAGTTTGGTACAATGATTAGCTCAATTAGTTCGATCTAGAACTTCCCGTAACATATTCAATCTATGTGATCTTTGGAGAGGCGTTGGATTAGGTGCATTGACAAGTTGTTGAAAAGTTGACATTTGTTGCTTTCATCATTACGCAACGGATTTAATAACAAACCTACCTGCATGCATATATAGATAAGAAAAAAAAAGCAGAGGGGAAGGTAAAAATAATTTTGAATTAAAGCAAACGCTTGCTATAACGAACCTCAATATAACGAATTTCGGCTTTAACGAAATCGTAGATCCATCTTAACTTCGAATTGACCGAACGAAGTTCGTTAAATGGGGCGAACATGTCGATCATAAAGAACCATCGGCACTATAACCTTTTTGATGGACCTAAAAGATTCATTGTTGAGGCTTCAGCGGTTTTGAGCTTGAAGTGCCCAGTCCAATATGGTTTACGTGCGACGGAGTTTTGTGCTAAGTTTTTTTTTTTTTACTCTAAGTAAATCAAATACGTAGTTTTAATTTATTCAAAATCAATTTAATCAAAACAAGAATGCCACAATCACAGTTGGGTAATCCCAGATAAGCTGCTTAAACTGGGTTCCTATGTATACCTCCTATATCATAGCAGCAGAAATTATATTTACCGTGCAAAAATGAACATTTCAACACATACATTATAACCTTTGAATATTTTAAACCGACTCATTTGTTCTAGTATTCATGAAATAAGTAAATGAATAGCACCTATTCAAAACTGACACGTCCACTTACATTTAGATCTTGGTAACCATCTGGTATAACAGACTCTCTGCTTTAACGAACGCCCCTACCCCAATTAGTTGTAGCGGGTGTTAACAGTATAATCACATTGATGGAATTTCGCGCATTGCATCGGGGTTAGAACCACTAATTCAGCTCGCCGCTGTCAATGCCGCCCACAACGTGTTGTGAACATTAATTAGAGGTTATTCAAATTAATTAACCCTTGAATATTCCTGAGTGAATGCACTTCTGATTCTGTAGAGTGTAATTTGAGAAACCGTTAATCAAAACTGTCAACGAAGGTTTCTTCAGTTTTTTAAGTGAGTCTAGCTGAATGGCTATTTATTCCATTCATATGTCATGCACAAAATCCACACTAAAGGAGCTAGGAGGTTGGAAATCCAAATATTTACTTCTTATCATGTTGTGAAAAAATGTTTTTGTTTCTTTTTTGAACCCCCCCACCCCCTCACCAAAGGAATAGGTGTTTTAGGTGGGGTTCGAATAACAGTGTAAGTTCATGCTACGCTGGACCCTTTGTTTCTGGGCGGCACTTCCTCGCTGTTTCTTTTTTGTTTTGTTTTTTAATTTTTAGTGATTACAACCCAACTGTGGGCGAGAGGAGTGATTTATTCATTGATCAACCCTTCTTCCAATTTTTTAACTGATCACCCTCAACATGACCTGTTGCTCAGTGCCGTTGGTCATGTAATGGTTTTTAAAGAGTTACTAACCAGACCAGCATTTTTTTAAGTTTTTCTGATTCCTTTTATTAATATTTCGTAACCGGAAAAATTATGCTCTTTGTTTCCAGCGATTCTGTTCGACTTTTACTAGGTCACCCTTCTCGATTTGTTCGTTTGACTCAATGATAATCAGACAACATTCAGGTCCACTCAGGTATCATAGATTCTGCAAGTGATAAACCAGCCCATTGAAGGCTTCAAGTTCTAACCTAGGAAGTAATTTAATACTTGTACCACGCATAAGTGAATCACCGTTGTGTCAGAACTAATTATCTGAAAAGTATGTGAAATTATCTCAAGAAAAAAATAAGCACAAGATTTGGGTATAGTGGATTCTAAATGGCCATAGATAGCCCCAAAAGCACTGTTTTGGGGGAAAAAAAGAAAAGAAAAAAGATCTGTTTTTAGATTTCGCCAAGTGGTGTACTCATACCAACTTCTACGGTCATAGTCACAGAAATATGACTTGGAGCATCCCTGGACACAGAGGAACAAAAAGAAAATTATCTTTGGCTGGTTTGTTGGATGGACTAATTAAATATTAAACGCATTTCTACCCTGGTATTGATGATACCTGTCACAGGTGCCAACTGCTCGTAGTTCTAAACAGTTTAACGCAGCTTCTATGTCACTGAAAATGGTGGGGGTAACTGAGACGTAGTATGTCACTCTGTAAGCAATGACAAGCCATGTCAATCGTGCTGAGAACTCAGCCTTGGATCAAGTCAAGTTTTCTCCAATGTCCCTGTGACATTCAATACTCAACAATGGTATCTTTTAAACATTAGGTCGTTACACATGAGATGTCGTTTTTTATATCAAGGGAGTGTAAGCTTGTCTAATGTAATTTCGTTTTGATCTAAAATATATAATTCGTCATTATCAGAGCTTTTTGTGCCCTTGACAGCAATAGTGTCCGCCCAAAAAGTCAGATAAATTTTTCAAGTAGGTATTCAAATTAGGACAGAATGCTCTCAACATGCTATTAATTAATGTCAGAAAGAAGCCCATAGAACGTGAACTATTGAGCGTTGGTTCGATACGTATATGGAAATATGGATTCCAATGATAAACCCCGAGGAGGGTCTAAATTTGTGGTTAATCATGAAAAATTATCAGTGTTGGCCAACGAGCCAGTGACGAAAGTTCGAGCACTATCTGGAGATTTCCAGGTTTCAACAGCGACCATATTTCGCCATCTCAAAGCAATAGGAATGGTTGCAAATTTCTAAAATAGATCTCACAAGAATTTAATGAAATACTACATAACGATTCCAGACCCTGAAGCTCTCAGCAGATTGTGTCTAAGCTTACAGAATCGAAATATGAAGTCTTGCAGCATCCTCCATATTCATAGGACATTATAATTTTTTAACGTATTCTCAACTTTATATCCGCAATAAAAATTAGGAAGCCACGATTTGTGCTTTTGCTGAATTCGGTACCAGTAAACCTAAATCTTGTCGTAGAGATTGTATACTATCATTATGAGATCGTTGGAAAAAGGTTATGACTCCAATTGGGTCAGATTTTGATAGGATATTTACCGATTATCTGTTGTCTATACATTCCGTTATCTAACTGTCCTAAATACGAAATTTGATTCATTACAAACTAATGGAAGGATGGTGTGGTCTGGTACAAGGCTATGATAATGAGGGAACCCCGTGAGAATTAAACTCACCATAGTGGTAGTGGTTTGCTATAATAGGGTTATACCTATCACTCTATAGCGGTTGCCCGGCGTATGAGAGCCAATTGTGAAACAAGACTTCGAGAGTGACATAACCAGTATCGATCAAGCTCACTGACAATACTCTTATAGTTTGCTGACCATAGCTCTAAGGGAGGCGCCTTGTGTGGATATAAGCATACCTTAACTGGCAAAGGACCATAAGTGTTACCCACCCTGAGTCGTTCGAACTCACTACACCAGTGCACCCGTTCGCCCCGTCAAGTTGTGTTGATGTATCTTTTGTGAGGGATAATGTGTAAACTGCACGGATAGTGTAGTACGGACAATAGGCATATAGTGTTTGTAGTTTCATTCACTGTGATGATACATTTTCAATGAGGTGGATGAGCTTGGCTCTTTCCAACAAATAACTCAGTTTTAAGCCCAATTTTAGAGAAACCCACTTGCACATCATAATCAATCGACAGTTTTGTTTTTCGTTGTACACATTGCTAAAAAAATCATTCTTCACACCCTGGTTCACAATTCACACGAGTTACGTTCAGCTAGTTGTGATAACTTTCGAATTCCTATAATTTTACAAACCTCATGTACATCCTTAAATTCTATTACGTACCCCAAGGATACACGAATTGCAGTTTGTGAATCCCACACTACATTAAAGCAGCTAGCCTGTCGGTCACCAGTTCGATTCCTGTAGCAGCCCTATTTTCTTGAAAGGTTTGTTCTATTTACGTTGTCTAGGCCAAGTGATAAATGAACTGCGTGATGACGGGAGATCATTTTAAATAAGAGTTTCTACCTATTATAACGCAATTTATAATCATTCTGTCAGTTCATATATTCATTTCTAATATATATATATATATATATATATATATATATATATATATATATATATATATATATATATATATATATATATATTAGGTACGAATCGGGAATACAATATAACATAATGCAATATCTGATGTTTGGTGGGTCTATTCCATAAAGTGTTCGATACATTAAACATTAAGTTAGGTTAGAATACACACATATATATATATATATATATATATATATATATATATATATATATATATATATATATATATATATATGTATATGTGTGTGTGTGTATATATATATATTTATATATATATATATATATATGTATGTATATATATATATATATATATATATATATATATATATATATATATATATATATATATATATAATGCATTAGGTAAAAGAATCTACCTGCGAAATGTTTATGACTTCCATCTTATTTATAAAAAGAATAACTGACTTGTTGTAGTGGCAGAGTCCATTGTCTTCAATGGTGAGTAAGGGATATCTTTATGAGCAAAATTGCAACAGACGGATATACAACAAATATCACATTGTTTATTATTGTAGTAGCTTCTGCGTCGGCGGAATCGGGAGAAAGAGGAAAGGAGGAGATCGTCCTATAGACATGTCTACTTTCGCTGATCGAAACAAAGCCTTTTCCAAGTCAGCTCCAACCATCGACTACGTCTACAATGATCAGACCATTTTTCAATTCGCCATCTGCCATATTTTATGTTCGTAGTCGCCGAACAGTCATTACCGGTCGTGGAAAGGTCTTGTCTCTTCCCTACCCCACCCAGACTACCTCCTGATTATCCTGTCTTGGAACCATCGCACCGGTGCCACTGTCAACCACTTGAGTGGTCAATGGAAGAATCAGCCGACAATTCTAGACCAGAGAACAGAGTATACAACTGTAAATCTTATTGGTAAGGAAAGGAATAAAGATAATGGTCGCCATGTGTTAACTTTACTGTCATCTATATCAATGGTAGCAATAACCGTAGTAGTAATTGAATTTGTAGTATTTCTGATAATGACCTTTTTATTATTATAAGTTGTTGATTTCTTCGAGGCTGTATTAAATCGCGTAGTGTATTCTAACATTAAATCCAAATAAATTCAGTGATGGTGTGTCCATTATTTACTTCTCTTTTTTTCGTTTTATTTGCATTTCCCTGGTTGCCTTTCTTTCTCCGTTTACTTTCTTCTTCTACCTGACTTCTTCCTCTTTTTCTCCTTCTTTTTCTTATTCTTTTCCTCCTCCCTTCTCCTCTTCCTATCACCCCTACGTCTGTTCTTCTTTCTCCTTCTAGCCTTCTTCTCAAAATTTTCTATCATGCCCTCTTCCTCACTTTCTTCTCCCCCTTTTGCTTTTTCTCTTCCTTCCTCTTTCTGTTCCTCTTTCTTCTTTTTCTATCCGATTTCTACTTTTTCTACTTGCCTTTCCTCTCCCTCATCGACCATCATCTTCCCCTCGCTGTTTTCTCCTCCGTCACCGAACCCTTGTTCTCTTTCATCTTCATCTTCTTCTTACCGTCATTTCTCGAACTTCTTATTATTATCTTACCTTCTTCTTCTTGTCCTATTTCTGATTCCCCATTCTTTATTCACTCCTCTTCTTCTTCCTTTTCTAAGTTTTTTGGAAAATATCTAAAATAGGATAAAGAAAATTAGAAACATTTAAATTCTTAACAATATAGATGCTTCAATGGGGTCCCCAAAAGGTCAAAAAAGCTTCTTTTGCATCATAAGTCAGAAGAACACCATATTAAAAGGGATTTAGTTGGGTACTGTTTGCTACTACCAAATTTTATCCTCAGAAACTGATTTTATATAATTGATACGTCCAATAAGTCTCACTGATACCTTCTTCTTCTTACTTTTTTGCCTATCGTCGTCGTCGTTGTCGTGGTGGTGGTGGTGGTGGTGGTGGTGGTTGTAGTAGTAGTAGTAGTAGTAGTAGTAGTAGTAGTAGTAGTAGTAGTAGTAGTTCTAACGACATTGGTAGTAGCAGCGATGCACACTATGTTAGTTGTTGAATCGTTGGCGTGGTCTGGGGTCATGTGAATCGTTCAGCCAGTACTACATTCGGGTCCCTCGTCTCATTCATGGCCCAATAAATCGATGCCTTTCTCATCGTTTTAAGACACAAACATATTAATTCTTGCCTGCCCCTTCACCCGCTATCTCTCTCTCTCTCTCTATATATATATATATATATATACACCCCCCACACACATATATATATATATATATATATATATATATATATATATATATATATATATATATATATATATGGTCATAAACTTTAAACTTTCCATTTTTCACCGCTGAAAAGGAAATTTCATTTATCAAATTGTATTCAGTCCCACATTATCCTCGGTTGTGAGTCATGCAAGTCATCTTTAATCTGACCAGTGTTATATCGAAGTTTTACTCAACTATTTTAAAATTAATTTTAGGATATTGGTGCATGAAATTCAGTTATTACTTATCATTGGGTTAATCAGCTGTTCTACCATGGCCCTGTTTCTGGAGTACTAAAACACGGGACAGGTTTCTGACAATGGCCTGTCATATGCACATGTGGTCATATGAATACAACTACCCCATAATTATCAATTAAAAATTAATAATTTGCTGAGAAGAAAACCTTTCCCTTCTGTTACAGTTATGTTCACGTGAACATGTATTGTTGAACAAGGTTGAAGCAAAATTTAGAACATGTAATAATTTATACGGTTTACAAATGGACTTAGATAAAGCAAAAAAAAGGGGGGGTTAAAGATGATCACGACAAAGATAAAAATGTCCACTGATAAAGTCTCGAAAAAATCAGTGAAGACATTGAAGCCTTAGAAGAGGTTAACGAATACATCTACTTAGTTCAGGCCAATAAGCACACGTTTTATGTAAAGAAGAAAAATCTTCTATGGATACCGATTTGATTTCCTCTTCTTTAGGGTTTTTTTTTAAATGATTTAAAATGCTTATCGTAATTCATAGTGAATCTACACGGAGACGTTTGATATGAATATTCTCAACTGCGTCGGAAAAGAACGCTCTGTAAGAAAAACATGATGCTTTGTTGCTGAAATTCCAATTCTCCATCTATCGCAATTTGGTTTTGTCTTTTGTTGAATCTGGGTTCTTTTTTTTGTTTTGTTTTTTTGTTTTGTTTTTGTTTTTTTTTTGACATTTAGATTTGGACATGTATTTTTTCCTTCATAAACCTGATATCCACCTTTGCAGATTCAATGAAATATAATCAGTCAAAAAATCGATTTATTTAGAGATATACAAGAAACTTGATTTTTTTTCCATCCAAAACCGAATTCCAATGAATGAGCTTTTCAGTTCTTAATATCAGTTTTATCCGTCTAAAATTTTTCAACTTTGATCTAAAATGGCAACCATCGCATGTAGTTATTGAAACAAAATCCATAAATCATAAATTTGTATTATCATTGTTTTAAACCAAATACATAGATAAGTAATTCGTGCTGTTTTGTTTTACTTGTTTCGGATCGAAGAAGCATGACTTAGTAACTGACGTCACCGGTGTCTTTAAAAATGTGACGCGTTGGAATGGGCCGAATCCCAATGCAGTGGGAAAAGACCAGACACAACATAGAAAGACAAGATAGGAAAAGTTTGCCTGTAAGACGTGGCAACGATTGACGCAATCTTGCTCGTCATGGAAGAATAAGCAAAAGGCCTGTGCTCAGCAGTAGACATTATGGCTGATGATACATATATATATATATATATATATATATATATATATATATATATATATATATATATATATATATATATATATATATATATATATGTATCCCATTCAGTTTCGTCAAGTATAGTCTTACTCTGAGGCCTGGGTTTTCACTCTTCTCCAAATTGTCTCCAAACCCCCATCGCTTTTTGAAACTGTCAATCCCAAACCAAAACTTTCCATCGGAGAACTTGGGTTTTTTCAGTTTTTAATTGGTTCTGCCTACCTTGCTATCTATTTATTAATCTTTTTTATTTTCTATTTACCGATTTTGGTAACTTTGAGATATAAGACCATTTTCCGGCTTTTCGGGTGTAATAATACATTAATGACGCAAATATGGTGGTGCAGACATAGTGAAAGTGCTTTGCTATAAGAAATAATTATATCCACATAAGATGCAAATGTAAACTTTTGCTATTGTAATGTTAAAAAAGGAACATTTTTTAGTCAATATTTATATTTAGTCCAAAGTATCTACGACCATGTGTAATGCAAGTCACTTTTGATCTGATTTGTGTTGTCCCATTATTGTTTATTATATAATTTTAGGTTCTTATCGCATGTAATTTACTTTATTCGTATTTGTGTTTGTAATTTGATTCTTTATTATGGAGTTCTTCAGATGCTTTAACATAATCCTATTTCGGAAGAAAAAAAAAGCTCAATTTCTTGCAATAACACTCCCCGTCATATACATTAGAATATCCATGAATACGTATTCTCTATAATTTTAATTTATTTCAAAAGAAAAAAAAAGTGTCTTCTGATATTATTCAGTTAGTATGGATTTAGGTTAAAGTAAAATTATTTTGCACATTTATTTTATGCGTGTAACAGATAAACTCAGGTTAAATTTGAATTGGGATTCTCATTTATCTTGAAATTTATTTGAAATAATTCTAATTTCAGATTTGTATCTCCATGAACGTAACTACTGCATAATCTTAATTCGATTCGAAGTAAGGAGATATTTTTTTTCTATTATTACTCTAATAATGAAGTTTAAGCAAAATTATTTTATATTTATTTAATACGTGTTACAGTTGAACTCAGGTTAAATTAGAAGTAAAATTCTCGTTTATGTTCAATTGTATGCAATAAAATAATTTTAACGTGTTGTCTAATTATACTACATAACTTCTGTTATATTAATGTCAATATTAATATGTATTTTAAAATGTAGAGCATAGCATTTATGTTGAGTTTTGAGAAAAATATAAGTATTTTTCTTAGCTTTCATGTTCAATTCTGCTGGCCTTGTTTTTCTCTCTTCGTTATTTCTCTGTTGATTCTTGAAAAACTTTCTCAGTGAAATTTCTTTGGGGTCTAACAAGTGAATGATTTTTTTTCCTTGTCTTATTGAATATGGTTAATTTAAAATGCCATGGCGGATTTCTTTTGTAAATCTTTGTTTGGCCTTATGACCGGTTATAACTGTTCCCAAATTCAGGTATTTCATTCAAATATATATATATATACACACACACACACACACACACATATATATATATATATATATATAATATATATATATATATATATATATATATATATATATATAATGTGTACTGTAGAAAGTGAGACAGACTCGGGAGTGAGGTGTTTGGAGGTAAGGTTTATTAATCCTTAAAGGTAAATTGTCCATACATGTTTCGGGATTCTTCCCATCATCAGTGGTGTGTGCTGTGTGAGTGTGTATTAAGATGTACCAAGTGGAACCAGAATCCACTGCCAGGATATATATATATATATATATATATATATATATATATATATATATATATATATATATATATATATATATATATATATATATATATTATCTAGAGTTATGAAAGACATTTCAAGAAAATGCGTTTATTAATGAGCTTTATCATACTGCTTCTAAACACGAAGTAATCGCAAAATTACTGATGGCAAGAATAAACTCGAGAGTAATCTACTCTTATAATGAACAGAGCGGTCTTCTATGTTAGCTGGTTGTAACAATGGAAGTGGTTTGAATTCATACTTAGTTAATATGTACGTATGTAATGAACCGTGCCACCTTTTTGTCCTTTTCTTTCAGTAAGATCAAACTCTTCTCAAACTCGTGGGGGGTGCTTATAAAAGTATCTCTTATCCACCTGAAACTATAGACTCTGCAACTGAAACAAATTCATCCTTTTTTTTCCGTTCATTTGAATTCATTTATATCTTTGAATGTTTTCACTGGTACAAACTATTTATAAATAATTATTAAAAGCTTTTGTCACGGCATAGTCTGAGATTTCTGACCTGATTGGTCAGGTTTTTAATGTCAATAGCGAGGGTGTAGATATGCGGTCTCTGAGTGCACCGTGGTCTCCTCTACCATTGAGCAATGGTTAGCAAGCTGATCTGGTATTCAGTAGCACTGTACCAAAGTTTAGCTTGTATTTTCGAGTAACATAAACATAGTTAAGTTAATATGTTCGAGTAACGTAAACAAGGACGCTTGCTATAAAGCAATGGAGAGGCAGGGCGACCCATACCTTTATGATGCCCTGAGCAGAATTTGATTCAGGGACGCCTCTTGAGTGCCCTCTGGTGGCCATCGGGCCGTAGCTCGCTTATACCAGTGGCTATTTCTGATAGGAGGGTTACTAATTGTGACTGTGCGGTGAATTTGATCCTCACCTAGGATCCGACATGTGTGGCCCTGTGCCAAACTAAACTAAACTCAGAACGCAATCTGTAAAATGATTTGAAATATTGTGGATTAATTTTTATCCAACTTTTGAAATGATGATAACTGTTCTGATTTTCATTTTTAAGAATATGAGAATCTAGTGAATAATAATGGTAATAATGATAATAATAATAATAATAATGATGATGATGATGATAATAATAATAATAATAATAAGAAGAAGAAGAAGAAGAAGAAAGACGAGCCTGGTTGCAGCAGCGTCAAACTCCATTCCTACTTCTATTCTGACTGAATTTAATCACAGCAACTTTTGTATTTTATGCTTCATAAATTGAAAAAAAATTGTCAATTTGGCTCAGTCGGTATGAGGGACGCCACTTGGTCGTGATTTCAAAACATTGCAGGGAAATAATCATTTTATAAATCTATTTACTTATTAGAATTAAATAAATCCTCGTGTTCTTGTAACATACATTTTTATAGATACGTAAGTGCAGTCAGTTTGACTCAGCTGGTAAGAGAGAAAAATACCGATCAGTTATTCGTGATTTCAAGTTTCAGATCACGGCATGAAACCTTTCGTATATCACATAAACGTCGTTTTCTTTTAAGAGTCGGATGAAGAGTGATATAAACAATCAAAGAAAGGATAAATGTTTCAACATAATATGACCCATTTGAAGCAATAACCATTTTTCATCAATCCTCCAACAATAACATGACATCTCTAAATGATTCTCCAGGCTTGATGGTCACGAAATCAGTAAGAGCACGAATTTGGTAAAATTCGTAAAAATTTAATCGACTCACGTCAGTAGTAGTACCAGTGCCTCACTACAAACTTTTTTAAAGATTATTTATTGTTTTGTTTGAATATTAATTTTTAGATGATTTTAGATTTTTCAGTGTTCTTCAGATATATTGCGCCCTCAGAGCTCCCCCGCCACCCACAGTTGTGAGGTCTGCAGGGCCCCCACGTACCACCTCTGCTCGCATACTCAGTCGGAAAATGTCACATACCCCAAGTGCACCTTGAAAAGATGTCAAATTCAATCTTCCTAGGTGCAAAATCGTAGGTACAACGTGAACGTACAAACATTCATACACACGCATATGCAGACAAACAGACGGACAGACATTTTACTTACATTTATATACATGGGTGGGTGTATGTCTGTCTGTCTGACTGTCAGAGTACGCGTCTGTCCGTATAAAGTATATATGTGTATCTGTGTGTATGTGAAAGAGTGTCTTTTGTGTTTTGTTTTGTGATGTTTTCTAATTATAACTAACAGAATTTAAATCTGACTCACACAATGTTTCATTAAGTCAATTCAATTTTTTGCTGTTTACTTAAATTAACAAAAATCACACATGAAGTTGCATTTCACACCAGTTTTCCACCAGTTAAATTAATAGTGCCGTGCTTTTTAAGACATTCTTTCCTTTAATCAATCTTCATTTTTTTTTTTTTTTTTTTTTTACCTCGATTCAACATCTCCTGTTGGCGGTCGAGACAAACTCGCTACCGTGCAACCCGACTAGGAAGGAAGCCCCTCCTTCTTATCACAAATCTATCTATCCTTTTTTTCTTTCTTTTTTTCTTGGAATGTCTTCATAAACAAAGACTTGCAATTTAAAAAAAAAAAAAGATAACTTCTTTTGTTTTTAACATTTCTTTACTGGCATGGAAACGCATTTTATACGTGTTTTGCGTTTTTTTTTCCTGCTATTTTTTGAAGATTTCTTCTTCTTCTTCTTCTTCTTCTTCTTCTTCTTCTTCTTCTTCTTCTTCTTCTTCTTCTTCTTCTTCTTCTTCTTCTATCTCTCTCCCACCCTTAATCACGCGTTCTCACTCTGTCTCCAACCCCGTCTCATGCTCCCTTTCTCTCTCACAAATCTTTCTCTTTCTCTCTCCCATCCCTTTCTCCCTCTTTCACTTTATCTCTCTCGCATCCCATCTCTCTCTCTCTCTCTCTCTCTCTCTCTCTCTTTTAATTTTACCGCAATGTAAACGAAGTTTTCTCTCCGCCAACTTTTCGTCTGACACGAAGGAAAACAATGTTTGCTTTTCATTATTTCTATAATGAAGAATTCGAAACTTGGAATCTTTTCTTATTCTCGAAGATATTTCTATCTTTCAGCTTTATGCTATGAGTGAAAGAAATTTATTTTGGGAACGCCGAATTTGGACATCAGGCGAGAAAGATTGTCGCCCAATAGCAATTGTTTGGACAAACATGCAGCGGAATAGCACCTACCGTAGCGCTGATACTAAAAACTTATAGTAGTAATATGGTTCGTTGGGGCAATCTCTGATTATAAGCTGATACGTGAACGGCCATTTTGAATGGCTAAAAATGGCTAGATTTAAGGGTAATTGTATTAGTAAAAATGTTACATACACCACAAAGACTCATACAAAAGCTCAAAAAAGTGTAATTAAAGAGTCAGATATTAACATTATAATTAAAATTAAAGACATTGATTTGCTTTTTTAGGGGTTGTGTCAGGGGTTAGTGTCTAAGGTCAGTGTTAGGGTTCAGTTTAGAATTAAGTTTATATTTATATTTACACAGACGGCCAATGCTTGGGAGAACTTTTTGAAAAGGATCAACATGGATCTGAGGGAGGATTAGGGTGAAGGGTATTGATCAAATGATTAAGCAATGAAAATAGAGATAGGCTGAACTCTTGACATGAAGGAATTACCATAGATGCAGCAAAAGGGTAACCGATTAATCCCCATAGGACAGTCAACACAGTAGGAAAAGACCAGACACCGGATGGAGGATGGGATAAAAAGGTTTGCAAGTAAGACATAGCAGAAATCAGCATCACCAGTCTTTTAAAGTACGTCGTTGGACACAGACCTCCCCCAGGATCCACCAAATTTGTCTATCATGGGTGTTGTGGAGCTAGTATTTTCTGAACTTGTCTAGTTCATCTCCCCATCCTGTATTTTGCTGGCTTCGGTTTCTTAAGTGATCTCTGGGGATCCATGTTGTGAGTCGTGATGTCCATCGGTCGTCTACCATTCTCGCAATATAACCTGCCCATTGCCATTTAAGTTTTCTAATATATTCTATAATGTGTCGGACTCCTGTTTTCTTCCTTATATACTGTGCTGTCTTATAATCTCTCCATATGAGGTTGAGCATGAATCTCTCATGCACGCACTGCATGTTTCTCAGTTTGTGGGTCTATCTGTATAAATCAAAGAGAATGAAATTGTAGTAAAAGGTTTGTGCACCGTTAATAACCCAAGCGTGTATGAGTGTGCAATTTTTTTGGTAAGGGCAGTCTTGAAAATCTGCATTCGTAATCCTGGTGCTCAGTCGAGTGCGAACAGTGAATAATGGCATCGGTTGAAAATACTTATCTCAAGCGGCAGGCAGTCAGGAACTTGTCAAATGTCGTGTTTTAAACCTGTTGGCCATCTTTTAAGACTAAAGCAAGGCTCTCCATGAATCTTCTGATCTGCATGCATGTCTCTCTCTCTCTCCAACACTGTAAGCACTGAGAAACTCTTTATCAGGCATTTAAACAGGGCTTCTGAAACTATTCATATCAAAGAAGCACAGTCAATTGATGAATATGATTTCGAGTACCCATAATACATTTTAAAGGGCATATTCTCAACAATCTCAATACATTCAAGAATTTTAGCGTACTTGAAGCCGGTTGAGAAGTTTTGGTGTCTCTGCACTTGAAATGATGGGGGTCGGTTTTCTAAGCAGGAACGACTAAAGCTGTGGCCATCGTAAAGGTAATTTTTGAAGCTCGATGAATACAAAAGTTACTTTTTGATGCACAAGTCTCCAGTACTAAACCTGACGATCGACAAGGCCACTTTGTAGGAAGAAACTGCAAATGGTGCAAACCCCCTTACCAAACGGGTTCTTTTTTTTTGTTTAGCTTTTTGTTTTTTCCCTTTATTATATAAAAGCAAAATGTACTCTTGGTGCTTATTGCAAAATGAATCAAGGCTATTCACTGATTAAAGAAAATTTTATATGGATTATGAATACGTTGCAATTTGACACTTTCTTTTTTTTTTTTTTGTATTCATTATCTTCAATGTTTAGTTTCTTTACATTACGGTAAAAGACTAATTAATGATAGGCGAATGATTTTGTCTCATCAAAAGGAGTCGAAAATTACAGAAGATTAAGAAGCCCTGCATACAAAAAAAAAACTCTTCACGTAGTGCTTGTGGATGGTCTCTTTTAAATATACTCATTTTACGAAGTAATAGACAAGTTACTAAGACAGCTAAATACTTGGTTCTAATCTATTTCCTCGAGACAATCAGTTTCGCTCCAGATCACCCCAAACGGAGGTGCTGGTGGCCTGATGGTTGATGGTACGGACAACGGAAAAGGGTGAACTTGGCTGGGAGAGTTTGTGTTCACTTTGCTCATTGAGAACTAACCGATTTAAGAAATTTTTATAAATTAGAATTTCATAATAAAACACTGAGATTCACCGACGATCAGCAGAAGAGGTTTTTGTTTGATTTCACAACGAAGCTAATTTTTATCCACTTTTTAGAATCAGCGTCATAAACACTGAATATTTTCTATTTTCCTGACGAGTATTTGCTGAAATTTTGGTAAGAGGAACATTATCTTTTCATCAAAATCACTTTTCTATAATTTATGATGCCATGAAGTTTATGTGTGGCCATTTCAAAGCATAAAGAAAAGTGAAAATGTATTTATGACAGGTTCCTAACTGGTACTTTCATGGTGTATAAAAAGGGCGTAAATATTTATCTGATTAAATGGAAACAATTTAGCGGAAGCTGTTTGGATCTGTTAAGTGTCTGACAGGCCTCTCCCATGTGTATTGGTAGAGAAAACATGGGTAACGAAAACCTTGCTTACTATTGAAGTCGTTTACTTCTTAAAATGATTAATTAATAATTGAATTCTCTTGTTCCCGGCTTGGGCATTAAGCCACAATCATACCACGCTATTGGACATTATCTTGCGGTTTGGCATGTGCTTCGCCCCATGAGAGGCCTATCTCTTCCAGTTCCGTCATCACTATCCTCCGCCAGACGGTCTCTAGTTCGTCTTCCTTTCTCGTCCCAGTTGGGGTTAATCCAAAGGCAACTTTAGGTATTCCTTCTGGACGTGACCGAGCCATTGTAACCAAGGCTTCCTAAGCTCAAGGTGTATATTCCTACTGTCTGCCCTCATATAGAATTCCTCATTAGAGATCTTACTTCCCGCTGACTCTTTATTTCAGTGATTCGTGACTTCGATTCATGACACGCACCTTAGTCGGTTGCTCAAATTCGCAGGTAAACTAACTTGCGACCTCCTGCGAGTGCACTGATAACTCTTTAATGGCTGACCTGCTCTATAATTTTATATAAAAACAGAATGAATTTCATCATTTGTGTGCACTTTTACTGTGAAAGGTGTACACAACAGAGATGGCCAAAGGCCAGTGAACGTTTTGCTGAAATAGTTTTTGCCTGTTGCATTCAGTTACCCCAATGGAATTCATTTCTAGCTGGTGAATCCAGAAGAGATACTAGAAAAAAATTGATGGATGATTTGCATATAAGTTCAGTTAATCTCCGAGGGAACCTTAGCAGAAGGGAAAATGGAATATAAAAGTATCTAAAATATTCAAAACCAAGTTTTGTTGAGAAAACCCTGTGACAAGGTTTAAACAGTGGTGGGATAGAGAACAAAGAGAATCGACTAAAACGGGTTCTTAAGCTTTTTTGCGCCATTTTCCAACTCGACAGCTAAAAAAATTGATGTCCCCCTTTTTATAATTCAACGAATTTAGTGTTGAAAAAGCAAAATAATGTATTGTAAAAATTCAGAAATTTAAGAATCAAATTCTTTGGAATAAAAAAGATATTGGAATTCAAACATCACAGAATTTTCTAAAATTTCTTTAGTTTCTTTTTGCGAAAAATTTAGTAAAGATTAAGCAATTACCTCATAGTTTTATACCTAACCATTTAGTGTATTAAATATTAGTTTCTATAGAATTTATAATGGAATTATCAATTAGTTCTACTTTGTAATTATAAATTATCAGTATTGTATAATAGGGATGACTTAATCAAATCTCAACAAAACCCAGTTTTGAGCCGGGGTGCGTTTTTTGTTCATCATAACCAAATTCCTAATTATCTCCAATATAGTTAAATTGCTCCCTTTTGCACCCGACTTCCTGAATCAGTGGACAAAAAGAAAGCTGTCAAAAATGGTCAGGTCATCTTATAGAGCAATCTCCGGCTTTTTTTGAAGTATGTGACTTTATTGGTAATTAATTTTGGTACAAACTTGAAGATCCGGCAGTTGTTGTTTATGCAAGGGAATTATATTTACAACAAATGACGTCAACACATTCCACTCAGAGTAGCAATGTTTTGCTCTTGAAGATCTTATCTTCTCTTAGTAAGACGATAAAGTCAGAACCCTAGAGTGCGTTCCGTGTTTTCTGCATGTCTCGTCCCCGAAATCAGTGCATTCGTTTGAAAGTTTATTCATCGGTCACATTTCTACTCAATGCCAGATTAACTATGAAGTAAAAGTAGCCTTTGCTACAAACCCCGTAATCCTAAGGGCCCCGCACCAAATACTTGCAAGCTATCAATTCTGATTGAGTCATTGTGCACTTAATTACTTTTCACGGAAAAATGTTTCATGTAGCAAAACTTAAAAAGTTACTCTAATTTGTTTCACGTAAATTTATTTGTTTTTCACAAAGTGCTATTTATCATGTTAAATAATGAATTTACTTAAAAACAAACTAATAAATCAATAAATTCATTTTTAACCACACATTATTTCCAGACAAACTAGTACATTTAGTTTTCAAGTTGGTTTAAAAAAAAAACAGGTTCTTTCAGTGCAGTACAATACTACCATCAACTTTTATGAACGATTTGGAGTTTAAGACTATTGATTTTAGTCAATTAACATCGTCAATTCAGTTTATTGTTTTGATACTGTTATTAATTGTAGTGTGGTATTTCTATTATGAACATGAGAAATTATATGACACTGAAATCATTGTCACTGTACAGAAGTTAAAACGAAAACGAAGTATTCAAATAGTTTTCCAGACGACTGAACCACTTCTTGCTGCTAGTGCTGTTAACAAAATGTTTCGACCAATTCACTCTACGGCCTTCTTCCGGTATAATATCTGAATGTTATCATGGTTTACTGAATTGTCCAATTCTAGCTGTAAACATAATACTCGTAGGATTCGGGTAAGGTCTATTTCTTCTTCTTTCTTTGTTGAGCTTGGATTTCCATACCTTGTCCTTGTTGAGTAGAGGAAGCCACATCAGATTGAACTCTGCACTTGTTTGATTTATACGTTCAGCTGACATGTTAATATGGACTGCTTTATTGATTTCCCTCAGTTTTTAGCAGCATTCCTTGTCTATGATACGAACTTCTTCCCATATCGGAAAATGTTTTCCTTTTTTCTCTCCATTAGTACTGTGAGTGAATTTGATTCTTACTGGGGCAGGGCTCATTATCCTTGTGTCAAACTAAGTTGATGTTTGAAAGTTTCCATAAAAGAATACCGTATGGGTTTCATTGAATTCAGTCTCAATTAAAGTTCCAGAGGTGAACGTCTATACCTATCATATATTCTGTCAGTATTGACTGATTTTTTTTTTATTATTAAAGACTTGTATCAATTTATTTAGTCAAACCCTACCTTTCTATAAACTCTACATTCGTTCACATGCACTGTTTGAATTCCCCTTTTGGAAGCACTCCGTCTGCCCAACCTCTCTCTCTCTCTCCCCCCTCTCTCTCTCTCTCTCTCACACACACACGCACGCATGCACACACACACTCACACACAAACACATTTTATTTACAAGGTCTTCCCAGTGTATTCAATCATTCAATATTAACGAAAAAATTATCTACCTAATGCAATGACGAATGGCCAGTCAAAAAATCGAGCAACGAATCATTTTGAATTTTTTCGTTTAATTGAACGAAACGTTTACTGAATATTTTTGTAAATCAAGTAATGATGATGGGGGGGTGCATGTTACGTGCACGTGTACGTTGAGGTGGTGCAAAAGTTAGGTGAAGTTGGAGAGAATATCAAAGATAATTAGAACCATGGCAAATATGGTCTCCATCGACACAGAAACGGTTTTTGACAGATAAAACTGCGTTGGCACATCTTCACGCACACATGCACGCATGCATGTCTGTTATACCTTTGCATTGTTGCTACTTATAATCTGATTATGAAAAAAAAGAAGATCTCTGATGAACACATGCACACAGATATATATATATACATATCGTTACTGTTTTGGGGGTTGAATTTTTCTGTGTTCTAGTGCTTAACATTTGAAAAAAAGTGTGAATAGATAGATAGTTTTTAGAAATGGTATATATATATACATCTATATATGCGATAACTACCAGCACTTTACTTAATTTTTTTACGTATGTTCAAATCAAGATAAGAGGAATTGTAAAGTTAATTCTCTTGTGATGTCGTTTTATGACGTCAAGATGGATATCAACCCTGCAAAATTCGCCTCCAATACTTTTGCTTCTTTCTGTGAGCCTATCTCTCGCGTCTTCTAATCCCATGTGTCCTATATCATCAGTGCTTACTTGCGTGCAGATCTGGATCACCATATTTACTTCTGTCTCTCTCTCAGTGACTGCACTGTGCTAGAAATGCCCTCACCCACCCCCCCTCTCTCTCTCTCTCTCTCTCTCTCTCTCTCTCTCTCTCTCTCTCTCTCTCTCTCTCTCTCTCTCTCGTGGCCGTGGAAATCGGCATATTGAACAAGGCTTTGAGGAGGTCGGTTCAACGTCGTGTTTGGACATTTTTTTTACGTCATTAGTGTATAAATGTGTTTTTGATTTTTTTTAATCTAAAAAGAAGATAAAAAAGGAGAAGAAGAAGGGAGAAGATAATAATAATAATAATAATCATAATAATAATAATAATAATAATAACAACAACAACAACAATAATAATAAGGATGATGATGGGGAGAAGAAGAAGAAGAAGAAGAAGAAGAAGAAGAAGAAGAAGAAGAAGAAGAAACGACGAGAAAAAAAGAAAAAGAATACCAAATATCAGAAAGAAAGAAACGTCAGATAAAACAAATAAATGAATATATGAAAGAAAATCAAGAAAAATAAAGAAAGAAAATGGGGTAATAAATGGAAAGGAAACGGATTGAAAGAAAGAAAGAAAGAAAGAAAGAAAGAAAGAAAGAAAGAAAGAAAGAAAGAAAGAAAGAAAGAAAGAAAGAAAATGAAGAAAAGAATGGTGGATTGAAGCAAAAATGAAAGGAAAGAAAGGAAGAACAAGGGAAAGAAAGAAAGCACAAAAGAAAGAACGAACAATAGAACGAAAGAAAGAGATTGAAAAAGAAAGAAAGAGGAAATATCATAGAGAAAACTGGAATTAACATAAACGTATCTAGTGATTTCGAGCAAAACAGAAAACGAAAATAATTGTTAATTTATCTTGGCTAATTGTGGCCTTAAGCCAGTATTTTTTCAAGCTTATTTAGCATTACACACCTCGAGGTTGCTTTGCCGGGTCTGAAAATACAGAAAAGGGGAAGAAAAATTTGAAAAGTACAAAAAACTGAAGACTGGAGGGTTAGATTGGGAATGAAGGAAAACGCAAAAAAAAAGTGAAGGAAAAAATGAAGAAAGGATATGAAAAGTAACGAAAGACGAGACAGAATTAATTTCAAACATGCAGCATTATAAACTGTAACAAAAACTGATTTCTTCAGTTTTCAAGTCAGTCTTGTTGGCTGGCAGGTTGGCTAGCTATGTATCACACGTAAAGACGGCATAAATGGCGCTAGGTGGCAGAACATTTACTCCTTTGAATGTATAAAATTTTTTTAACCCTTTACCCGAACTGGGTTTAAGTTGGGAGGGGGGTAATTTCCAATTGTATTTCATGCTGAAGTGATCCCTTTTTTCGTGTCCAGCAGCATTCATGCTTGTTTTGTTTTGTTTTTTGTTTTTTTTTAAAACCCAGTCTTTTCAGTGATCAGTTCCCAATGCAGAGCGTGGGAAGTAACTTATTTATTGATCACTAGTTTTCGTTTTTTTTTCCAATTTTTTGATTGATCAACCCCAACATGGCATACTGCCAAAAGCAAGCCGAATCTCCGCCAAGGCGAACTCATCCCAGAGGCCGAGACATTATCTCAAAAATAGAGACGTAGGTAAATCAATACATCGGAGACTTAATGATGAAAAGCATTCATTTTACTCAACAATCTTATATTTCAATATACCCAATCTTTTTCCTTGTCAATGCACTTTAACCGGCGATTTTATATTAATTACGTGGATCGGACATTAAACCGCGAAAATTGAGAAAAAAAAAAGCGAGGAAAAAAACGATAAGGAAAGAAAAGTAATAAGAGTATCAATTTCAAACAGGCAATATTTTGTGTAAAATTGTGTAATGCCAATTCGATGGTATGGACTTCTCCTTGCGAAGAATCTATTGGGGGGAAAAAATCAAGTGTGTCAGAAAAAGGAGAATGGTGGGGAAAATACAATTTCATTTTTATGCCATCGTAGATATTGGGATCACATTTTTTTTCATCTTCCAAGTCTTCTCTGTTTGCATTTTTCTTCTTTTCAACTATCGACAAGCAAAAAATAAAATGAAAATGAAGATATTTGCTGAAGTGGACAGTGTCTAACATTGTCTCCGAATGTCTCGATGAAAATGTCAAAGCTCCTCCAAGGCCAACAAGATGACATCTTCTTATCTTCAAATGAGTATCTCTGTGCAGGCACGCTGTCTACTGCAACCAACCCTCATTCGGGGAAGAGAATTGAGCGCCATCTTGTTTCGTTTTCTACCGAGAACGCTCATCTTGCATCCAACCGCCAACAGTACTCCACCCTCACCAGGTCAACTCAACTCATTTTTAGTACCCATTCATTATATTTACTTCTTTTTATTTGATCGGACAGATTCAGCCATGTTGCCTCGGCACGGCAAAGCAATCGGTCAACTGGCTTGACCTCTTCTATGGGCAATCAATAACTTCTAAGAGAACGTCTCCCGCATTTTGAGGCCCTGGCCCTTTGCTCTTTGCCATGAAGCCAAATTGGCAACTCGGCGTTTTATAGGTTTCTTTGCATGAGAATTTTATGTTATTTTTTTTTTTGCACACTCACACACAAACGCGCACACACACACACACACACACACACACACACACACACACACATATGTATATAGTAGCCAGGCATTTTTTCTAAATAAAAATTGAAAGTGAGTAGTTCTTACAACGGTGGGAATTTCTGTTATTTGACGTTAGGGTAGCCTTCATTCATGTAAAAGCTAGTAATCATTTCATCTT
>OY735210.1:43688028-43763028 GCA_963457665.1 Thysanoteuthis rhombus
AGGTTAGCGCACGATGCGGAATCAGGGAGCCTGGAGAGAGAGAGAGAGATTGACAGACATACAGACAGAGACAGAGACAGGTGGAGACCAAGGCGCATGTCATCCAACTGAGTAAGAGAGGTGGGGGGTCGGTAGAGTACCAATAATGGATACCGAAACATACTGACTTCTCACTTATCAATCTTCCACCCGGCCCCCCAGCCATCGTCATTTTGTCGTTCTTTTTCGTTATGAAATTCCTCTCATTTCCTCTTTCCTCCTAACGATAGGTAGTAGAATCTCTTTATTGTGGCACTCTCAGCAAATTCAAGTGTTATGTTATGACGAATTTTTCGTTATAACGGGTAGATTCTACACGAGATGAAACCAATAAATAGAGACATTTTTTTTTAATTACACTTTCATAGTCTAATCATCCGAGAATATTTTAGATAAATGGAAGAATTCATTCATTAAGTATGAAAGGATTCCTCTGTGCTCTGTCTTGCATAACAACTAGATATGGATTGAATTTGATCACCACAAATGCATTTCTGATTGGAATAATTTTTCAAAAAGAAAAAAAAAATCAGATCCATCTATCTAGCCTATCACAATTCAAACTTGAATCCGATGTCAAATTAAATTTCATTGAATATATCTGAATTCAAATTCAACTAAAAATCTGTATTTAATCTTGTTTATGATCTTTTAAAAGTGTATTCTTCATTGAAATACTCAGCCCTACTCTTTCACAACTACTTCCCGCTTCCACGATGTGACTTTGAAGAAAATTCTGACGAATTCTTTCCAATTAAATGGGGGGGGGATGCAAAACTAAAGGTAATGATCCTGGATCAGAATATTGCAAGTGCATTACCTCTCCCAAATTGGAAAAGAACATTGCAACATTTGAGGGGGAAAAAGGGGGGGGAGAAAAAGTAAATCATTAAACATTAAACATACGGGTTAGAGGGCTGCAGATGAAATGAATTAACCAAAAATTAATTACATCAACCATACATACGGTGATATGAAATTGTTCGAAAATACTTTAGGCATGCAAAAGTTTAATGCGAAATTAAAAGAAAAACATGTGAGAAACCGTCAACCAAAACTGTCACCAAAATTGTCACCAAAACTGTCAACATAAGTTTCTTCAGTTTTCATGTTGGTCCGGCTGGCTGGCTGCCTGCCAAGTACCACACGTTCAGACCGCGCGAATGAAGCAAGAAAGCAAAAAATTTGAATATCTACTCCTTATCATATCTAGAAAAAAAAAACATCAATTTTTGTTTTGTTTCGTTATTTTTTTGCCCCCACCCCCCACCACCAAATATGTTATTAATGTCCGCTCATTTTTCGAAAATTTCGACTTTCCCAATGATCACTGCACATCGAAAGATGAGAGTAGTAACCTATTTATTCTTCACCCTTTTTCAAATGATTTGATAGATCATCCCAATATAACATGCTGCCAAAAGATATTAGTCCTACGGCAATTTCTATTGATGGACTAACCAGACCTTTTTTTTAAGTTTATAGAAGCCGTTAATTTAAGTGGTATCATTTCAAGGGTTTATTAATTCTAGTTTTTGTTTTATAGTGCACTGAAATACTCATATGCTGTTGCTGCAAACTAATCTCTGAGAATAGTTTCGCGAGAACATAAAAACAAACCTGCTGTTAGAATGCATGAGTCATTAAATAGTATCGCTCGAACGTTTGCCGTTACAACGAAAGTTCACTGTACTCCATGTTCTCTTCCTTATTGTTCTACCCATCTGTTGTGTTTTTCATCATTCGTTACGTTCAACCTTCCTTCTTCTGACCGTAACCGTGCCACAGACCTCTTCTTTCTCCTTCAAATCATTCTTTGATATTTTATGCTGGTGGTATCTCTTGGTTTTCACAAAAGACCAAGTGACAGCAAGCCCCATCAACTCTCTCTCCAGTACCAGTAATCTTACCAATTTCGTTGATGCCGTCGATCGAAGAAATTTGATTGTTCTTTAGATGATTGGTTACTCAATGATTATCGGTTCAAATCGTCATTTTCGTTTTCTGCAATCGGTCTTGTTCTCAAGCAGGGTCTTGATATTCATATAGATATTCAATTCTTCTGATAATTTTCGGTTCTTCCAGCATTTTTTTTTCCTTTATCATCAGGTGCACACTTACCACTCCTATATTCTAACATGTTTTCGTCCTTTGGCAAAGTCATAGGGTTAGTTTCACCTTTTATTTTTTCCTGTTATCCACGTCCTCGTGATTAACTGGAACTGCAACATGATATCTCTCTCAGATCTTCTAGTTCTCATTTTCTGGCTTGGATGATGATGATGATGATGATGATTATTATTATTATTATTATTATTATTATTATTATTATTATTATTATTATTATAATACAAAGGAAACTACTCACTGTGATCCCTTTGAGATAAGGTCTTTAAATAACAATAATTGGCTGATAACCCTGAGAGAAGGATATACAGAAGCTGCGTATTGTGATCACTTTAAATGAAGGCTTTTGAACAGTCTGATTTTGATAGCAACAACTGTTTGATTAAATCGTGTTATATATTCAAAGATTTCTAGAATCAATTTGTCATCAACGTCTCCTCCGACTTCCTTTAAATGAATATGAATGTGAATGTGTCTTGTGCAAAGTGTTATTATGAGCGCTCTACTGCATTCACCGTATTTCACTGTGTATAATCCACCATCATGGCTGATCTGCAGCCCCTGATTTCGAATGAAAAATGCATTATCCTGTCTGTACCATTATGTACATAAATATGTGTGACAATTACATTTCTATAAATGATGCGCACGAGGATCTTTTAGCTCAAGTCTTCGGAAAAGAATGCTGACTACACATCGTGAAATACATTGAACAGGCGTTTTACCATATCCAATATCAACACTCGAAGCATCACTGTTCTTTCTGACCGAATTCTTGTGTAGGTTACAACCAAGCTGGCAGTCGACAAAAGAATAGTCCAGTTAGCAATAAATCAAATGGGGTGATTGGCTATCACAGATTTTGCTAGCATATAAATGTACAGATGCATTTTGAGGGTAGGAATCTAGCTTGAAGACAGCTATCTGATAGACATCTGCTTGTTTGGAGAATCAACGATTGAATCCGTGTAACAGAATGCTCAACTGTGCAAAATATTTTGTTTATGCAATTGATTATCGTCAGTACGCTTGGATACGGGCAAAAAAAATCCAATTTTACTTGCTGAACGATGCAAATGTTTGCAACAGAAGTGTTCACGTTGAATAATTTACCGTATTTGACGCTGATAATTGAACGTTTCTGCCGCAGACGTTTCGGCGCGGACGTCCCAGCCAGGACGATTCGGTTGCCGACGTTGCCACCAGCACGTTTCGCCCACAAAGGTTTCGGCTGCGCACATTTGGACCACGGACATTTCGGTCATGGACATTTCCGTCGTAGACGTTATTGTTGCAGATGTTTCAGTCGCTGAAATTTTGGTCGAGGATACTTTGATCTCGTTTTGTTTTTAAAGAAGAAATTGACGTACTTCATGCAATTCAAAATGAAATTGAATCATTACATCATAATGTATGTTTGGTGATGAAGCGTTTCATAAATCTTTGTTTTTTTTTTACTTTTTATAGCTAGGTTTTGTTTATTTATTTTCTTTTTGTATAAATGGTAAATAAAACTAAAAAAAACAAGATTCGTTTTTCAACCAAATGGTTGAAAAATTTTTAAAGAACATTTTTTCTCGAATAATTTTAGGTGAGTGTGAAAATTTCACACACTCGATATTAAAATGATACATGGATAAAAAAAAAGAATAAATAAAAAAATTCATTAAAGAAAAACAGAAGTAAATATATGAATTAAATATAATCACTTTCACCTTTAAAAACAAAAAAAACGTCCGCAGTCAAATTATCTGCTGCTGAATCGTCATCGACCGAAACGTCCGCGGCCGAAATTCTTTATAACCTTTGATGGTTTTGGAGATCTCCCATTTTTTAAGATCAATCAAGAGATAAATGTTTGTTGTTCAGGTCCACATTGGCCAGGATTGATAGTTATAATAGAGAATAATTCAAGAAGATGCGTTCGTTATTTTCTTCTTAGTATTCCCAGCTGAGATGAGGCGGGTCTTACACGTCATCAAATACGATAATCCCCCAACTCAGAAAATATCAAAGTTGAGAAAAACGTTCTCCTTTTATTTTTATCAGAATATTCGGAGAGGGTCATAGATTTGACAAACTCATCGTTAAGTACCCGCTTGTCATTTTTTGCTTTTATCTACCCGAGAAAAATACCCCATTTATCTCACCAGTAGTTTCTTCCCTACCTCTACATATTGTCTCTTTCTTTTCTGTACCCCTACCTTCATTCAGTATGCGCCTCATCTCAGTCCCTTACCCTTCCATCAACTATACACCCCTCCTTACGTGACTGCTTTCTTGACCCCATTTAGATGTTTTTCATCGAGATGTCAGAAATTGCTATTGAACGACCGTAGCCATCAAAGATGACGGGGAGGGGTGTCTATTCGTTTTTTAATATTTTATTTGCGCATGTGTTTATTGTGGGGTTTTTTGTTTTTTTTTGTATGCGTTCCAGCGCTTCTGGACATACTGTTTAGTATACAGGCTTGAAAATTGAAATCAGTACTCTAGTAGACGCCTTCTGAAATGTTTTTTTTTACTTGGGTGGGAATCTGTTCCAAACCTTTTGGGGCCTCATACTGACTGGTCCATTTATGATATTCAGATTCTCCGAAATCTACATGGGGGCCTTATTTTGACTGGTCTATTAATAGCATTCAGATTCTCCAAAATCTAGATGTTTCTGGATGGTGATTTTTTCATGAATCTTACATGTTTTCCAGTGTAAAACGCTAGTGATGTCATTAATAGAATTTATTCAGATTGTATCAATTCTTCAATGGAATTACTTTTTTTTTACAAGACGCCAAATTTTGACGGTACGACTGTTAATTTATTGACTGTGATAGCGAGTCTATATGATTTTTAATAGGATGAGAAATATTTCCATTTTCAAACTCTTATCAAAGCCTGGATTTGATTTTGTATTGAACAACGAGTACAATCCTCACCATTTAGGGGAGTGAAATTAACATTCTCCCAGTGTGATATGAAATCACGATCAGCTTATCAAGCGAGCTGAATTAACAAGACTCTCCTCAATGAAAATGGATGTTGAAAATACAAAAGAGCGTATTTCATTTTGATAAATGAACACATCTGTGAAATTGAAATAATGTATCGTGATTTGAAATCATGACCATGATTGGGAACCAGCGTCCTTACCGATGGAGCCTAACAGACAAGTTGTTCATATCGAGAAATTTAGCCAAATTTCAATTAATAAAATTAATCTCTGTACTCATTCTGATAAATAAATCTTTACTGAGAAAAAAATGTTTATAAAATTATATTCATTATATATGAAATACAGAAGTCACAGTAACCATCTTCAGTCAGAATAGAAGTAGGTACGAAGTTGACCCTGCAGCGACAACTCATATTTGATTTACAGTAGTAAAAAAAAAGTAATATTTTTTAATAAAATCAGTAATATTTGAAAATAAGGAAATGTTGACGATTAAAGTCACTTTTGATTCATTGGTGATAAGTAATATATTTCCTTCAGTGGTTTCAAACTGGGAAATTCTCCACCAAAGGGGAATTTATTGTCCAAGAGAAGAGAAAGGTTATAGGTAGTATGAATAAAAATCTATCAAATGTGTTCATGATTATTTCACTTTATTTCTTCAACTAACAAATACACAACACCAGCTGTACAATATTGTATAAAATTAAACAGATCCTCATTATAAATCTGTCTAATCATATACAAAATAGAATAGTTATTTGAAATAATTCTTAGTTACGACCTATTTAACTAGAAAGGTTGGAAACTAATAATCTTTTTTTTTTTTTAAGTGGGTTATGGCTTTGAAAAGGTTAGAAACGTCGGATTTAGATTTTTCTAGATGTTTTTTTTATTCAATTTTAGATGTAAATCTAGAAATAGATTTGGCAACACTGCTCCAGAATTCTTACTCTCCCCCCACCTTCCTTTGCCCCTCGTTCCGAGCAATGACTAACGCCTGAATATGCATGGCCTGACTTTTCTGCATCTTCGTCAGACTCGTAAGTAAAGCATGTGCGCGCCTACAAAACTCTGTATTTGGCACTGATCACGCATGCGCGAGAGGTCTGGGGGGCAAGAGTGAATGTCTTTGTCAACGTCAGGGGCGCGTGGTAGGTTGAATGGTGCGCGTGTGTGTACGTAGATCGCCTTACGCCGCGACTCATATTGTGAGTTGCACGACTGTGTCTAACTCCAGGGGTTCTAGCGTACGAGTAATTCCTTTTTATCACACTCTCTCTCTCCCTCCCTCTACCTCTCTCTCTCTCTCTCTCTCTCTCTCTCTATATATATATATATATATATATATATATATATATATATATATAGGATAGGAAATGGAGTTCTCTATTTCCTGCTGGAGTGATTTCGAGAAATGTGCGAAATGTCCGGCGAGACGCGTGAAATGCTGAGTAATTTGTCAGATCAACAGACTGAATAATCTTCTCGTACTCCTCATGCGTAACGATTATCAACACTGAATCGAGTTCAAATTATGGATCAGACCTTCCATGTTCACTTGGCAAAAAATGCCCTCGGTAGAGGTATGAATCCACTTCTTATCGCCAGATATTCTGACAAAAATGTTACAATGGTGAAGAAGTGAATGAATTGTCAAGAGCCAGCATGACAATATTATTAAAACTATCAACCCGAACTATCGCCATAGGTTTCTTGAGTTTTTAAGTTGATCTCGCTGGCTATACATCATGCAAGAGAAGTAACATATTCATTGATAACTCTTTTTTTTTTTTTCATTTTTTTCAACTGATCACCCCCACACGGCATGCTGTCAAAAGATGTTGGTCACGTGGCAGTTTCTATTAATGGACGTACCAGATCTGTTTAGTGATATACGGCTGTTTCGATCCCAGGGATATGGTAAAGATAAGCCAAGTAGCCTCCCTAGACTTATGCTGTACCCTGTGAATTCAGTACTTTCTTGTACCACCAAAATTCTAGACCGTGAGTCAGACTGAGCAAAATTCAGTAAATACCAATCCCAGTACACCTCAATATTTTTATATCGATCTATCTTTAAAGAAAACTTTTAAAAATCACTCTACTCACATTTATGTACAAGGCCATAAGTTGCATAGGACTTATTAAAAAAATCAATGTATATGTTTCTAATTAGCTTCCAATTTTCTAATCTTTAGTTTAGAAATTTGGATCACAGAACATTTGTAATGCGAAGGTACACGTCAGGCGAGAGGAATAATGTGATGGGATTTCTATGATGGGAACCAAAAGTCATTTGTTTTAACGTAAGAAATCTGTACATGGTATTGCTCACTCTGCATTCACCTCACTCTCTTCAAAACTACCTCAATTCATTCACTTCTATTTCAGTTTACTTTCATCAACGTCAAAGTTTTTCATATTTTTGGCTATCACTTTGAGAAGAGTTATTAACTCATTTGATGTTTACACAACATTTCGAGCGATTCATTCTACAGCTTTCTTTAGGTGTAATATATATATGTATGAGAATTACAAGGATATAGATCAGGTGAATCGCCAGTTACTGATGAGTGCTATAGGCTGGATATATATCTTTCTAATTCTTATTTTCATATATCAACAGCTCTATTTATAGTATTAAATATTCATCACTGTGATTAAACATTTATAACGGATAAAATCTGTTTTTAATTTTTTCTTTTTGTATTTTTACAAATTGAATGTCTTCCTCAACTACACATATACAAACACCTCTACTTCAGCTCCTACCAGACAACCAAACACAGAAATATTGATAATCTCCTCTTCAGCATCGAAATGTGAACAGCATATTTTTCTCTGTGAATCGCCACAAATAATTTAATCTGAAAAAGATGGCTGGTCCCCGTCGAAATGCATCAAACTACGCCCACAGAATAATGATAAAGAATTTCTAGATATAACATCTATGTTTTGAGTTTTTCTCTTCTCTTTTCTACACTGTGCCGAGTCAATTCATCTCCACAATATATATATATATATATATAATATATATATATATATATATATATATATATATATATATATATATATATCTTTTGAATTTTTTACTTGATACGTTTTTTTTTTTGTTTATTTGTTTTTTTGTTTTTGCACCACCGATAGAAGAGCTAATCTTCCCTTATACAGAAGAAGGCAGTAGAATGAATCGACTGGAACCTTATGTCAACATCAAAGATAGGAAGATAAGATTAAAATGGTCCTAACGTAAGTGTATGTCTATTTATTTCAGTTTACTTATTTCTATTTAACTACATCAGATTTTCAGATCTGTCCTTATCTTTTCATATCAGTCTCAGGTTGTTGAAATGTCTCTAGTTATCACTTTTTTATTATCTATCTATCCATCTATCTATCTATCTCAGCCTGTTCTTACCAATCCCTTCCAGCTTCTTCATATCTTTTTCAGTCTACCCGTACATATCTGTTTGTTCATATGTTTTTATAGTTGTAGCTAACTTGCTATCTTTACCATTGAAATCCTGTGTTGCAATACGTTTTATTTTTTTAATATTTACTTATTTCAGAGCGACTTCACCCGTTTTATCTTACTCCGCACGCGAATATTTATTCCTATAAATGTATCCCGAATTGTAATATATGTGTCATTTAGTGTCGTCCTCTCTTTTTTATTCCTAACCATTTTCGCAAGTTTTCCTAAAATTCAGCTCATGACTCCAGCGTTTTATTCTCTTTTTTATGGCTTTTTCCCTACTGCACTTTACCGTACGTAATGACTTCTTCCTATGATTTTTGCTCACGATATTTTTACCGGTCACCAAATATTCGCTGCGTTTACAACTTGACTTACGACGAAGATAGCGTGAAAATAAAAAATATAAAGTTTATATTACAACTCCCGATACACTTTTACAATTACGGATTACAATCGATAGGAATTCACGCACTTTTCCAAAAGATATGTTGGCTTGGCTGATGATTGCAACTCAGTCTCTCGACGATACCCAACCATAGAAGGAGGATATTTTAGAGCTGTATCGGACATGCTTAATGAAGAAACGTAGAAGTAAAAAAGATAGGAAGTACTGTAACCAAGTGCTCAGCTGTACGAAAAAATAGAATCAGTGAGTCGAATACAATCTCTAATAGGGATCTGCGTTCACTTCGCACTAGAGCTCTTGGGTGAGGCATGAATACATTTTTCTCCCCTTAATCTAGAGTGACGCCTCCGTGTCATTCTCACATACCACAACCTCAAATGTGTCGAAGCCTTGCCGTCACGCGATGCGTGGAGTGCCGGCAGGGACGGCCGATGCCATAGCCAACGTGAGCGCTGATTGGATTTTGATTTGAAGACAAAATATCAACAATGAGGTGAAAATAAAACGAAAATAATGCCTAGCTTCACTTGATCTTCCTTGTTTATATTAGTGTTGGCAAGTCAGAGGTTCTGTGCCATCTGTTTAAACGGAAGAGAATATAATATCTCGGGCCCCTTGCCACGAACAAAAAATGATTAATGCTTCCTTAAAATACCAGGAAGACAGCCATCCAAATAGACAGACAGGCAGATAGATGACATACAGATAAATGCTGGGCAACTAAAAGGTCTACTCATCTAGTATGCCACGAGATTGAATATAATTTCTAACTGTAATATTTGTCAAGGGAGATAACTATAAAATCCTAATTGTAAAGAAATCTCGCTCACTTTTTTCTGGTAAAAACATAAGAAAATCCTAGTTCATTATGGCTAAATATTAACTGGAAAATGCAGAGCTGCATAACCTTTATTATATCATATAGCAATTATTTAAACACAGCTGTCATTTTTTAAAGCATCAGTATAGTAGTTATATAGACATTTCGTTGGTTACTAGCCGCCATCATTTACTTATAAATTAATTATACACTTCCATGACAAAGAATAAATGATATGATGTACTAACGGATAGACGAACGGATTGCGATAATTGTCTTCCATATAGATGAATGCACGCGTGGATAGGTATATTATTGTATCGATAATTTGGTTTTCATAACAACTCGCAAGAAAAGCAGACTTTGGCAGCCATTAAGCTTGATGTGGATGAAAACTCTAATATTTCAGACCTGTAGTTTCGTACGAAAGGCGAAAAGTTTCCTCTCACTTTTGACTACTAATAGGAGGGAAATAATTCCCCTCGCCTTTTACCCATGAAAGAAAGAAAAATATTTCTCCTAACCTCTGAACCTTGAAAAGAAAAGATTTGAATAATCGTGTTATGAGTGAAACTAGATTAACTATGAGTCAATAAGGTTTTGATATATATATATATATATATATATATATATATATATATATATATATTACGTATCTAGTAAAGCTATATGGGATTCTTATCCAGAACCTGTAATGACTGAATAACCAAAATGATGTAACTATACTGCGTTTCAACAAATAAACCGGGCAAATGTAATTTTTGGGTTTGTACAATACTGTGTACACAATACTGTATAATCATACCTTTTATATATAAATAATAGTACATAGAGGCTAATATGTTACCTGCACAACTGCATATAAGCCGAAGCACATACTGTTACACATCTATTTTCAAGTAGGGAAAGTTTACATTAAGATAATGATAGAAAGTACAGTACAGTACACATGTAAGCCAGTAACGTAGGCGGTTATTATGACTACCAAGAAATACATACAATATTAGAGGTTAAATGTACTGCAACATTATACGCTTGGCAGAACAATTGCTTTGTTTATAGTACAAGAGGTATGAGATTCGCTGGTTGTGTTCTCTATAACATCTGGTTACGTCCACTACGTCCCGTTCTCTTTTAACTCCATTTAACCTTATTGGACCACAGAATGTATGTGTTAAAAGACGTTGTACGGAATGATATTCAACGACGCGTGTCTGTAAATATATTTATAAATACATGTTTACTTAAAGACTACAGACAAGGTATGTCAGGAAACGTCAACTGAAACTGTCACCATAACGTAAAGCTAGTCCGGCTGGCTATGTACCACGCGTACAGGCCACACCAATGGAGCTACAGGGCTGAAAATTCTTACATTTACTCCTTATTATGTTTTGAAAAAAAAAAAGAAAAGTTTTTTGGTTTTCCCTTATAGTTTATGTTAAATTGATCGTTGGTATGTGTCACGCTCTTTTTTTTTTAGTTTTTTTTTTAGTTTTTTTTTAAATTTAGATTCTTTAGTGATCACTGTCCAAACAAAAGGCAGGAAAATTAATATATTCTTATATCACCCTTTTTCCCATTTTTTTTATTAAGCACCCCCAACAAGGCATACAAACAAAAGACGTTGATTCCACGACGATACTATTTATGATATCACAAGCGTTTTCAACTGAAAAACATTTGAAATATTAAACCCGTAAAGATAAAAACCCCAAAAGGTCAAAAACGGCTTTTTCCCCCAAAAATTTCAAAAAATTGAAAACAGGGGGTCTGGTGACGTACCGATGCCAATTTGCAAGTCAGTAGACAAAACGGTACGGCTAGGAGCGCTAGAACGCACAAAGACAAAAGAACATTGAACATGGAACCCTTCACCACCTTTGGTCGTTACAGCTGTTCAATATATACATATACGAGAATAGATCAAAAAGTTGGTAGCCGGGCCTGTAGTTATTTTGGTCTGAAATTTTCATTGTACAATGTTCAATTGAAGTGAGTAATCTAGAAGAGTTTGGTAAAATGCATAAATATTTGTACATGTGCACGATTTTGTATATCTGTGGGTGTGAATAGGTGTCACTATGTATGTATACATGTATATGTATATGTGTGAGAGCATATGCGTATACAGGTGTATATACGAATGTATGTGAGTGTCAGCATGTGTACACATATATGTGTATACCAACATGTGCCAGCATTTAAATGTGGGTGGATGTGAGCGTGCGTCAGCATGTGCATATGCATGTATGTGCATGTGGGTTTGATAGCTTGTGTAAATAAATGTGTATGTATGTGTATGCATGTAGGCATGTATGAGAGCATATGCGTCTTCGTGTGTGTGCCTATATTTTTGTGTCAACATCTCATTTTTATGTACATGTGTGAGAGCATGTGTGTTTACGTATGTATGAATGTATTGACGTTTCAATATGCGCATATGCATGTATGTATGTATAAGTCAACATGTGCATTCATGTTTATCAATGAGAGTTTGTGTGTATGTGTGTGTGTGTGTGTATGTGTGTGTGCGTGTGTGTGTGTTTCTTTTGGCATCAGACCGCTCCCCATCGCCATAGATTTCAGATGTCTCCCGCAACCTCGACGTAAGAATGACTCAACATATTCCAATGTCTTTTTTTTTCCTTTTTCTCTCTCTCGCTCTCTCTCCGCCTCTCCCCCTTTCTCTCTCTCTCTCTCTTTCTCTCTCTCTCTCTCTCTCTCTGCCTCTCAGTGCGTCCTACCCCTTGCAAATAAGGCAGACAGGCAAGCACAGAAGGGTGACGCCGATCATTCCTGAACGTTACACGAGTCACACAAACGGCTTGCAATTTGCGACATTGAACGTGACCTACAAAGGCATCCAATATCCCACCCACTTACACTTAGCCATCTCCAGATTTCTACCTTCGTCAGAAACATTTGACTTTCCTCTCCTACACAGTGGGCACAAAACCCCAGCACAAGGTTCTGTTCATTCATTCATATTCCTCTCATTCCCGACATAATATCTCCAAAGGTTCTCAATGAATATCAAAACTGTTTGTAGAAGTCTAAGCTATGAACTAAAGAAGAACAATTTGGGGTTGGATCCAAGAACGATTTTTCAAAAGGAGATATTTTCAATTTTCTTTCATGTATTTATATATATTCACTCACGTTAGTCAGATTGTCCACACGATGGTCGCCAATTTAGATGTGTTTTTCAATTTTTTAATTCTGGAAGTGACTCTCAAATACAAAAAAAATGAAAATGAAAACATCTCAATTGGCAACACTAAATTCCAAAACAAGCAAAAACAATTTCTAATCTAAATATTGTGAACACTGGACACACAATTTCGAAGAAGAAAAAAACAAACAAAAAATAACATCTATATTAGCAAACCTGGTCCCCACATTATTGCCAGAAGTTCTCTATGAATTTCAATGATATTTTGTGGCATGGTAGGATATCGACAAAAGAAAAATTGATTGACTGTTGGAGCAGACCCAGGGGTTTTTCTTTTTGTATTGACAGATATTTTTTATTTATTTATATGTATTCACCCAGCTTTTCTGTTTGTCCACAACATATCCCCAAAAGTCTTCCAGGAATTTCAATGACATGTCGTTGGAGGTTGGGTATTCGGGCTTAGGAAGTATTGATTAAATTTGAGGGGCCGATTCAGGAAATTTTCGAGTAATAATTTTTCATATGTTAAGAAATTAAACAGAAACTATGGAAAATCGAAACTTTCTCACTTAACTCTCCAGCATCGTAGCTATACATGATCTGATTTTCATTTTTTTACTTCGTGTAAGGCGTGGGCAGTGCTTCGTAAATCCTATAAATTTTATTTTTTTCACTTCAAACTAATATGACTGGTGGAAGAGTTTATTCGGTGGAAGTGTTTATTCGGTGGAAGTGGAATCCTTAGCAAGTGTTTAGATGTTTTACAGCAGTGCCCGATCCAAAGTTGCTTGTTTTGAAGGGTTCCGACTTTATAGTTTGTCAAGCGCTTTGCCATAATTGTCAAATAAAATACATTTCGATTACTTATTTTCAGTGTAGCCCATTTAGATATTTTATATCTAGATTTAAATAATTTTATTAGATTTTATCAAGAACCGCTGATGTAAAAAAAATTAAAAAAATGACTCGATACTGCACTGCCTTGTGTATTGGCTAATGTATCTTGTGAATATCGATTTTATACAATAGCCAGTTCCCGGGTAATCGTGCTGCACACACAAATACACACAGATTTCATTAATTGTGATTAGATGATCATGCTGGAGAAAACTTTATAAAATATACAATACGTGCGAACCATTTTTGCCAAATTTTTATAAGCATGCCCTGAAATATTCCCTATCTACAGGAAAGGATGTCTTTCTGGTTGAAAGTACAAGAAAAAGGAGAATAGATCAGCGTTTAAAAACTTTCTTTATCTCTTTGCTCGACACAGGAAAGGTCATATAATAGTTACTGGCGATAATGCATCTATAACAAAAAATAGAATAGGAAATTAATCGTGATATATCTCAGACAGCCTACAGCGTAGTAACCACAATAGAATCTACTGGGTGACTTTTGCGTGAATTGTAAAGAAAATCTTTATTAGGATCAAATGTAGAATCCGACTCCAAAATTGATTCGAGTCAAAAGTACAAATTTTCAGATTACACTGTGCTCAAAATTTAACTCAATTAAATCAAAACAAAGGTGAAATGTAAAATTCATAATACTCTAATTGCATAAAAGAATATTGGGGTCTGAATTCTACATGACATTCTTGTTATGATCGAATTAGATTTAATGTTGATAGCCACGTAATCTTGATTTTTTTTGTCTTTGACTTGAATCAATTTGGGAGTCTGGATTTTACATTTGATCCCTCCATCATTAGCAGAACTTCTAGCGTGCAAGGTTACCTTGAGAGATTAGCTCGTTTTTCTCTGGATAACAAAGTCGACCTGTAATTGTGAAAAATATAACGTAGCAATCATAATGTTGGTCACGAAATGGGTGTAGCCAGCCTTTTTTTGGCAGGTAGGAAGAAATCTCTGTATTTGGGGAGGGGGTGACGAATGCACTTTTGGAGGGATTTCAAGACTGGTGAGCAAAATTATGGGACCATTTCCCAAACTTAAGCAAATGTCAAGGCATCTTTCTGTCAAGGGACATTTCCTCTGGAGCTTTTTTTCATCTCCAAAGGATGTCGCAACCAACAGGTACGGTCAGTCACACTAAAAGTTCCGTGCGGTAGCAGTTTTTCGTTGAATTTTTTTTTTTTTTTTGTTCAAAATGTTGATTTTCAATATTCAACAGATGAATCTAGTCACATTGAAAATTGTGCCCCTTAAATAGAGATACTAACAAAAATGATTTTCGAATGCAGTTGCAAAATCTAGTATTTTTTTTTTCTATGTATGTTTTTCCTCCCAAAAAGTTAATATCCCTAACCCACATTTTTTTTCATTTTTGTCTCAAACGTCGTAAACATTGGTTCCATCATTTTGCTATTTTTGATTACGAAGTCAGTCAAATTCTATGATGTGGAGCGTATTCTCTAGATCTAAAATCTTCAGGCTACGTCTTCTTTTACTTCACGTAACGAAACTGGTCTTGCCAGGGACTCTGAGAGGATTTCATCCAGTGTGTGTTCGATTGTGTCCGGGCATTCCCGGTCACCTTTTAAGGGCTACAACATCATAAATTAGCATGAATAAACCATTAGGCACCATCTAAAGAAATTGTTTTTCAAAAAAGTTTCTGGCTCTCAATGGTTATTTTGGAACAGAATCTTATGCTGATATTTTCAGATAATTTTAGATTGAAGATATGTTTTTTTTATATAATTTTAGATGATCTTTTAGAAATCTTTGGAACTTGCATGGACAATGGTGATTCCCTTACGAGACGTGCTGATATGTTTCATCTAAATTAATTGTAATATTATCAGTAATGAAAATATTTTCCATGGCTTCCAATCATTTCTTATTGCTTGTGAAGTAACTTGGGAATTCTATAAAAAAAAAAAATGAAGAATTGTAGCCACCAAAAGGTGGGGGGAATTCTATTCCTTTTTATGAATGCGTGTGTTCCACTGCTTCCAGACATACTGTTTCTTTGACAGACTTGAAAATTGGCATCAGTACTCCACTAGATCCTTTCCAAAAATATTATAGTTGATTTTTTGTCCTAATCGGAGGAGCTATTAGAACTCCTCCAGAGAGAAAAAAAACATTTAGATTCTGGAGGATCTAGGTGTTTCTTGACGCGTTTTTTTTTTAAATTTTATGTTCGATGTGGAAAACGCTAGAGCTGTCATAAATAGAATTTATTCTGACCATCTTTATTTTTCAATTAGATTTTTTTCACATGATTACGAATGTTGACGCCTCGGTTGTCTTTTTTTTAATTTGATGAATTTGTAATTTTTCGATATCTTTGGAACTGATGACTAGTTACAGTTCCTATGGGAGTAGGGTGCAAATGTTTATGGTACCCAGACCGGGGGTTTCAAAGCTCTCTCTCTCTCTCTCTCTCTCTCTCTCTCTCTCTCTCTCTCTCTCTCTCTCTCTCTCTCTCTCTCTCTCTCTCTCTCTCTCTGCATATTTCAGTCTTTCAGTATCTGACCCTTCCCCATCCAATTTAATTAACAACAGCCTTTATCTATTGATCCGGTGATTGATTTAGCATTTCTTGCCATTTATTAATAGTCCGACCCTATTCACATCTATAATAGTGATTTCGTATCTACAAAGGTGATTGAATCAGTAACCAGCATGGTTGCAGCAGGGTCAAACTCTATACCTAATTCTATTTTGGATGAAAATGATTACTGCAACACTTTTGTATATATATATACTTGTGTGAATATGTGCATTTATATTAATGTATTCATTTTTTAGAATCAAATAAACCTGTGCATATTTGCACAATAATCTTCCGTTGATATATAAGTCTTGATAAGTCTTGTCAGTTTGGCCCAATCGGTAAGGAGTCCATTAACGGATCACACATTTCGTTAGGGGAAACGTTAATGTTATAAATGTATATATCGATTAGAAGGAAATAAGTAATTGCATATTTGTAACATTAATGAAATTTCCTAGATATATTTTTCAGTTTGGCTCAGTCGGTGAGTGAGACACCTGTCGACAATTTGGTCGTGATTTGATTTTAAATCATGGTAGGGCAATGATTATTTATATATCAGTTTGGTTTTATATGATTGTGGAGAGTAGGAGGAGGTTTCATGTGGTTGTTGTTGATGTTCAGATTTTCAATGCAGAAAGGCGTTAAGCATTTTGATATGCATGGAAGTATACACACACACACACACACACACATATATATATGCATATATATATATATATATATGCATATGTATATATATATATTCTAGGCTTGAATTAACCTGACACTAATGACCAGTGAGGATTGAACTCACGACCAAGCAGAATTGATTTGAAAGACTAGCTCGCTAGCCATTACCCAACGATGATTCGCCAGATATATAGCGTATTTGCAAGCACATCTCTCTCGTAGAATGTTGAATGAAAATTTATGGTCATTTGCCAAACTAGTGTGACATCTTGTGAGGATTAAACTCATTACACTAGCGAAGATGTTGTTGTAAGACGAGCCCTCTAAATATGGCTACCGAATTATTTACTAAGCTCAATCTATAAATATAATTACAGAAAATGATAGAGATATACTCTACTCGTATTTCATGGTTTACCCATTTTTCAGTAGTGATAAAAATATTTTGCATCAGACTAACGACATTAATCATTTTGATTCAAACACAATATTTGAATCATCACAATCAGAACAATCCAATAATTTTATTTTATTGAAAATTTGAAAGCAGTTGAATTGTTGATATATATATATATATATATATATATATATATATATATATATATATATATACATATATATATGTGTGTGTGTGTGTGTGTGTGTGTATGTGTGTGTATTGTAATATATATAGTGCGTAAATAATTCATTGCCTTCAAATCTCTGAGGGACCTGACAGAGATCATCAAGTACACAGACCGAGTCGACTTTTCCAATCTAACTTTTCTAATGTTCTTAAGTGCTCCTCCGATTGGGACAAAACTTGGGAAATTGCCCGAGAAATATCATTATTGCTTAATGTAACTTTAAAATATCGAATTTACTTGAGTGACAACGACGTTGGGGAATTTAAACTAGTTGAGATGTATTCGCAGTCAGTGGCCTTTGTTGGTCGGCATGACTTGGCGGACGTAACAATCCATATCAAATGGACAAGGTCAGTTAGGGTCAGACAGGTAATAGACACGCAACACAGGTGTGACTTTTTACCTTTGAGGCGAACCATACTGAAAATGCTAACCTTCGCTGCCCGTTCCGAGACATTATTCAATCGATTACACCTTCTATTTGAAATTGATTAGATATTATGTGTATGTACACGCAAATATATGTACATGAATATATGTACATACAGTGAGTTCAAAAAGTATCCAATACATTGCAAAAAAGTTCATTTTAATACAAGCTTAGAAATTGACAGAATTTAGAACGAAAAATAATTAGATAATTATTTGATTAATAATGAATCAATTGGCCAAACGTTAATATTTTTTTGCAATGTATCGGATATATATTGCACTGTATATTTAAACATATATGTGCATAAACATACACACGCAAACAAGTATATATAGAGAGAGAATGTGCGGAGCGAGAAGTGCGAGCTGGTATTACAGTTATTATGACGGAATCGACGAACTGAGTTCAAATTCCAACAGAGGATATTTGTGTTCACTTAACACAAAGATCTGATAAGTCTGCAAAAAGACTATACAACAAAGGAGATATCATCAAATAAATTAGAAATCTCAAATGGCAATGGGCAGGCAATGTCGCAAGAATGTCAGACAAGCCTTGGACATCACGACGCACCACGTGGATCCCCAGAGATCAAACACGAAAGTATAGCCGGCTAAACAGATATTAATAAGAGTATTCAAATCTATCTTTGTATGTAAATATGTATATATTGACTATTCTATCTCTATTTTCGAAAAAAAAAAAAACACTTCAACTAATGGAACCTTTGCCCCCTTCAAGGTATCCCCTGTGGAATCTCATATACGCATTCAAGCACCCCTTTCAAAAAACAACTCGGCATAGTCTCCTCTCGATATTACCATCAGCCGTCCCGTTGCATTCTCCTTGTTCATGGTTCATTTCAACTTTGCGAGAAGTCAGAAGTTGTGGAGATCCAAATCTGATCTGCGAGGAGGCTCACATGAAAACGTGAGAATCATTCACTTGACTTTTGTATAATGTAATTATCTTTTCGTGCATTCTAAACTTCATATCCGTAACAGATTCAATACTAGAGAAGCCATAATTCGTGGTTTCACTGAATTCACGACTGCTAAACACAAATGATTTTGCAAAGGGCATATTATTATCAAAGGATCCTTCAAGAAAGGTTTCTGCTTTACATGGTTCATATTTTAATAGGATATAGACTGTTCCTTCCAGTTCACCCTTCAATTTACTACTGCAAAGTCAATACTTCATAAGAAACAAGAAAATATAAACGGTTTGGCCAGAGCACCGGAACCCACATAACACACTCATATATAACAAAGGATTGTACCCTTCGTCATCTTTGATGGCTACGATGGTTCAATATGCTTATATACGTATAGAAATACACATCGTTTGTAACTGAAGATGCATAGGGCTTTTCTGCATTGGAAATCTGAATGGCAAATCAGGATCCTCCCTCTTACTATGGCCAAATCGTCATCTCTTCAGTAACAAGCAAATTTTATTGATAAACTTCCTGACCCAATGACCCTGTCATGAGTTGCCATATATTTTATCAAATTATCAACAAAAACAGATTATGGAACAATATAGATAAAATGTAACATCTTTTATACAGAAGAAGCTGCTTATTGTGATCACTTTGAGACAGATTCGTCTTAGTAACAATAACCGTCTGATAACATCAAGCATATCAAATTGGAATAATTTACATTCATTATTATAGATTTATATTTTACGTTCAAAGGACGAGTTATTCTGCTGATAATACTTGAAATAAAAAATTCTTTTTTTTCAAGTCTAATAAAACAATATATGTTTGACTTTCTTATCTTTTTGCAATATGAAACATAAATATTTGTGACAATGAATATATAAATTTCCAAACATGGTTTAATCGCATATCAGCAGCAACTGTCACATATCAGCAGTAAGTCGGTTACATATACTGATATTAGCATCAGATTATAAGGATTATTTATTTTATTAGGTTCATTGATATCAGCTTGGATTTAGCTTCGGTTGTATGTTGTTTTGATTTGGGGTGGGGGAGTCTAAGAATCTTAAACTTAGATATAGAGCTTTCTAAAAAAAAGTGATAGGTTCCAATATTTGGGTCTGTTTTAAGGGTTTTAGCGAAAGAGCGTACTAAAGCTGTTTTCCTTTAATAAAATTTAGCAGTTATCAGTTCAGCGTTTTCGTTAGCTGCGCCCACTACTGATTGATATAAACAACTTCATATTAAAAGAAAATAGAGTGAAATTAATTCAAATTTCATTTCAGTTTGAATAAAGCGTTTCGGGCCTACTTATTTTTCTACTTGATAACATCATTCGTGATTATAATAAACCGCTTCTTTTGTATTTTAACCTTAAAAACTGAGTTGGATTGAATTAGAAGTTTCGTGAACTTTTATAAAGATATGCATAATTAAAGACATGATGTATGCGTTCTCTCGGCCCTTACCCCAGAGCACTAACCTCAAAGTGATATCGGCAAGTTTCAGACACCCTCCTATATGTTTCACAGATGGGTGTGGCTGAGTTGAGGCGTGAAATCTCAAAGAAATGACAGGATCATTGATGTTGCACTAAGGTCAGTGTCCAGAGGTTAGACTTGATGCTAACTACATCGGGTGGACGATGTCCGCAGAACGCCTCTGGGGAAAGACGTTCCCGAAATTCGGTGTTTGTCAGATCACCAACGGCGGGTGACCTGACGGGTCAAAAGATGATGGAACCTGATGACACTAGTCACCAAATATTCAGGGCTTTATCAATTTTGTGCTTTTAGGGACGCTTGCCGATCTCCATCCAAGGAATAGATACGGATATGTTCGCTGACACACATTTAGCATGACATACGAGGGAGACGGGTGGACAAGAAGTACTTACCATTCATTCCAAGCACATGGAGGAACACACAGCGCTCGCTCTCGCTCTCGCTCTCGCTCTCTCTCTCTCTCTCTCTCTCTCTCATATATATATATATATATATATATATATATATATGTGTGTGTGTGTGTGCGTGTATGTGCGTATGTATCAATTGGTTTTGCGTTGGGGTGCAGGTCGGAGTCCCTTAGCATAATTTCAGTTTATCCAATAACTCAAGACACCCCACCAAACCTAAACACCGATTAATGTACTATTCTCTATTGAATACTTGCAATACATTCATTGGTGTACATTTACCATTTGTAGAATAATTCAACACGAACTGCACTGTGTTGCACGTAAAATAAGATGAGTTGAACGCTAATTCCGATCATCAATCATTTTAGACATTGTTTTCACCTTGAGGCACTGCTGCAGAAAATGGAATGACACTAGCTGAGTGAATTTACACTGTCTTTTATTAATTTCATTGCTGTTGTTGCTCTATTCATTGTTAGTGATGACAGATGGAGACAAATGCATTGGTGTTGTTGATTTTACATGTATTTAAAAGCACTGGAAGCCTCTCCATACAGGTTTTGGAAGCTTGGTTTGACGCAGATGATAGAATTCTTTTTTCGCGCAAAAGCCCTTGACGAAGACATGAAACTAACTTCCGTATAATCAGTCTGATAGTTGGTATACTTACCAAGCCAAGAAATCCGCCCCATGGCCCTTAAAAAGTAAATTATGCATTGTCCCAGGGGATCTGCTGTTCCATGGCAGCACCTCCCCATTGCGATAAAAGGGTCAGACTAGCTCTTACGCCTTCGAGATTCTAATTACGAGGACTGCAATTTTTGTCATTGCACTCACGGACGTCAGTGCCACCTACGTTAAACCAACCAAAAAAATTTCCCATGTGGGGGGGGGGGGTGCAAAAAATCAAACATAATGATAACCCTCCATCACAGTCAATAATTGAACAACCGTATCGAGAAACTTTCAAGTCATTTTTTCTTAATTCATAAAAGAATAAATATGGTCAGATCAAATTCTATTTATGACTTCACTTGCAATTTCCACTGAAAAACGTACAGAAAAGATTTGAAAAAAAAAAAACAGTTTTGAGTGTTGTTATTGATAAACCTGTCAAACCAAGACCCCTGAAAGGTCAGAAAAGCTTCTTTTTTTTTTTCTTCAAAAATCAAGAAGAGGCGTTTTATTATGAGTGTAGTGGAATACTGATGCCCATTTTGAAGTCTTTCGAGAAAATGCCATGGGTGCAGGGAATGGGACACGGCTGTTCAATTGTGATAGTCTGGTCAGTGTATAAGAGTTAACAAGATTCTAATTAAAGACAAGAAACCTCAAAACCAGCAACGTTGTTTATACAATTTTCGACAGCTTTTGGCAACATTTGTTTCCGTAATTGAAGTATTTGTTTTCAATTGATTTTTTAAAGTCAATCCCCGTTAAAATGTCTGAAGCAAAAAGAGATTATGATTGCATAGAAAGACAAAAATACCATCCCAAATACAATATGATTCATTGGGAAATGGAAAGCTTATATATATATATATATAAGTGTGTGTGTGTGTGTGTGTGTGTGTGTGTGTGTGTGTGCGTATGTGTTAAATGTATACATTGGTTTTAAACACTGTATAGTTTGCTTTTTTTTTTCTTTCTGTCTCGTACTCTCTTTTTTTTTTAGAATTCATGTTTTAAAAAGGAATTTAGAGTGATGTGAAAACACAAAACAATTTTCCTTTTTTCCATTCCTTTTCCCTTTCCATTTTGTAAAGGCTCTCAAATTTTCTTCGAACGAAAAACTCTTTGGCATTCATAGACCCGTCCACGTTCGTCATAAAAATAAAGATGGTAATAAAGGTTCTGGAGTTGTTGAATTACTTAAGAGCGTGGCGAAGTTAGCCTGATTTACCAATGAGGGGAAAAGGGAAGATACATAAAGGATTAAATATATATTCATGGGAGAGTGGTTTCACAGAAAACTTGGATTGATCTGGTTTACCTGGGAACAAGTTGGCAAGTATTGCAAAAGATAATGCAACTGCATTAACAGGAAACCTGTAGGCCACATAAAGCTGCTTAATGACAAAATGAAAGATAAGCAACTTTATTCTGTGTCATCATCCCATTGCCTTATTCACCAGGAAAGTCAGTGTAAATCTGTCCCAGATTTCAAACATGTGATAGATCCTGGTGTATGTGTCATTAACTTTATCAGAGCCAGAGGGCTAAATCACAGACAGTTCAGAAGTTTTCTGGGTGATACGGAGTATGCATTGCGTCTTAGCAATGTACGCTGGTTGAGTCTGAGAAATGTTCTGAGAAGAGGGTGGAATCTGAGAGGAGATTGTTTTTTTCTTTTTTGAAATGGAGAACATTAGTTGGGAATTTCTAAGTAACATGAAAAAGATAGAATGGGTGTGATATTTTGTGTTCATAGTTGACATTTTCATCAAACTGAATGAACTGAACATCGAATTACAAGGCAGGGGTGTTTGTGGAAATTGTGGAAATTATATCATTTGGAACTAGCAGTATTTTCCAAACAACAAAGTAAGCACAACTTCAGGCATGTTTCATTATTACAGATGCTCACTGCTCCACAAGTATGTTCAAAGAAATAGTCAACAGGCATCCACTTTGAAAAATTTGTTTTCAAGTCATTCTGCTGATCTTAAATTTATAGAATGTTCAATTTTCTGAGGTATCCTTTTTCCTTTGATATTGAAGCAGCGTCAGCTATTGTCCAGTTTGAGTTAATCGATCTTCAAGCAGACAATACTCTGAAGGAGAGTTTTAAGTATATAAAATTGACATATATCATCAAATAAATGTCACTTGTCATTATTGTCTCCATGGCTCAGTATTTAAAGGCGTTCAGCTGGACAGTGGTAGATCTTGGAACTGAATTCTCGCTTTCGAAATCTGTGGTAGATTACCCATTAGTCAAATTTTGTCAAACTCATACTTTTGATTTTCGCGTGTAGCAACAATGACGGATGACAATTACCGTACCAAAAACCAGTGACGTCATGCACGAACAACAGTAACACAGTGACTTACGCAAAATTATTTGCTATCTCACACTAGCTGCCTGGTGGTTACTGCTGGAGGTTGAGTGACAGCTAGTCTCCTCGTGTCACCAGCCCTCCTCTCCTCAATCTCATAGACCACAGTAATACTGCGATTTATAGTTTCACACCATTTGCCCGGTGGTCATTACTGAAGGCTGAGTGTCAATAAGTCTCCTCAGGTCTTCAGCCAACATCTCTTCTCTCCCTCGCCTATTACGCAAGTGCTGTGGTTCACATCTCCGCTTCCATTTTTCTTCCTCCTCTGTTAGGCCAATGCTAACATTTAGTGTCGTAGACCTTATATTTCTTGTACTTTCTTCAGTATCCGTGCAGTTCCTAGCAGTGTTGCGGTCTGTACCGTCGCAATCCTTCCTTTTATCTTGAGCTCCACCAGTCTCGCCCTCAGTATCTTTGGGATAGTTCTGAGAGCACCTATTATCACTGGTACTACCCTGACTTTCTTGTTCCACATCTTCTTCAGTTCTCTTGCTAGATCTTGGTATTTTTCCAGTTTTTCACTTTCCTTCCTCTTAACTCTATGGTCTGCAGGCAGAGCCACGTCTATTATTTGGCAGGTTTTCCTCTTCTTGTCTACGATTACTTAGTCCGGTCTCCTTGCCTGGATGAAGCGGTTGGTTTGGATGTCGAAGTCCCAGAGTAATTTGTGGTTTCCATTCTCCAAGACTGTCTCTGGTTTGTGCTGGTATAATGATGATATTATTATTATTATTATTATTATTATTATTATTATTATTATTATTATTATTATTATTATTATTATTATTATTATTATTAACAACACCGCCAACAACAAGAACTATTAGTTTTCATAATCAATAACATTTTAAACTTTCAAATTTTAGGATTCAGGAAATGTTGAAAACTTCAAAACTGGAATTATCCAGCCATGTGAAGATCTAACAGCGTCATCCAATTTGATTGGGGATGGGGGGTGTTAATTTCCGAATCTCCTCCACATTAACGTATGCTGCATGATGATTTTTCCTTTGTTTGTTTGTTTGTTTGTTTGTTTTTGTTTTTCGGGGGGAAAAGATTTGTTATATTTTTTTGTTTTGTTTTGTTTTTTTTCAAATTTATTTTTGAGTCTTTCTCTCAATGTCTCAACCATCCGGAAGCAACCACTGAAGGCACACATGCAGAGAGACTGGGTAATACAAATTGGGAGGAAACTGACGATTGATGCAGTTTAGGGGCGCACCATGATGCGGGTGGGAGTAGGGGGTGGTGGGGGATAAGGTGGCAGAGAAGTGGCTGTGCTAATGAGTGCAGGTTTATCGATCGTCACGTGATGCAAGGCTCACTGTAAATGGCTTCCTCTTAGAGAGGAATATTGTTGGCTGAAATGGTGCACTACATTCGACCCTTTAGCAATCAACCCCTCTAACAACGATGAACTTAACGAACCAATACATATCTCTCGATCATTTTTATCTATTCATTATTTTATTTACTTATCGTCGTTATAAAACATTAAACAACAACAGTTTCGTCAGTCTTTTTAAGCCATGGCACAAAGCAGTCAAAGGGATTGTTTGCAATGATGCAAAACTTCCAACTTTATGAGGTCACTCATTGACCTGAAGAGAAACAGAGGCAAAACCGAATTATGTATATATATATAAATGTTGGGGGGGGGTATGTGTATGTGTTGAAATGTATTTGGTGGAAATCCCCAGTGTTCAATATATATATATGTACATATATACACACACACACACACACACACACACATATATATATATATATATATATATATATACATATATATATACATATATATATACATATATATATACATATACATACATATACATATGCATATATATATACATATATATATACATATATATGTATACATATATATATATATATATATATATACTCACATATATATATATGTATATACATATATATGTATACGTATATATATATATATATATATATATATATATATATATATATATATATATATATATATATATATGTTTTTTTAAATGTATCAAGTGAAAATGCTCGGTGTTCAATATCAATATACACATGTATATATACAAGGAAATGATGTGGAATACAATGCTTTCGATATTTATCAGAACAATTCGCATACAAAACTACTTAAATACTTCTTGTACTCATGAGATATCAAAAACAGCGTTTTCTTACTTATGTTCAATAAATCTGGAACATTAAATTGGTGGAAAGATACAAAAAATTGGGTATCTAATTCATAATGATAAATATACAAACACTGCCAATCATAACGTTTTTTAGTTTGTTTTTATGAATATTGAAAAGTGCTACACACTTATGCTTGCACATACAAATATATACACGAATATACAAATGATGATTTCTCAGATAAAAAAAATCATTGTTCGGTTGAATGATCATGGCGTTTATAATAAAGTTCTAAAATTCTTTTTTATAAGTATAAATATGAATATGATTTTTTTATTATGTCATCGTGTGGTGACGGATAAAAATCTGACAGAAACCAATAAATATAATCACATCGATACCTATCATAGTAGGATATATGGTGTCATCCATGAATGAGTACATCCTACCACTTTTTGTTTTATGTAAAGGTAATTTTCTTCTAATCCAAATATCAGCAGTAGGATTCTTTCATCGCTCATCATTGGAAACAGACTTTCCCCTGGATTCGACAGATCTCACTAGTGTGGGCGTCGCGAAGCCAATACTATATGAACACGTCAAATTTGTTTCTCCATTTTGTATTCTGTCGGCCTCTGTTTTGCATGTGATCCCTTGGGGTCCACGTCGTGAGTTATGCCTAGTAATTGTCTGCCATTCTTGCAGCATGACCAGACCATTACCATTTGAGATTTCTAATGGATTCTGCGATGTCTCTGACTCCTGTTTTTTGTGTTTGTTTTTTTTTTAAATATTTTATGCTGTCTTGTGATCTCTCCATGTTGAGCATGATTCTTTCAAGTCTCTTGGTCAGGTTCCATGTTTCAGCTCCATATATGACTATCGGGAGGATGCATTGGTTGTATATTCTCCTTTTTTTGAATAATGGGATTTTATTGTTCTTGAAGGTTGAGATCGATCTGCCAAGGGCTTGCTATCCTAGAGGGATTCTCAGTTTCATTTCTTCTTCTTTTGAGGATTTCATGGTTCGTTATCCTAAGTGAACGTAGTTGTTCACTATTTTTTTTCGATTTTGATCTTTGTGTATTATTTCTAGTTTCTGGAATATTATACAATCAAAATGTGTATGCATGTATGTGTGGAAGTGAGTCAGTGTGCGTGTATGTGTTTTCGTTTATACACGTTTGCGTATATGTGTGTATGTCTTTTTTTCATATGCATGCATGTACATACGTATATGGGGGTCAGTGTTCATGTGTGTGCGTGTATGTATGCGCTTTCACATGTAAAAAGAAATTATTATGTATATATATATATATATATATATATATATATATATATATATATATATGGATATATAATGTAATTATTCAGAATTTCAAAAGATGGGCATATTTTTTGCTTGATTCCTTTAGGTAACAAATACAAAGCAGCTGATGTACAATTATAAGATTAAATTAATTCTTATCGTGAAGCTGTTTGATTATATCCAAAATGAAATGATAATTTGTTTCAACTTACTTGAATGCAAGTGGGGAAATGACCTTGAAAAGGTTGGGAACCACTGATATAAATACAGACAAACTCGCTACCCTTTCAGCCACTGAGTACAACATTTATAGTTCTTCAAACCGGCCGCTGAGTCGACCAGCCTTTTTCCTGTCAAAGATAAAAAGAAATTGGTTATAACTACTCAACCCTGTATCAGAAAGCCGAGACTATATAGATTCGCCGCGATCGGCAAAGCCTCCAGCTGACTTCGATTTTCTGGCCCACCATATTTACAAAACTGAACCCTAAAGGATATTTAAACGCTGCCAACAAGATTCGTCCTCTTTGAGTTTTGCTCCGGCGAAGAACTCAGCTGGGGAATGAACATGATTGCGAACCGCGTCTCTGAACGAACAACTATTTACATATCATGTATTTGGAAACCATATTTGCATAAAAGGTCGACAAGCCTTGTCGAATATTGGCTTGCTGTCAATTTTTTTCTTCTTCTATTTGGGATATTGGAAATACGATCCGAACACGTTGGAGTAGATATTCTGGGAGATTTTGCCACAATGACCGCGTTTTCAGAGCTTTTTAAGAGGATTAAACTCTCTTGCGATAGGCTTGCGAGATTAGCTCGCTAACTGCTGTTTTCTGCGAGTTCGGAACAAGACAATATTTTCGAAGCCTGAGGCGAAGATCGGTGGCTCATGAGAACGGTGCAGTATACTCGTTTTCTATCGGAAATTGGGACATTCCAATAAAAAACATTTTGTTAGCCGAAATGGTGAAAACCGAAAATGCAATTACCAAAAATTCAAGTGAGAAGATTTTTAAACGTGCCCAGATCCCGAACATTGATACATATTCAACTTTCGAAAAGCGGTTGATGTCTGTATACAACCACAAACGTTAATATATTGGGGTTGTAAGAACAAACAACTTTATACTATAGAGAAGTGTCTCCAACAGTGAATTCTGCGGAAAAATTCTGGTTTCGCAAGATAAAATGTCTTTTGATGAAATTTGATGAAAAATTATCTTATAAAGAAAATTTGTTCACAATTTTCAAGATGATAAGTTTGGTGACATGTAGTTTTAATGTTTCATTTGATATATATATATATATATATATATATATATATATATATATATATATATATATATATATATATATATATATATATATGTATATGAATTCTCTCTTCAAAACCATTTTTGTTTCATTTAATGTCTTATTCAAATTTGTGTGATGCAGGTTGTCCGTATGATATAGGTGTGGGTTTTGCGATTTTTAGAAAATCTTATAAGGGTTCCGCGACAAAATGAGGTTGGGAATCACTGTTATAGACTGAGAATTGAACTCACATCTGAATCGTGTGTGTCTGTGTCTCCGGGAGCTCCCAGTCATATTATTGAGGCTACAACCTTGAAAATATCGATGAGTATACCACTCTGCACCATCTAAAAACACTTTTTCTTCTTTCATGATAATTTTCGACCAACAGTTGGTGTTTTTTTTAATATGATTTTAGATGAAAGATATATTTTTTCTATCATTTTTGATAAGAGATCTATTTTTCAATTTGGGATACTATTTTTCAATATTAGATATTTTAGATAATTAGTTCTCGTACACGCGTGGCTTACGGTTATTCGTTCATGCGAAGTATGGATATCATCATTATTTCAAATTTCTAGGACTGCTTTTTGCCTTTATCTTAATTCATCAGTTACATTTTATCGCGAGTTTTTTCTCAGACTAATTTCCTTCCAGAAGTGAGTAATTAGTGTTTGATCACTCGATCAAACGCTGTTTACTCACTGCCGGAGGGAAATCGGCCTGAGTAGAATTTGTGATAGAAAGCAACTAATGAATTAAGATGAATGTGAAAAGTTGCCCGAGACATTTAAAATAATAATGAAACTATTTTGTTGACAAGGAGGTAACCATTGACAAAAAACAGTCGATTATTTCCTCATTTGTGAGAGTCAGGTGGTTTTTTAAAATCTTTTTAAGATGAATAACGATGATAATTCCATGCCCCCCCACACATACAGATATTATTTACAGAAGTTAAGTGTTTGAATTTTCAAATACGTTCGTAATTTGCGACCCACTATATTGGGCAAGTATTCGCAAAACGCATATTTTTCTATTAACGATATTTATCAATCTATCCCATTTTCTGTAATCTGGGATATGAGCTCGATTAAGAAAAGCAGGCTATTTATTGTAATAACGTAATGCAACGTGAGTTCACTTCAGAGAAGTGGTTATTTTTTATATTAGGCAATAGAACGTAAGTTCAATTGAGAAATGTGGCTATTTTTGCAATAATGTAATGTGAATTGAGTTCAATCTAGATACTTTTAGCCATTTAAAATTGCCAATGTAAATAAGGCCTAGATCAGGATGGCATCATGATGCGCGATTGTAGATGTAGCAAGATAATCGAAGCTTTTTAAAACTTACTGCCAAATCATGTTGGATGTACTGTCTTGTGCAATCATTGAAGTTAAGCAACATCGAGATTGTTCACGACCGAGATGGGTAATCGCTTGTTATTACCAAGTGACGTAAGCGGGTCTGATAAACTGAGAGACGCCACTTCGGGTGATTGTTGTCTCTAAGTCTATTTAGTAATATCTCAAAGAAAAATTGAGTTATGGGAAACCTGAACATGAGCGACTGACGTTGGTGTCAGCGTAAGGGCACCATCTAGCTAGTAAGCTATTTCTCAACTGTTAAATCTCAAGCTTGATGACTGAGGCTCTCAATACGATCAAATACAGGTTTCTCCCGCCATCCGAAAGTAGACTGTTCCAATAAATTACTTTTTATGAGTCGAAATGGTGTAAAGCAAATAATCAATTTAACTGACATATCAGTTGCAAAGTCAGAGGACTAACACATGTTCTCCAGACTTTTTGAATATTTGCAGATGATCGTATGTTAGGCTGAGTCATCAGAGGTTTGAAGTTAGAGTGTATAAGAGAGAGAAGGTGGGTGTGTACTATATCTGTGGTGGCTCGCTACAAGACAAATGCTAAACGCTATTTTCGCTTTTCGACTTTTTTCGAAAAAGCGAGAAAATGGAGCAAATATTATAACACCAGTTGCTTGGGAATTGTCGCTGAAGTATGAGTGACAGTCATATACAAACCGTGATCGGCAGTTACAGCCACGTCCATTATTAGGCAGGTCCTCTTTTCCTTGTCCACGATTACTAGGTGCGGTCTTCTTGGTTAGATAAGGTGGTTGCTTTGGACATTGTAGTCCTAACAATGATATTTTGTCTTTTGAATTTCCCGTGTTCTTCTGTTTCCATTTCCTTTCCTTTTGTCTTCTCTAATGCTCCCTTTGTCTGTTTGTTTTTCTTTTTTTTTTTCTTTTTTATTGTTTGATGCACTGCTTCGAGCGCACGGCATGATATCTTCACTGTTTGCTTACAAATATGTTTCTTTTCCCGTTGGTGCTCTTTTGGTACGGCCTTCAATGCTGATGAGCCCTCTGCCGCATTCTTTCCTCTTCACATTCAGCCTATCTGTGTCATCTCTTCGGTGAAGGGCCTTGTGCATCGTCATGAATTTCCTCGTCTTTGGGATCATAGATTGAAGGTCATTCTTTGTCCATCTAAGAAATGGATCTGTGTATCTTACTGTCAATATTGCCAATGTATTCATTTGTCATTTGTTTTAGAGAATTGATATCCTTTGCTATTTTCAAATTATCTAGTGGTATTATGGTTAGTAAAATAGAAGAGGGGACAAGGAGATCCCCTGGAAGATTCCCTTTTCATACCTCCCTTTGCTAAGTTTTCTCCTGCAGCCGTCAAGTTTACTTTCCAGTTTTTTTTTGGGTTGGCTACAATTCTCACCACTGGTTCGTTAATCTTGAATATCCAGACATTCGATTATCCAGCTATGTGGGATCATATCGCACGCTTTTTCATAGTCAATCCATTCCATAGCAACTTTCTTTCTTCTTTTTCCCTATTTCTTCTTGTGTCATCTGGTCAATGCAGAGCAAGTCATTCGCTCCTTTGGTTCCTTTCCTGCATCATTTCTGTTCTTCTGAAAAGAGACCTCTACATGAATTCTGTGTGTCTCAGGGCGTTTTCAGTCACAGTTTTGAGGTTAAAAGCATGAAAGATTGAATGAGTATACCACTATGCACCATCTAAAGATGCTCTTGTCTTGTTTGTTTAAAAAAGTGCTTCTGGGATTCCAATGGATATTTTGGACCAACAATGCTGATATATTGTGCTAGTATTTTTTTGGATAATCTTAGATAAAAGATCTATCCTATAAGATAATTTTAGATCACATTTTTGCACGTGTAACACCCGCAGGGATTCATTTCGAGTTAGGGATATTATTATTATTGTTGTTGTCGTTATTACCATCATTATTATTATTATTATTATTATTATTATTATTATTATTATTATTGTTGTTGTTGTTGTTGTTGTTGTTGTTGTTGTTGTTGTTGTTGTTGTTGTTGATAAAACAACAAATATGAGGTTAATAGTTTTAAAAATGAGTGGAATAATGTTGTTTCCAACCTTGAATGTAAATTCAAAGACTGTTATATATTAACCTCATTTGGAGTCATGTCATAAGACGAGTATTGGCGAGCTTTCAATTGTTTTCATCTATTCGTAAATATTGGAAATACGATCCGAACACATCGAAGAAGTTATTTTGAGAGATTTTGGCACAAGGCTACGTTTCTAGGGTTGTCGACGTGGGTCGAATTTGCTCGCGAGCAGGCCCGTCCAAACCTGGGAATAGACCCAGGCCACTTGGGAAATGTGGGCCACATCTTAAACTGTTCATTCAGTATTTTTTTGTAATCAGTGTTAAATACATATGGTTAACATATGGTTATACACATGTACATGCTGTATACATGATGCACTTACGTGTAACAGAACAGAATCGAAAAGTAATTATAAATCTATAAAAGACAGTTGATAACAGTACTGTGGGAAGACACAGAAATAGTATTTTTCCTCTATTGAGGCAGTTGGCTCCCCTCAATTCATAGGCTCATTCCACGGAGCCCCAACCTCTATTCAGGCCCACTTGGGAGACCAGCCGGCAAACAGCTGTAGTCTAAGGGGTGCTCAATGTTATTTCATGGCGAAATCAAGTTTGACACAAGGCTGAACTTTTATAGCACTCCACAGAAAATCAGTAATCAATGAGATGTGAATGTGTGCCTGATATGGACCTAAATGTCACAAAAATGTTTAAAGAGTACACTGGTTTCAAAGATAAGCTTAGATTTCAAAAGATTTTACAAGCTCTGGGTCTAGTTGATGATGCTTTTTATTTCTTAGTCATATTTAAGATTTCCAAAACTCTTTCTCACGGAAGCTAAGCTACAGGAAGAGATCAGCGAAATGGAGCCAAGAAGATTGTTTAGCACCGATTTTCCTTCAATATGCATGCCTGATATGCAACCATTACACGCCAAGGCAGGAGAGAAGCTTATATGTATCACATTGGGTGAGCTGAAAAAAATAAGCTCAACTCAATCTTCACGGATACTGTAGATAGCTGATTGCTTAGTTTTATAACTGACGAATATAAAACATCATGAATTTGGCACTATACAATCTCCCGAGAATATCTGAAGCAGCGATAAAACATGGAAGTACATTTTAAGTACGGTACAATCTAAAATACATAATAATACTGATAAGTGTTATGCAAGCTTAATTGATTAGCAATCATTTGATAGTTCGACGAATTGCATGTATGTACGTTCATCAATAAACATTTATTTCACTCGGTATATATATATATATATATATATATATATATATATATATATATATATAATTAATAATTAATTTTATTATATGGACCACTACACCTGGGCCTAATGTTTCGCTATTATGAGCTTTTTTTTCAAGTGAGCAAATGTTAAAATTGTATTTTGGTAATTTGCACACATCGGTATTGGGATTTTTATTCATCCATTTATTTTTATTTACTTGTTCGTTTTATTCTCTGTTCATTTTTATTAGTTCATTCTTTGTTTTTATTTTTATTAGTTCATTCTTTGTTTTTATTTTTATTTCTGTTTTTTTTTATTTTCCATATTTGCTAGGCGTGTGCCAGTATTAGCTTCTTAATTTCATTTCTTTATTTACGTATACATATCCGGTTACAGAGTTTTTAGCTCCTACATATTCTGTGTTGGCTTGCCTGGATTAGTCTGAGGGGAGAAAGGGGGGGTGGAGAAAGAAACAGAAGGGGAAGGGATGTAAAGAAAAGAAGAAAAGAGAAAAAAGGAGGGAGACTACGACTTCTTTAGAGTAATCGGAAATCATTTGAGACTTTTGTTGGTGGTTACTTGCTAAGAAACAAAGATATTTTCCGATTGATAGAAAATTTCCTGTTTTTTTTTTTCCAATACACTGGAGAAATTTTAATACCAATATATCATGGATAAAAGAGGGAAAGAAAACAAAGTACGTACGTTATCTCAAACTTTGGTTGTGAATTTAGTCTGATAAACTGAAATCAAATGATATAGTGGTCAATCATATGGTATGTACGGTTATGCATATTCAATTATGGAAGTTCGATGTTTCCATCTCTATCAGAAATATATGGTATATATATAACGCATTATGAAGACGTAGTGGGAAGCAAAACATATAATTTTCTTTATGGATTATTGATGTAATTCATAATGTACCTGATGGAATATTGATGGAGTTATAATTATCGGGCTTATAGTTTGCTAATGGAATTGCGTCATGTCATTTGTTTACAAAGTAAAAACATTTATTCACAATACAAATAGGTTTTTGTAATAGGCATGTGATTGTGTGCTTGTGCGTGACAGACAGAGAAAGAAAGAGAGAAATAAATCATGGAGGGAGAGGAATTAATAACTTGAGATCTTTGTATGAATATGGGTAAGAGTGTATCTTACAGATAGAAAAAATATCTCCCATTTATTCTTGAAAGAATGGGCCTCTCTACTTCCACGAGTTCGGTATCTTTTTTTCGAAAAACTTTTTACAAGGATTAATTAGTGACATAACAAAATATCTGCACCTCGCATAAATGAATCACCGTTACCTGGCGTATCCGAGAACTAAATACCTAGGATCATCAGAAAAAAGATAGATCTCTAATCTGAAATTTTTTTTTTAAATAAATCTTTTATCTAAAATAATCTTTAAAAAATACCCGCACAAGATTGGAGTGTTACTAGTCAAAAATTACCATAAAGACCCCAAAAGCACTATAAAAACAAAACAAAAGAACGCATTTTCAGATTGACCAAATGATGTGCATATTTACAAAGTTGCGACCCAAAAAATATGACCAGGAGCGCCCGGAAACACAGACATACGGACGAGTAGTCCATGTAGTCAAGCTGGCTTGTTGGTTGGAAAGGTCATCCCGGGATAGGGAAGCATATATTTCGAGGAAAGGGACAAAAGAGAATATTTCGGTTAAAACTTAGTGGTAACCGTTACATAATAAGCATTCCATTCACCATTCGTTGTGTAAGTAAATACGACCCATTGCATTATCTTGATGGTGCTCTTGACCGTTGATGGAGACACAGGACATGACCTCGGTGTGATATGACAGAGCACCAACTAAAAACAGTATACACTTTTACTGTTAAGTTAGGGTTACATAAAACAATTGCATTGCACCGTTACCATTTGCTGACTATAAGGTTCCAACTTTCAAACCTCTCGCTCTCGATGAAAAGGCTTGAACCTGGTGGGAGGGGCATTTGTCACCCCCCCCCTCTCTCTCTCTCTCTCTCTCTCTCTCTTTCTCTCTCTCTCTCTCTCTCTCTCTGTGTCATCCCAAGTGCATATGCACATACACACATATATAAACATGCATACAAAAATGTTGGGTTCTTCGTCCTTTCTCCGTCTGATACGCACTTGCATTCAAATACACACATACAAGGAGACGTATACATCCAAGCCCAAGAGTTCATCTTCTTAACCCCCTTTAACTCCCTTTCACGGGAAAAGCCATGAATCTATCTGTAACCCAGCTGTGGGTGAAACAGAGCAGAGTGAGGCAAGAGACGCCTCTTCAGGTGTATGTCGCCTCTAAATCCAATCCACACATGTTTCAGCTCCATAAGTGACTATTGGGAGGATGCATTGGTTGTATACATTTCTTTTTAGGATTATTGGGATTGTCTGGTTTTTGGTAGTTGAGCTTACTCTGCTGAAGGTTTGCCATCCTAGAGTTATTCTTCTCTTGATTTCCTCTTCTTTCGAGGATCTCAGGGACATCCATTGTCCTAAGTTTATGTAGTAGTTTATTTTCCCCTGTTCTGCATCTTTGATAGTGACAGTTATGTCCCTATTCTCGGTGTGATTATTGCACGTGATTTTTGTTTTACTGAAATTCATGAGCAGGCCGATTTTTTTTTCTTTCTTCGTTTAGTTCATCTAGCATCAGTTGGAGGTCGTATAGGTTCTCTGCAAAAAGGGCAATGTCGTCTGCAAACCTTAGGTGGCTCAGATATTCACTGTCTTTACTCCTCTAATCTCCAAGTCCAGGTTTCGGAATATCATCTCGAGCTAGGCTGTGAAGAGTTTGGATGAGCTGATATCACCTTGCCTCACTCCTCTTCGGAGCTGGAAGGGTTAAATGAAACAACGTACAATCTGTTATGGACAATTGAAAAAATCTTATCATATTATATTTATATCTTATTCTATAACCGCTCTACCGATGGTATTGATCATTTTCTTTGAACTAAGATCTTCTTCTTTTTCTTCCAAATAAAGGTGGTTATATTGGACTTGCCTTTCCATTGTAAATATTTTTGGTTAGTTTATTGTTCTGTTCATGTTTTGAGATTTGTGTTGTTAAGTTTGCGTTTATCTCTGTTTTGTGTGTGTGTTTAGCTCTTATTCATATGTTGTTCATGTTCTCGTATATTAGCAGTTTTTTTTTATTAGAATTGATGGCTTATTATTCAAAAAGGTCGAGATTGGGTGTTATTAGTTTGTGTCTCATTATTAAATCGAGATTATGTTTCTTTTGATTACGTATGACTAATTTTGTTTTGTGTCTGCACGTTCGGTTTGAAAATGTCTAAACTAACTTGACACCGAGGTGACTTTTAGAGAATACCAGATTACATTACAACCTATCCTATGTTCCTCCCGGAGTCAATTTACCCTTATACACAAATATTCAACTTGTACAGTGTAATGGAAGGTCTACAGATAACATTGTCAGAAACAAATATACGTCATCTTTAAAAAATATATATATAAGAAATGGACATATTTAGTCTGACAGAATGAAATATAAATTGCTTTATATTACGTAGGAACTTATTAGAAATGATCCCCTGTCCCCACACGGTTAATATATCATTAAATCTAGCCAACGTGAATAGAATAAACAATTAAAGAAGATGGGACAGCTGCAGGAAATAATTCTTTTATTGTTTATTCTATTTACGTTGTCTAAATTGAGTAATATATCAACCATGTAACGACGGGATATCATTCCAAATAAGTTTCTATACAATATAATGCAATTTATAATTCATTCTGTCGGACCAAATATGTCCATTTCTTTGATACATAACTGCTGCGCTGGAAGAGATTTAAAAAAAACGAGAATAAACGAGATGAGAATTTAGGTTGAAAGCAGTCATTAGGCTTTTGCATTACCGGCGGGCTGTTTAGTTCAATGGTAAATGCATCACTACGTTGAAGTGGCTACCCTCTCGGAGACAGGTTTGTTCCCTCCAGCAGCCTCATTTTCTTTAATTATTTTTTTATTGGCGTGGTTTAAATTGAGTGGTATATTAACCGTGTAGCAACGGGAGATCATTTCAAATAAGTATATATGATATAACGCGATTCGTAATATATATATATGTATATATATATATATATATATATATATATATATATATATATATATATATATATATATTTCTGTCTTTCATTCTCTATCTTATATATGAGGGGGGTGCTGAAAAGTCATTGGATCCACCAAAGAATAAATGGTCTCGGTCAGACTCACTGGGCATTTTTTTTTTCACAGCTACTAAAAAAATTTTGTTTTATATTGTAAAGTGCCAATTGGCTGGATCCTTGCCCTTTTCTCCTAGATCATCGACTGAACCAAGTATATATACGCAGATAAGTGTGTACCTTACCTACAGGTACAAGCAAAATCTTTTACATTGATAATTTCCATTTACTCTTTCTGAACACGTTTGTTGATAATCCATCTCTTTCTCTCTCTTTCTCTCTCTCTCTCTCTCTCTCTCTCTCTCTCTCTCTCTCTCTCTCTATCTATATATATATATATATATATATATATATGTGTGTGTGTACATATTTTAAATCTCTGCTTTCTTTCTCAGTTTTCTCTTCATTTTACTCCTTTCTCTTTCAAACAAACATCCCCACATTCGTACGCAGCACGCTTAAGTATTCATTTCTTTTTTTCTCTTTTTATATCTCTCCTATTCCTCCTCCCTTCTTTCTCTCTGCCTTGTTCTCTCTCTCTCTCTCTCTCTCTCCCTTGCTCTCTTCATTCTACTTCTCCTTTTCTTCTTCTCCTGCAGTCCCCCTCTCTCTCATGCACACACACACACATACACGTTCTGCTATTTTCCAATATTTTTCACGCTTTCCAAACGAAATGGATATCAATCAAAATTTTCAAATCTATTGAATAATTAGATTAATTTCAAGGCCAATACTACCGTCCCTTATTCAATTTACCAAATTTTTCATTGTAATTTATTCCGTTGGTGACACTTGCCCCATCATTAGCTTTTTATCCTCCGTCGTTGGTCATAGAACCTTCCTCAAGATTCACCAACCTTTTTAATTGTGGGTGCCGCTGAGACAATACTTTCTGAACTTTCCAAGTTCAACGCACCATATTATTTTCTGTCACCCACAATTTCGCACACAATCTGTCCGGGTTTTTATGTCCTGCGCTTGTTTGACATTCTTGCAACATGACTAGGTCATTGACATTTGATTTTTCTTCATGATTTCTATGATGAGTGTTGTAAATAGGAGGTAATAGCAATGGTTGGTCCCACAGATGTCGAATGTATAAATGAATAGCTGATTTTACTGTTCACGTCCTGAATTGTAGGTAATGGTAATTCCTGGTCTCACTCTTATGAAATATAGTAGCTGAAAACAGCGTACAGACGCTCCAGAATGTCATAAGAAGTTCCCTTTAAGTATTACTATACAGTATTGATAAGATATTAACACAATAATGGAGGTTAAAGCCATTAATTTGTTCTCTCTTAGATGCCCAGACCGTTGAAAATCTCTGAATGCATCTCAAAAAGAAATTACGTCCACATTTTGTCACGTCAGGCGCACTGTTCTCGACGTTTCTGATCGAATCTCAAGACTATTTTGGCAGGAGCGTGAAACTGGCAGTCACCATGAAGTGTTTATTCCTGTATCTAAAATGCCTAAAATCAAGAATGCTTTACCTCTAATATTGAGCATTCTTTACTCATGGGTAATACTCTTAAACATAATAACAATAAAACATACGTGCATATGTACACACGTACATATAGATATAATGTAGTAATAATAATTATATACTGGCTTGGTGCATTTCGCTGAGCTTGTGCTCGCATTTTCAAAAGCACTTTGCGATGCAGAAAACTGTTTACATGTTTGTGGTGTAGTATTGTACTGGATTGGTTTATTTTGGGCTGAGGAAGGGGTAAGGGTTGTTCTTGGTGTGAGTGACTTAGGGGTCAGCATTGGAATGCTCTGCCATCACAGCAGGGATGGAATGTTATGGTTTGAAAGATAGGTGTGAATAAAAATGAGGGATGGGATGTTTTCATTTCCTTCTTTTTTTTTTTTTTTTTGATTGTGTGTATCTGTTCCCTCTGCCTCCATTTGGGTGTAAGTGTGCAACATTTTTTGAAGCAGTTTTCTGCATCGCTAAATACTAGTATAAATCCAGCATCATCTCAATCTTTAATGATGATAAATATTTCTAAGATGTAACACACTTGATCTCAAATTTTCTACTTTCACATTGTCAAATTAATACCACCATTGTGTCAGATTACCTTACATCTACACACACGTATATATATCTATCAGAAAAAAGATTTTTCTTATCGGCATTCTCCTCTTCAACGTCAGAAAAGCTTCATTTACTTTTTTTTTCAAACTTTTTGTTCTTGTAATTAATATTTTGGTTGTGTCTTTTGTTTTTTCTGCTTGTCTGCTGGTAAACGGAGCATCAAACCTAAGTGCCATCTCTTGCTTCAATTCGGTCATTAGTGCTGTTCCATCCTCTATACTTCAGATCTATCTCCCTACCAATACCCCATCAAGCATCCCACCCTACAACCATCTACGCACATTTTGTGACTGGCAACTTTATACCTATATTCCCTGACTCACTTCAGATAAGGAAGTGTCTTTACGAGATTTTTCACTTCCTCGGGGTTTTTTTTGCCTCGACTCGTCTTCTTTTTTCCATCCGTTAAGTATTCAGTTTCCTTTCTGTCTTTCTCTCCCCCCCCCCTTCTCTCTCTCCCTCTCTCTCTCTCTCTCTCTCTCTCACACACACACACACACACACACACACACACACACGATCTAACTCTATTTCTTTCGTTTTCTCTCTCTCTCCCTCCCCAAAGTTAATTGGCTTGAGCTTTTTCCCAGCATTCTCTTTTCCATTCGATAAAAATTTACTTTCTCACCTTCTCTCCCCCTCTCTCCCTCTCTTTCTTTCTTTCTTCTTATCCTGCACCCCTACTCTCTCCCTCACTAGATCTTTTTGATTCTTTTTTTTCTCCTGAACTTTCTTTTAACGTCTTATAAATTGAATTATATATTGTAGCGGGTCGTGTTTGATTGTTTATCGATCTACATATCAATCAATCCGTTCCTATCTATATATCTATTTATCTTACTCTGTTCATGTCTACCTATCTGTAGCTCTTTCATCTGTTTGCTTATATCTTTCTATCTATACATTTGTCTATCAATTCATATTCACTACTCGTGTATCAAACGACTGAACTTGAAAGATGGTAAGCGTTTAATTAGAGTTAGAAAAGTTTTCTTAACAGGTTAAGTTGTCAACTAAGCAACGTCAATGGTATCTGATAATCGAACGAAAGTAATTATGCCAGCTGATCTAAAACCAAGACTGTTTCAGTTCCTTTAGATATTTATACATCTACATATAAATGCGATCAGTTTATACGTATGCACACACATAAATGTTTATATACATATATACAAACAGATATATCAAGTGTGTGCAACAGATCCCAGCACCTACATTCGAAAAATATGGACTGAATATAAAGTTGAAAATCGGTTTTGAGTGTTCCGTATTTCCTGAGTTCATTCATCCAGTGCTGAAAGAGAATGGTGGCGGTCAAGATACACGTGTTGGACAAGTCGTAGAAGAAAGAAGATGATTGATGAAGTCTATGAACATTGTTCAGCTAGAAGTAGTATGTTTTGTGAATGGTTTGCGAAGTTCAAGAAAGGTGAATTTGACTTGGAGAACAAATCACACAACGGCAGTGGAAGTAATGCTTTGCAAACTCTTATGGGGGATGACCCGACAATGACTCGATCAACTTTGGAATAGGCTGAAAAACCTGCTGTTGATCAGTCAACAGTTGTATGGAGGAGATTCAAAAAAGGGGAAATAGGCTCCACAGGAAGCATTGAAAAGCGCTTCACCACCGGCGTTTCACTTCTAGTTTTGATATTTTTCTGGGAGATGAGAAGTGGGTTCATGGCGATGATTCAAAGCGTCAAAAATCATGGCTGGATTCCGCACAGCTGAGAGCATCAAGAGCCAAACGTAACCTTTTTGGAAACAAATCATTGTTCTGTATGAGGTGTGATATGAAAGGCGTATTACAAATTGCGGAAAGCTGGTGAAATCCTTACAGCAGAGTGTTACTAACTTAACCTTCGAAGTTTGAGCGCTCCATTGGCTATTGCATGGCAAACAAAAGCTCGTGCACACGTTGCTTTGTCGACCCAAACGAGCCTGAGAATGTTCTCACCCTTGCACCGTCCGACATATACAGGAGGAGAGGAAACAAGTGGTGGAATTTTTTCGGTATGTCTGCCTGTCATTCAGTCAGCGACGATCATCGCTACTTCAGAATCTTGAACATCATCGGATAATCGTTTTTCTGCATTTGAGCGTAAGATTTGAAACTGTCTTTGATGTTCCAAATTTCATTGATAATTTCAGTGTGTTGTTTTATTAGAATGGAATTCGAAAATTTCAGGAACGTTAGCGTAAGGTCATAAAAAGTCAAGGTAAATATTTTGATGAGTAATAAATGCAGGTCTGGTTAATCACTTGGTAGAAACTGTCATGCTACCAACGTCTTTTGGCAGCATGACTTGTTGAGAGAGTTCAATTACAAAATTTAGAAAACTACACTATTTCGATCAATTAATAACTTCTCCCACCTTTTGTTGGGAAGCTGATCACTATAAAGACCGAATTTCCAAGAGACAAGTGTGAATGCAGCCGGACGAAAACTAAGAGGGTCAATTCAGCGTAAACTTACATTACAGATGTCAACTCCAACCACTTGTTCCCCCTTTCTATATACGTATGAAGATACAAGGGAGAGAACACTTTCAGGTTCGCTTGTGTCGACAAAGCAACAAGTGCACGAGCTTTTATCTGTCATACAGTAGTATGACTTCCTGGCTACCCTGTCCTATTTTCTCCTATAAAAAGCTACTCGAGGACATTCTTTCAAAAAATGTTTTTCCATACGTAATAAGCTATAAATAGTTTCATTTTTAGCCTTCTATCTACATTGGTGCGACCTTTACGCGTGGAACATAAGTACGTAGGCAGCCAGCTAGCCAGATAGACCAACTTGAAGACTGAAGAAAGCTAAGTTGATAGTTTTTATGGTAGTTTTTGTGGACGGTTTCTTATATCTTGTACTAATTGATCAATTAATTTTGATGAAGAAATGCCGGTAACTTTTGAACTTGGGTGTGTTCGTAAGGCACACGATCTCAGTCGTAGTGGAATGGTTGAAAATCATGACATACGAGTCATTCCTCAAAGTTACTTCTTGACTTCCGATCTTGCCTTCCGGAAACAAGTAGTTATTACTTTAAACAACCCACAAATCTCCACATTCGCACACACGTATGAATGCACACACACACACACACACACACACACACACACACACACACACACGATTCAATGACGCAACAGAGATATGTTTCGTTGAAAATTCTTCGTGCGCAATAGAATATTATTTTAGATGCAAGATAAAACAGTCGAATTCCTTTGCCTATTCTACCTCTATCCTACTTATGTTATTTCTCCCTCGTCAATTTTTTGAGAAAAATTCAGTGTTTACAATTAACTATGTATACATATTCAGTACCATCAAAATTATCGTACCCTGTTTCAAAAGTGACTTATTTTCATTTTGAAATCGTATTCAAACTATACAGATGTAAAAATCATCACATGGTCTTACGCATTCGGACTTCTGCATTCATTCTGGTATTCTGGACAAGGAGAATTCAAACCATTAATGACCTCCTTTGACCTGAAGTTGACCTCGAGTTAGCATGACCTCATCTTAAGGATTGTAGCTTATTTCAGGTGACTTAACGTATCTTTTAATAAAGACTCCTACACAGTGTCTGTTTAACCTCATTTTCTGTGAGGGGATACAATAATAGGTCTCAATTCAAACATGTTACTCTTGTAGTTGAGATTGCCATGTGTTCTTGTCAAATATTGTCATCACGGGATCTAGTAAACATTTGAACTCAAATTTGAAAAAAGAACACAATAATTTTTGCAGTACTATATATATATATATATATATATATATATATAATATATATATATATATATATATATATATATATATATATATATATATATATATATATATATATATATATATATATATATATATATATATACACTGGAATGGATAAGATTTATCCGACATAATGGAGAATATAATAAACGATATGGAAACACGAATGTTAAAGAAAATAGATCGTATTTATTTTTGTTACATTTTCCAAGAGATTGGTTTCTCCGGTTGTGAAATGTCAAAAATGACAAATGACAAAATTTGCGAATAACAAGATTCGGAGAGGAGTGGGATGAGGCGTGGTTATTTTTGTTTCTGTTGTAAATTCTTTTCTTCTGTTGGCGAAAGAAAGAGAAATTTGTTTGTGTCAAAGTTAGTCTCATTTTCACTTCGCATACACAGATTATTTGACATTTGATGTTCGACAACGAAAAAAAATCTCTCGAAACATGTTATGGAAATAACAATGATCCATTTTTCTTAACTTTCTATATCGTCTATTGAATCCCCCCCCTCACTGTCTCTCTCATTCTCTCGTTCTCTCTCCCCCTCTTTCTCTCTACCCTCTCTCTCTCTCTCTCTCTCTCTCTCTCTATCTGTCTATGGATAGATTGATTGAGAGAGAGAGAGAGAGAGAGAGAAGGAGAATGGGACAGACTGAGAGGGGTGAAGTTTAATAGACCATATAGAAAGTTAGAAAAAATGGATCATAGTTATTTCCATAACATGTTTCGAAAGATTCTTTTTTCCTGTTGTCATTGTCTAGAAAGTTTTACAGCTTCAATCAATGATTTTTTTAAAACTTTTTCCCAAAAAGTTGTTATTTTAGTCGATTATCTCTCAGTATTTATTAATGTAATCCATTTAATCTTTTTCAATTTTTTTACGTTTTACACATAATAAGATATCAAGGTTTTATGCGTGAATTTTTCTCTTGGGGATCATCAGTTAACTACTATGTAACCATTTCGGGGATTAGAAAAAAAAACAGTTATACTAACATGGCTCCCCAGCAGTGTTAATCAAACACCACCTCCCCTTGAAGTATGATTTTAATGCATAGTTTTATATTCAGGACCACCACGAAAACTTTGAGTCACTTGCTGGGTACCCAACACTAAAAATGTCCCTGTATCACATTAGTTCTCGTAGAGTGACAAATGAACACCTATAATCATCGATTAATTACAGGTATGTCCAATCTTTGCTTTACATTCTTTTAAATCATCATATTTTCTGTAGAATAGAAGACTATTGGCCGTGTCTTATTGTCGATGTCTCCGATAGAAATAAGTCTCGCGAAAAAAAAAGACTAAAAAGGAGGAAAAACGTTTCAAAATCAAGATCTTCAAAACATGTTTTTCTGCTCCGTTGATTGAAATTCCTGTACTTCAATACTGCAGTTAGACCATCACCATCATCATCATTAGCCTTTTAACGTCCGTTGTTGGACATAGACCTTCCCCAAGATTTGCAACACTTCTCTATCATGGGCATCGCAGAGCCAGTACTTCCTGAACTTGTCTAGTTCGTCTCTCCATCTAACACTTTGCCGGCCTCAGTTGCGTATGCAGTCTCGGGGGATCCATGTTGTGAGTCGCAATGTCCATCGATTGTCTGCCATTCTTGCAACATGGCCAGCCCATCGCCATTTGAGATTTTTAATGGATTCTATGATGTCCCTGACTCCTGTCTATTTCCGGATGTACTGTGCTGTCTTGTGGTCTCTCCATGTGAGGCCCAGCATAATTCTTTCATGTGCACTTTGCGTGGTTCTTAATTTGCAGATCTGTCTCTTGGTTAGGTTCCATGTTTCAGCTCCATAAGTGACTATTTGGAGGATGTATTGGTTATACACCCTTCTCTTTAGGATTAATGGGATCTTCTTATTTTTGAAGGTCAAGCTTGCTTTGCCAAAGGCTTACCATAAGTGCCTACTATTTTAAAGTTGTGTACTGCCTCTGGACCAGACAACATCACCATCGACCTACTCCGAAAAGCGGGTGAAATCATCACAAGGAAACTGGCCGTCCTCTTCAACTTGTGTCTAAAACACAGAAAAGTCCCAGACGATTGGAACACTGCTATCATAATGCTTTTATATAAAAAAGGAAACCCGAAAGACCTCAACAATTGCAGGCCTATAAGCCTACTCAACTGCATTTACAAACTTTTCACAAAGATCATCACCAACCGAATCACAAAAACACTCGATGAAAACCAACCACGTGAACAGGCTGGATTTAGAAGAAGCTACTCGACCATGGAGCACTTGCATTCGATAAATCAGCTGAAAGAAAAAACAGCTGAGTATAAACTACCACTCGCCGTAGCATTTATCGACTTCAAAAAGGCGTTCGACTCAGTAGAAATCCCTAAGGTCATGGAGGCCATCAGTCAGCAAGGGAAGATCCAGTATATGTTGAAGTGTTGAAACATATATACAATCACGGCAGCTCATTTATCAGGCTACATAAAGACTCTGACCCCTTTCAGCTCCAGAAAGGAGTAAGACAAGGTGCTACCAGCTCACCTAAACTCTTCACAACCTGCCTCGAGATCATCTTCAGAAGGCTAGACTGGGAGAGTAAAGGAATTAAGATAGACGGCAAGTATCTAAGCAACCTTAGATTTGCAGACGACATAGCCCTTTTCGCAGAGAACCTACACGACCTCTAACTAATGATAGATGAACTAAATGAAGAGGGCAAGAAAGTTGGCCTACACATGAACTTCAGCTAGACGAAGATCATGTGCAACAACCACATCGGGGATAAAAACACTAAGATCAAAATCGAGGACACACAACTGGAAGAAGTAGATCATTACATCTACCTAGGACAACGAATCTCCATGAGACCCTCAAAAGAAGAGGAAATCAAGCGAAGAATCACACTAGGATGGCAAGCCTTTGGCAGAGCTAGCTCAACCTTCAAAAATAGTAAGATCCCATTAATCCTAAAGAGAAGGGTGTATAACCAATGCAGCCTCCCAATATTCACTTATAGAGCTGAAACATGGAACTCAACCAAGAGGCAGATCTGCAAATTAAGAACCACGCAAAGTGCACATGAAAGAATTATGCTGGGCCTCACATGGAGAGACCACAAGACAGCACAGTACATCCGGAAATAGACAGGAGTCAGGGACATCATAGAATCCATTAAAAGTCTCAAATGGCGATGGGCTGGCCATGTTGCAAGAATGGCAGACAATCGATGGACATTGCGACTCACAACATGGATCCCCCGAGACTGCATACGCAACTGAGGCCGGCAAAGTGTTAGATGGAGAGACGAACTAGACAAGTTCAGGAAGTACTGGCTCCGTGACGCCCATGATAGGGAAGTGTTGCAAATCTTGGGGAAGGTCTATGTCCAACAACGGACGTTAAAAGACTGATGATGATGATGATGAGGAGGAGGAGGAGGAGGATGATGAGGAGGAGGATGATGATGATGATGATGATGACTGTTACTAGTGGTGGGTTACAGCTAACGAAAAATCTGAACTGACAAACAGCTAAAGATTTAGCGGAAGCACAGATAACTGCTGACTGCTGATTTTCAAATAAATTCAGCTTTGGTTCGTTTTTTGTTGTTTTTTTTAAGCGGGGGATGGGGCCCTAAAACCCTTAAAAATGGACTCACCTGAATTTTGATAGATTTGAGATTAAGAATAGAGCTTTAATAAGACTGTATATTTATATACACCTTGATCATCATCTGATATTTGCATTTTATACCTTATCAGGTTCGCGACACAACAGGGATCCCCAGAGATCGCGTGCGCAACCGAATCTGGCAGAATACAAGAGGGAGAGACGAACTACACAAATTCAGAAAGTATTGGCTCAGCAACGCCCACGGTAGAGAGGTGTGGCGAATCATGGGGAAGGTCTATGTCCAACGTTGAAAGACGATGATGATGATGACTCAGCATTGACTGTAATGACGGTAATCATTTTAATTTTATCAAATAAAATAGCATAAAACAAAAAGCAAAGATACCTGCCTTTATATACCTTGTGCACTCAATTTGAACCGATCGTTGTTTTAATTAGTTACTGCTAATCAAAGCAATCACCAAGAAATCGTACAGAAAGGCACAGAAAGATTAGACGCGTACATGTGTTCATACATTGATGAGTCTGTAAGCTCCCACTAACGCTTACACAGGCACAGGCACGCAGATGTGAAGATGCAGACAGAGAAACACATACATGAATATATACATATATATACACGTGTCTGCAAGAGCGCCCCCACACACACATAAGCACATATTGGCACATAATTGAACATCAACAAATGCATTCATACGTTACGTACTCAGACACAAACACATACGGATGCATATGCACACATGTGCATACACACATACAAATGAATGCACACATGAAGTCAGCTGCATGTTCTCACTAACGATTGCACTTGCACACTCACAGAAATCCACGTATAAATGTCGACAGACACACACGTGTGCAGCTGTGCACACACACATATACATGCACGCATACACAAATGCGTTAATATTTCCGCCACTGTTGTATAATGAACGTACGCGTGACTCACAAAATTTCATTTGCAAGATATAATCACGTGTCATAACTTTTATTTCTCACTACCCCCCCTCTTTCTCTCTCTTTCTTTCTCTCTCAAGCAATTATCTTTTTTTTTCAATCTCCTTAAACCCCAAGATATAATCACGTCATAACATTCATTTTCCTTCCTTTCCTTTCTGTCATTCCTTCCTCTTTTCCTTCCTTCTTTCCTTCCTGCCTCTCACTCTTCTTCTTTTTCTCCTTCTCTCCTGCAACCCCTTCTCTCTCTCTCTTTCTGTCTCTATCTGTCTGTCTCTCTCTTTCTTTGTTTATACACGTATACATGTATAGTATAAAGCCTGCGTATAAAGATATCAACTCATGCGAAAACGTTTCTTTTTTTTTTCCCCTTTCCGTTTTAAACACATTTCTTTCCCATCTGTTTCAATACTGAGTCTTGTATTCTGTCAAGGCTTTGCAAATTGTATATTTTTCTATCTTTCAATGTCCTTCATTTTTTTTATATTTAGTTTTCTTGGGTTTTTTTAGTATTTGTGTGTATTTTCTCTTCTCTATCTCCCCATTCTCAATAAAACATTGTGCAAGCCTCCTACACCTCATCTAATTAGTTAAGGGCGGGGATCTTCGATATATATATATATATATATATATATATATATATATATATATATATATATATATATATATATATATGTGTGTGTGTCTGTTTGTGTGTGTGTGTGTGTATTTGGGAACCATTTTGGCTTGTGTACAACTTATTATCTTTCAACAGCTCAGCTCCGATTTCTTCGCCCTTGCCTGCTTTTAAACTTTCATATACCGTATGTTCTCCTGTATAAGTCGAATTTAACAGACCAAGTTTATTGGCGAAAAGTTGACGATCGACCTACTCTAGTGATGGCGAAAGTTTGACACGCCTGCCATCGCAGTAGGTTCTTAAATAACACTCAATGAACTTTGTAAAAATGCAAACATTCTTCAAATTTCATTGAATTATCCTAGTTTTGGAAAAATATATTGAAATTCCAAGTTATTTTCCATTAAACTCGTAGTTTTATAGAGAGAAAAAAAAACAAGTGTGAATGCCGCCGGACACGAACTAAAGGGTCAAATTAGCACAAATTTACATGGCTTACTGACAGTTCTTGAGATAGTTTTGATGTTTAAATTCGGTCAGCACTTTAAAACTGTGCTTTAAGCAAATGAAGCTCACCAACTTAGAGCTAGTTAACTGACCATATTATAATTGTTCAGTCTTCAATTCCAAATTCCAAGGCTCGGCGAGATAATTATATAGAAAATATCACAGTTTCTATCCGTCTCGATATACAATGGAATGACATTTTAACGACCTCTCCAGGGGTGCAAGCCTCAGCGAAGTATATGGAGACCCTATGGTGCCCAGTCAAAAAAATCCCCTTCTCGATCTTGCTGATGTAGTCCAAGAAAAACGGGAGCTCGATACGTTTGGCATCATCTTGGACGAAAGAGCAACCAGAGGGAATTTAAAGTTAATATACAAGTGTCCCAAGGGAGTAGGTATTGTAGTTGTCCTTCTTCCAGGTTTGTTGTCAACCATGGGCAGAAAGTCCAGTCTGCCCCGCTATTTATCCATACCTAGGGAGAAGAAAAGATTAATACATGCTTTTCCCAAGAACATTAGTGCAACGTGATCACAAACTATCTCCGACGGAGTTTGAAGTTGACTAGCCGATTCCATTCTCAATGCTATCAACCGTAAGGGCACCCTAACCTAAACAGTTGCCATAATTCCCGAGAAAATAATTAAATCTCTTTCGATATTTTCACACTTAACAATATAATCCAATGTAATGTTCCAGTGTTCAAAAGATGATGCTGTAATTGTTTTAAAATGTTTTTTTTCAGGGGAAAATGTACAGATCGAACCTCTTTAATCTGAAATGTTGTACTCCATCATTTCCCAACGCTCTGACACATTTTGAATCTGTATAACACGATCCGAACTCACTCTATCGCTTTAAAATATTTTGCTACATACGCTCCATGTCGAAAACATTCCATGAAACAATGAAAGCCTTGTTAGGAAACATTAATAGCTGTACTATTTCCTGTTATAAACTTGGTTCTGCTTTTAATAACATCGTAATATATATAGGGAATAAGCATATGTGTAAACATATGGTTCCCTCATGGATCTTAGAGGTCAATATCCGTAGTCCTACACTTTCTGTAGTCCGGAAATGGCCAGGTCTCGAACTTGCCGGATTATAGAGGTTCAACCTGTACAACAATTTACAAATACTGGAAGGGAAATATAGAATATTTGGGTGGATGATTCCCGAGTATGATGGTGAAATAGAGTAAGAATGTATTGTACACATAGAAGCCCGGTACTGTCAGTAACATTTGCATTAATTCCTGACCACTGACAATTCATTTTCTTCATTCTTGAAGTACAGCATGCAGACTGAATGTCAGAAGCGTAGATATGATGGTGCAAGAAATGGGAGTCATTCCCGGGCACTGGTGTGAAGGGATGAAAAATGTCTTCTAACTTATAATGTCTGTCACTTAATACTTATGCCCCCCCTGGATATGGCTCAACCGCCCCCTGGTTCTGCCTTCGCCCCCGAGCGTTAAGAATCCATGTTACATCACTGCTTAGTATCAACAAATTTTGGATCTAAAATTGCAAAATTCTATCCTTAATCAACATTTACTTTGCTACCAACAAAAATATTTTGTTTGTTACAAAAGAAAATAGCTAAAACTAAGAAAGGAAAATATTTAAGTTGCGAAGTAAGAGTAGACTTGAAACACTGCGGACGTATACCAGGTCCAAACACAGTAGGTACTAAATAACAATTTTGATTATTGTCTTCCTATCGTTAGAATTTCTTGTATACAATCATCAGAGTGAATGAGAGTATCAGTGTACTGGGGAAGCTGCTTATCATGATCACTTTGAGGAAGGTCTTATATATAACAATAACTGGCTGATAACATTATGTGAAAGATATATAGAGAAATTACTGTGATTTGCGATTACTTTAAATAAAGTATTTGGAACCGATTACTTTGGGTAGCAATGCCCACTTGATAAAATTATCCGTGATTTTAATAACCGGTTTCCTATCTATTCGCTTAATAGATTCTACCTGTGATATCATGGATTCTATGAACGGCTAATTGTAAATATTTTGCCTCTTTGTTTTCACTGCCCAAGGTTCACTGACCGTCAATTTAAAGGATATCGCGAGAATTTTAGAAAGATTTTTCAACAAGGGATTTATGAATAGGTCTGTTCAGTTATTCAATAGAGGCCGTCATGTGACCAACGACTTTTGGCAGCATGCAGGGTAGAGTGAGGATTGATTGGAAAATTGGTTAAAAAAAGGGGGGGGATTAATGAATAAATTTTTTTTTTCGAAATGATCACTAATAAGTCTTAATTTTAAAAAAAACAAGCACGAATGCTGCCGGACACAAACTAAGGGATCAATTTAACATTTATATACATTGCAAATTGAACCTCCCAAACCTCTGAAAACCTGTTTTACTAAAAAATGAGTTGATATTGAAATTCTCAGCCCCCAAGCTCCATCGCCGGGGTGTACAGACATATGTGCGTAGTTAGCTTGACAGACCTATTTAAAAACTGTAGAAATCTGTGTTGACAGTTTTGGTGACACTTTTGGTTGACGGTTTCAAATTAGTTCAATTCCAGAATTTTGTCATTGCTAATATGGATAATTGCTATCATGATTATTATTTTTTAATCACTGTTGCTTTTTCATCTCACCTCAACTCAGTCCACTAATTTACGGAAGTGAGTAAAGATCGGAAATAAAGAATAAGCTTCTGGCTGGATTCAAACTCACGTTCCTGGAGAGAGACCAGGGAAACGTTCCGTTGCTCTTACTAACTGGGATCGGAGACGTGAGTTCGAGTCTCACCAGAAGATTACTCTTTAATTTCAATCTTCGACCTTTACTTACTGCTAGATATCAGCAGCCTGAGTAGAGCTACGATAAAATAAGCAACAGAAAATATCAAGATGAAGGTGGCTAGTAGTCAAAGATTTATAATAATTAGTTTTGAAATCGGATAAAAATGACTAATAACAAGCCTGGCTGCTGCAGAGTCTAATTCCACTCCTACTTCTATTCAAACTGAAGAAGATTACTACAAATTTTCGATTGTACGGATAAATTTTCGTTAATATCTAAGAATTTACAACTTGGCTCAGTCAATAATATATCCTCCTGGCAATCAATTGACCGTTAGTTTAAATCTCGATAGGAAAACTGCGTTTTACGTATCGATGTACACCATTAATTCCACTGACCATTCTTGTTCCGAGAAATTACAAGAAAGAAAAGAGTTTGACATAATGATTTCTATATGAAGGATTACCATATTCCTGATATTCTAGCGTTTATTCCCTTTCCAATAATATGTTATTTGTTCAAAACAACCTAATAAGAGGCCTGTCCGCAAAGTATCCACTCATTTAATTCCAAGAACCACTTGCACGGCCTTGATATGACTTCACGACCAATCAAAGAGGACCTTACTGCACATATGTAAATGGAAGCTCTTCCTTCGGATTACTCTATTGGCAGTGAGATGACATTGAGTGAGCTCTGGCCTCGAGCTGGGAGTCTTTCTAGCTAAACCGAAGTTTGTCATCTCCTCTTCTCTTTACAGTCTAGATTTGACTCTCTAAAACCTCAGGCATTTCAATGTTGAAAGGGAAGGAGATTTCAGACCCTGGGCGAGATTAAGATGAACACAACGAGACAGCCGATAACTATTCCGATAGAGGATTTTTCAAACAGTTTTGAGAAGTGAAAGGGAGGCTGTGAACGGAACTCCTAGTGGATTGCCATGAAATGGGGACAAGGGAGCCTTCACCCTAGGTAGGCTATGTTTTGCGTTAATATTGAATTGTTGGATATTTCTGGACAGACCTCGCATGCTTGTTAATTTCCTTTTGTTCTTATATTTGAAGCTATAGATATTTCCTATTATTATTTGATGTTTTATTTATTTTTATTCCATATTTCTTTCAAGTTTGTTCCTTTCTTGTTTTTTGGATTTGTTTTTGTCAGAGCTCTCAAAATGCACTAAACACTGCAGACCTCTCATCATCTCCCGACTTCTATTATCTAATCTGTCATTCCTAACTAGTTTTCAGCAGCCTGACTCAGACAAAAGGAACAAAAAAAAGGCAGACAATCAAACAATATATATATATATATATATATATATATATAGATAGATAGATAGATATAGATATAGTTATATTATATATATATGTATATATATATATATATATATGTACATATACATATGTACATATATATATGTACATATATATACATATATATATATATATATGTATATATGTACATATATATATACATTTATATATATATACATATATATATGTACATATATATATATATATACATATATATAAACATATATATATAATCATATATATGTATGTACATATACATATGTACATATATATATATGTACATATATATATATATATATACATATATATATACATATACAAATACATATATACATATATATATATATATATACATATATATATACATATATATATATATGTATGCATACATATATACATTTATATATATATATATATACATATATATGTACATATATATATACATATATATATACATATATAAATATACATATACATATATATATATACATATATATATACATATATATTTATATATATATATACATTTATATATATATATATATATATATATATATATATATATATATATATATATTAGGCGGGGAGTTTCTATTTACCTTCGGATTAATTTTTTTCTATTGCTTTTTCATTGCAACTCAACACAGGCCGCTTATCTACGACAGGAAGTAAAATAAAGTAAGTAGAGAGCGTTTATCGGAAATAAACAATAAGCTTCCGGTTAGACTCGAACTCATGTCCCCGGAGAGAGACTGGTTTAACACCCTGTTGCTCGGAGATGTCAGCTTGGAGACGTGAGTTTCACCGGAAGATAATTCTGAATTTTTGATCAACGCTGCTTACTTACTGCCATATATATATATATATATATATATATATATATATATATATATATATATATATATATATATATATATATATATGTGTGTGTGTGTGTGTGTGTGTGTGTGTGTGTGTGTGTGTGTGTGTGTGTGTGTGTTATAAATTACCTGTAATATAGATATTTATCTGTAATGATCTCATGTCATTATACGGTTAATGTATCATTTACCCTAGACAACGAAAATAGGAAAATAAGAAAATGGAGCTGCTGCAGGAATCAAATCTGCCACCGGTACGGTAGCCTCTTCAACTAAGCTATGCTCTTACCATTGAGGTAAACAGCCACTGGTAATTCAAAGCCCAAATAAGAGCTTTCAACCCAAATTCTCATGTCTTTTATTCTTGGTCCATCCGCTTCTTTCAACGCAACAGAAATGAATTGCAAATGGATACATATGATCAGACAGAATGTTGTCCAGGTTGAGCGATTCATTAACTGTGTAATGATGGAAGATCATTTCAAATACGTTTTTATATAGTCGAACGCAATTTATAATTCTTTCTGTCAAATCATACACATCCATTTCTTGATAAAAAAAAATATATATATATATATATATATATATATATATATATATATATATATATATATATATATATATTTATATATATGCATATATTTATATGTATATAACAATTATTTTAGAAATACCACAAAACTTGACACATTTTCTGGCTGGCGTCAAATCACCAAAATGGTGTGGTTATATTAGGCCAACAGTTTTTGGCGCGCATGCGTATTGACATTTCCTGTTGGCACTGACCCAGGCGGGCAGCGCATCCTTCCGGGTGAGCTACAGAAGCAAGTCCCTCAGGTCTTAACCATTACGCAATACAATGAGAAATGATTCGTTGAACTGCTGGAGAACGATCACCTAATTCATATTGATTCTGTCTTGAGTCGGGTTCAATTTTAGCTCAAGGGACACACATTAGTCAGAAAAGACACCCGGGGAAATTTAGAATTTTTTTTTTTAAATTGGGAAAGCTAAGCTTGGCTGTGCTTTAATAGCAATCACCTTTAGAGATTGCATTATAGATAGATAAATAAATAAAGATAGCCAAAGACAATCTAGTGAATAAGTCTGCTTTACCCAATTTACATATAGGGTCTCTCAAAAGTGGTAGCAGTAATACCTTGAATAGTGCTGTTAATTCGTTTCAAAACTGCACTGTTTAAGATCATGTTATAATTTTTATGAAAATAGAGCAGATATGGACAGTGAATGAACAAAATGATAATTTTAGGTAAAGCAGTGATTAAAGCCTTTAAAATACCGGCTGCTGTATAGCTCGTAAGAGTGACGCTATGTTAGAGCGACTACCAGTCGGTTGCAGATTCGATTCCTGCAGCAGACCCATTCTCTTGAATGACGAAATTCCTAAAAGAAGAAGAAAACAAGCGAAAAAATCACTCTAGGTCAGCAAAATTTCGATGGAGTAAGTTAAACCTTCACAAACAAGAAAATTTCATTACTTCTAGAAAAAAAAGGGTCTAAAACTAATGTGTTCTCCCGATAGTAACTTAAAGGTTTGGTCCTCAAAATAAGAACCATACACCTTTCACAGGAGAGAATCATGCTCAGCATCACTTTGAGAGATTACTAGACAGAACAGTATGCTAAAGGAGACAGTAACCAGAGATATAAAAATAGAATCCATCAATAGGCATAAATGGCAAGAATGTTACAAATATGTCAGACAACCAGTGGACATCACGACACACAACGTTGATCCCCGAGATCATAAGTGGTCGGCGAAAAAGATACAAAGGTATGGCAGATCTTGGGAAAGGTCTACATCCAACGACGGTCTCTAAAAGGATAGTGATGGTGATGATGATGAGAGTAGTTACGACTATGTCTGTAAATAAAAAAAAGTCTATTGAAGGCTAGCAGTTTTGACTCTCATTGTATAACATTACTCCATTATTAGACATAATTTCATTTTGAAATGGAACGATAAATATGAATCCGAAAATAATTCTCGTAGGTTATAGACATTAGGTTGTAACACGTGAATTGACGTTTTCAAATGGCAAGATGAAGGGTAAAATAAACAATTAAAACGGTAAATGTTCAATCGAAATATGACTCATTAGAAGACTTGACATTTTCCCTAACATCTTTCAATGATAACATACCATCTTCATAAAATTCGGCAAGTTTAGTGGGCACAAATTCAGTAAAAATACGAATTATAGATTCCCGATTATTGAACCTTTTTTTATAATGGAAATAAAGTTCAAAATGCTTGGAGAGATAAGTATATGTTAAGAGAAATTTCAGGTGAATATGAAAGATGCTGCAAAACTAAAGAATTAAGGGAGGTGCCATGTCATCTTTAGAGGATCGTTTAAAAATGTTATTGCTTCAGATGTGTCATACTTGAATATTTATTGATTGAATATTTATCAATTGTTATTGTCATTTTTGTTCTTTATATCAGTGTGTTATTTCTTTCAGAATTTAAAAAAGGATCAACAGAAATATGCCAATCCTTGTTTTCGAATCCATGTGATTCCGGGAATCAATTGATAACCATGTCCAACTGGGGATTGGAAATCTTAAGAGAAACTTATTTATCTAACAGAGAGATGTTTCCCCACAACGATTCCTACAATGGCTAAGAAATAAAACCCCATTCGAAGGTTCAAAGTATTTCTATGAAATACAAAGCGACAGTGCCCCCCCACACACACACACACACATATACACTTACACACACAACTTCAGATTACTGAATTTTTTTTTTTCATTATTTCTAAAGATTATCTTTTAGGTTTGCGTTGGGGGGATTTTTCAAGGGTTTCTTAGATATTTTATGCCACCAGAGTTCCAGTATTCCCCTTCCCCACAGTTGTGGCTTTGCAGAACCCACACCCCGGCTTTACACAGAGAGAGAGAGAGAGAGAGAGAGAGAGAGAGAGAGAGAGAGTGAGTGAGAGAGAGAGAGAGAGAGGAGATATGAATGTAATGAATGTAAGGTGACCCTATGTGTACATTTATATTTGAAAAATATTCTATGGGTGCGTAAATTACATTAGAATATGAGTGGATACGCGTGAAAATATACACAGATATATCGGAATTCTTATGAAGCGTATTTTTCAAGAAAAAACAATTAGTGAATTTGTTTCAACTGAAGTGCCAGTTACTTCAAATGGTGGATAGTGGGGATTCAATTTTTACCCCTGACTGGAAGAGTTCTGTGTTAGGGACAGAAAGACAAGAAAAGTCTCACTGCTCATGATATAAGTGTATTAACCAAACATGCATTGGTACTAAATCATCTATACAAGGAATTTCGATGATGATCGAACTCACTAATAACGGCTAGCAGGTTTACCTTGCTGATCCTCGTTATACGACATGTGCCCTGATCCAATCCTTTTTTCATGATCTTCTCGTTAATCCCTGAGTGGGGAGCAAAATACATCATGGATTTATTTGGATTAATATTTTTTTTTTTTTTTTTTTTCAAGAAAAGTATTTGATTTGTTTATTGGGAAGGGTGCATAGCTTTAAACGGTGAATAGGAAGTATTGTTTTCCAACAGCATTTTAAACTCCAATGAAAAAGTCCAGTTTGTTATAAGAATTTCAGACAACTGGTGGCCATTACGATACACAACGTTAATCCCCTAGATCATAAGTGGTCGGCGAAAAAGATAGAAAGGTATCGTAGATCTTGGGGAAGGTTTAACTAAAAAATCGCATGGTCCATTGTTAGAGAAGAATATAATCTTGGCATCTTCAGGTATATGTTACTTTTATCACGTAATCTGTTTTACATATCGGTCGATTTATATGGGAATAAAGCAATTTTAAGCCTGCAATCAAGACAGTCTATTTTCATTATTTTTTTACGGGGAAAACCCGGCACAAGAATTTCAACACTAAAATGAGAAAGCTAGAAGAGAGTGCATACATTTACTAAAGCCATACACTAACTAAAAACACAAATAAGTTCCAGAAATACACGGAAGGTAACTGTATATTTCAATTTTTCAATTTTCCGTCTATTGTTTTAATATGTGAAAAAGAAATATAATGTGAACAAACAGACAGATTTATGCGTTAATACACACGGAGACATTTAATAGGCACCCCCAGTTTTAGGTTGAGAACAACCATTGTTTGAAAGCTTCAGAAGTGGCAGAAAAAATTAAAATTAGCCGAAGAACAGTAAATGAATTATCCTCATCAACTTGGTTATTATGGACGAACAGGCTCAATTTTCGCATACTGCATCAAACAACTTCATTGGCCTGACATGAATTCCTTAGACAATAGACAATATGATAAAGACTTGCATAAAAAGTATGAAAAGCCCACTACACATTCAGATTTAGTGTATCTCTGACGCCAAGCCTGGTCTGCCTCAAATTGCAATTTCAGAGCTTATCAATTTTATGCCACGACGAGTTGTTGTTCTTGAAACCGCCCAAGAGAAGTTAATAAATTATTGAATAAGATAATCTTTTAACAGTTGAATCTGATATCATTGCTTAAAACATCATTTTGGACTGTAAGGAAGACCAGGTCACAATAAGACATGGGGAACAATTCCATTTTCTCAAGGCTGGAAAGTGCTGCCATCTGGTGTGGATATGAACCATAACACAGCCGTTCTCTCACAAATAGGACTGAAAAACCTATGTATTAAGCAATAAGTTTACCATTCTTTGGTCATTTACTTATCTCCAAAGTAAAATATTTTCCTCTTAATTGTTTAACTTCATGTGCAATTACTTGCAGGACCTGAATAGCAACTCCTGATATACAATTTAGGTATAAAGGGTACTGTACAAAAGTATGATAAGATATCACTGTTGTTGACACTTAGGTATGTAACAATAATGTTTGTATCAAGATGATGCAGGGCATAAAGAGAATGTCAGTGTGGATGAATTCGGATGTGTTTATTGAGATCATGAACAATTTTATTCATCATACCCACAGCTCAATGACGAAGCCTTTATTGCTCATTCTTGGAGACACGTTTTAATTCGTATTTCTGACATAGCCAAGGAGAACGGTGTGACACTTTTAACCCTGACACTTCACAGCATTAACGAGATGTAACCTCTTGATGTGTCAGTTATTGAATCCTTCACGACATATAACAACCAGGCCATTGATATCTGGATGCTTCAGAATCTTGGAGAGCCCATCACAATGTATGAAATTGTTCACTGTTTTGGTATAGTGCATGAAAAGGCAACGACATATTCCATCATTCATACAGGGTTCCGAAAAAAAAAACGGGATTATTGAATAAGAATGTGTTTCCTGGGCTAGAATTTCTTAGCTCTGCCATCTCAGATCAACCAGTCCTCCCATCAACCAATAAGGAGATCACTCCCATCATGGAAGGAAGAGCTGGACATTCAAATCAGTCTTAAGAACCATGTACATCCGCTACATTTTATTCTCCACAAGAATTCAGGGGATTCCCCAATGAGAAAGGAGAGCATTCCAGGCAAACAGCATCAAAAAAGGGAGAAAGAATCATCGCCGAAACTGTACTACAAGAAAAGTACTTCTGTTGAGGAAGATTGAAGATACAAAAAAAAAAGCAGGAGTTCAAGGCAAGAGGAACTCCAATGCGAAAAAAAAAATAGCTCCTTCATGATGCATTGTAATCAGATCCTGACAGTGAGGAGGAGCCAATACTTGGTGAGAGTGATGATCCAAGTTGTCAATCCTACACATCAATTTCTTGGGGATGCTTATGAGGGTGAATATGTCCTTACTGAGTATAAGACTGAGAAAAAAAGATAAGAAAATTGACTACATTTGAAAAAGGTGTTGAAAAGCCAAGGTGCATCAGGGGATTATGAGATCAGCTTTCTCCAACCTCACTAAAGATGAAGGAGAAGTTTGTGATGCCAACTATCCTGAATATAGAAACTGTGTTCCACTGTGACATGTGAGCTTTCGCAATGAGACCCATCTGCTGTCTCGAGGCACTCTGATTTAAGGGGTACATTAAAACATCCTACCACACCTTTAGAGATTACTCCCAGTTCTACCAGGCATAAGCATCCACTGCCACTCTTCCAGGTGGGACAAAAGTACATATTTCCAGGTGAGGAGGGCATATATTTTAAGGGTGGGGAATAGCAGGATATATTCGTAACATATCTCAGTGACAACCCTTGCTACATGCTAAATATCCCGCTTGCTATAATCATTTTTTGTAGTATAAGTGAGCGTGAGCTGCAGTATGATCTAGGGTTAGACGGTGTAATTGACCATTGACAGTGATGCATGGACTGACCCTCGGGCGATACCATAGGGTGAGTACCGGCAGATAGTGACGCAACCTTTTTTATATATAAAAGGAAACATTAGGTTAAGGGTTATACGAGACATTTGAATTACAGCATCATCCTTTATTGACTATAAGGTTCCAAATTTCAAGCCTCCTCGTCTTCGGTGAGATGGCCCAGTCCAAAGAGGAAGATGCTCCGTTGCTCCCTAAGTAGATTCGTGATTCGAATATTTCATCTTCTTCTGATTCCAAAGGGTTACACATTTTTCTCATGGTGTCCCAGTCTCCAGTGAACGTTCAAATTAAGTTAAAACGAAACTCACCATCACAGTCAATTATTGAACAATCGTCACGTTAAAATTTCATTAAAAAAATCTGTCAAAGAATGAATATGGCCAGAATGAATTCTATTTATGATATTACTAGTGTTCTCCACTGGAAAAACATTTAAAATAGGGTAAAATAAGGATAAATAAATCTGTCGAAATAAGGCCCCCAAAACTCTTGACAGTTTCAGCCATTGAGTCCACGCGCACAGGGGCGTCCTCTGGTGGGCTGGGGGACGGTGCATTTCCCTTCCCATATATCAGTACTTCCCGCCCAAGGTAAAGGGTTCGAAAGTAGAAGGCTTACAGTCAATAATGGCTAATGGTGCAGGACAATTGTTTTTAAAAAGTCTAAAACCTTTTCTTTCAAAAATCAAAAAACATTTTTATAAGAGGTCTAATGGTGCACCGGCGACAATTTTCAAGTCTGTAGACGAAATGGTAAGGTCAGAACATACAAATACGTAAACAAACACACAAACTCATTAAAAAACTGAGAGAGACACGTTGATATAAAAAAAACGGGTAGAACCCTTATTCAATTTGGTGTCTATTTACTTGTTGCGAGTCTCTGTATATCTTTTCCAACTTCGTTGGCTGAGGTAACAAAACACACTTGGCAACAAACAAGTTGAACTTACATTTTCATGTTTTGTTTATGACTGGTTGGAGACCATCTTATAAGAAACCGTCAACTAAAACTGTCAATATAGGTTTCTTCGGCTTTCAAGTTAGGTTGGCAGGCTGGCTGGCGGGCTGGTCATTTGAGTATGTAGCATATTAAGTTTTGTTTTTTTGAAAATCCCCTCCCCAATATGTTTTTTGTATGTAAATTAATGCCAGGTAATCGATCACCCAAACGAGACATGCTACCAAAAGATGTTGGTCTCATGACGGTTTCCATTGAATGACTACTCAGTTCTGTTTTGTTTATGATTGGTCGGTCGAAATTTATTTCGTTAAATCTGTTGACTGGTGTTTTTGTGTCTTTATCAATGATACTACGGAATCAGAAAAAATATCCAAATTAAATAAATACGGAACAAATTAGATTTTTCAAAAAAAGGTCGAAACTCTACACCTCGTTAACCTGAAAATGCCTCTCGAGAGAGACGATCTCTCTTAGTATCATTATCTGTTTACGCACAATCGCCATTTTTTGGTTCAACGCGATTCCCCTGGGCTCGACAAATATTTAGATTTTTACAAGTGTTCCGGATGCAGACAAACCAAAGAAACTCCCAATTAATCAATTTAGATATTCACTTGCTTACATATTTTTATCTTCGTCTACATGTGCGAGAGTGTCTGTTGTCACTTTCCGATGGTGGAAGGCAAAAAGAATATATTCTTAGACAGGTTGGGGGAGAGTATAAGCAGAATAAAACTCAGTGGCAACCTTATTTCAAGTGAATAATAACACAGTCTTCTTAAAGATTAGACCTTTTAAAAACAATTGTCCTGCACCATTATCAATTATTGACTATAAGCCTTCTACTTTCGAACCCTTCCCCTTGGGTGAGAAGCACTGATCTATGGAAAGGGGGAAATGCACCGTCCCCCAGCCCACCAGAGGACGCCCCTATGCGCGTGGACTCAATGGCTGAAACTGTCACGAGTTCGATCTGTCTTTAGGTTAGTGTACAGCTCATGATGAAGCTTTCCAAAGCGTTCTTACAAGGTTTTATTCGATTCTTAAAGTAATACAGATATTTATGAAGCTCATCTTATTGATGTTCCAGACTTTAATATGGGGGGTACACATTCTAACGTGCACAGGTGATCAATTAAAAAATTGAAAACAAGAGATGATCAATGAATAATTTACTTTCCTCGCATTTTGTGGGGGCAGTGATCACTGAAAAAGTCTGAATGCTGTCAGAGACAAACTAAGGGACCAATTTAGCATAAATTTACAAAGCGAAAAGATTACCAAAAACCTATTTGAGGCGATATTAGAGCCATTTTATTTAGACGAGACATGATGGAGCACGATCTTTTAAATCTTCAGCCCTCTAGCTCTGTTGTGGTGTGGGCTGTACGCGTGATACGTAGCCAGCGAGTCAGACAGCCAGACTAACTGGAAACTAAAGAAATGTATGTTGACAGTTTTGGTGCTTATTCTTGTTGACAGTTATCTAATGGGAAGTCACATTTTTTTGTAAATCTCATAAGATTTGTGTATTAAAGAAAAGAAATCTATCTCGACAAGATTTGAGAATTCACAGAAGCTGATGAATAGAGATGAGAAAATCCGATAATATGACATACTTTGAATTCAGAGATACATCACAGAGATGAATGAGCGAGTTCCAGCTGAAAGTAGTTAACAACGAGCCTGTGACATTTATCATGCGTATGCTCGATCTAGCTTTAGAATATATATATATATATATATATATATATATATATATATATATATATATATATATATAAAAGAATCAAAATGACATATACACGGTGGATGTCAAAATCTTGCGCCTAACATACTTTTAAGCAACCGGTAATATGTTTTGTTCTTGTACTATGGAGAATAATCATCCACCATGGATCTGTTTTCTATTTCTTTCCTCATGTATTCTTAGAAATTAAAAAAAAAACATTATCATATATATATATATATATATATATATATATATATATATATATATATATAAACGCTAAAAACTTTTTCAATGGTTTTTTTTTATCGGTTACCTTAGTCTCTTATTTCCCGATATCTGTTTACATAATTTTCTTTGGTGTTTTTTTTTCTCTTTGTTTACGTTTTACACATTGATATCATGGTACTATATATAATTCTTTCTTGTTGGGATCATTGGTTGTTATAATCAGTTGTTTACCATGCTACCGTTTCGAGGATTCAAAAACAAAACAGTTATATCAATATGGTATCCAAGTAGTGTTGATCAAACACAACCTCCCTTTCAGCTATGATTTTAATATATTGCTTATGTCATACTACAAATAGTTTGTTATTTCATATACGCAATTATCATAATATATTGTATACGGATGCTATTTCATACAACCCATAATTCGATCTTTTTGAAACTTGGGTCTTTCTTACGTAAGTTACCCATAACATATTTGACGAAGAGGGATTGATAAGTATAACAACAGACGTGACCAATTGTTCGTGTCACTTCCATTGGGTGTTCACCCATGTGAATATTTGATCCATTGTGTCAGTTTAAATATCAAAGTGCATGCAAACCAACTTATAATATCATCTTTAAGAATACTAGTTACACAGAAAAGCCTCCTCGAGTTGATTTTCTACCAATATATTCAACCTGAATGATTTGACAAATTTTCCCACTTGCCCTGAAGTTGTTTTTTCCACTTGTATATCATCCCGCTTCCGTCATTTTTGCCTTTGAATTATCGAATAAATCAACCTTATACGAATGGTTAAAACGAAACCAAAGTACTTTCTAGGCGGTACCAACACCTCAATTGGCTATTCCATTAATATACTTCAAAAATTTGTTACTTGGCATGGCGTGTTCAATCTCCCATCCTGTCAAACTACTTATCAGTCAGACAAATGGGCCAGAGACGAATGTTTTCCCATTTCCCTGGTTTTAGTCAGTACAATGATCTTTCACAGGGATAAAGACTAAACCCATCTCTTTCGGTTACTGAATTCTAACAGCAATACAAATATGTTTAATTTGATGTACATTTTTTTATCTATTCTATTCTTGTTCTTTCGTTATCATATTCTCTGATTTTTGTTATTATTTCATTATGGCCAAGCTGATAAAGGTATCAGAGCTATAGATATAAGAATTACAAGGATATATTCAGGATGAATGTCTTTTTATAATTTTTAGAATTGTTTATTATAATCACAAATTGCCGGTTGATAAAGAGTGTGCTGGTATGAAATGCTGACATTTATCGGGTATATATCTTTGCAATTATTTGTATATATTAATAGCTGTTATAATTTATAACAGATAAAAAATCTATTTCTTTCTTTTTGTATTCCTGCAAATCGAAAATTACGTTTTACACATATACATATATTTATATAAACACGTTGTCCTAAAAGTAAGACTCAATTTGATCTATGTATTTATCTTGGCAGTCTAATTATCAATGATAATATATATATATATATATATATATATATATATATATATATATATATATATATATATATATATATATATATATATATATTGGTATTGGTCATAAGTATTTGAACTAGCTCAAAATCTGTTTTTAATTCCTGAGATTGCCCATCATGGATTAAGCAGGCAGGAGAGATCAATAGATTTGGCATCTCTTCTATATAGCAACGTGGAATCACTAGTTAAATTTCCTTTCTCAATTTTGAATAAGATTTTACAAGAATAGAAACAAAAGTGTCGCTTTATTTTCATTTGAAAAATAATTCTGTTACAAAATGCATGTTCAAGAAATTTAGCGTTCAGAAATATAAAGCATGACTGAATTGATGCATCGGTACGAATTGGTTCCTGTTTCGAACTCTCAAACCCAAACGATTAGGAGCAAAATTGCTTTTTATTCATTTACTTATGACAGGTACTATATATATATATATATATATATATATATATATATATATATATATATATATATATATATATATATAATGTAGATGATAGTAGGTTACTTACCGTAGGTTGTAAAAGGCTTTCTATTTTTCTGTAGGTCTCACTGATATCTATGAGATGCGAGGAGATGTTTGTCGTACATTGTAAGAGTAGACCTTCATGTTATCTAATTTATCTAATGTCCGAATCTTTGTCTTTCTTGTACAGCGTCTTTTCGCCGTCGGTGGCACATTGCCTGTTGACGCATGAAACATGATGGTTGGATCTTGAATAGATGATAATCCAACAGGAATGCCACGACATTTATATAGTCTTGCTGCCATACGGGGTTAGGGAATGTGATTGCGAATTTAGCTCACCCGATGTCACTACTCCGTGGTGGGCATTCAGTTTGGTGCTGCTTCATTCCGTATCGTCAGTGAATAAATATACATTTATAGGGTGTCTCTATTGTCTATACCGTCTTGGATGGTACCCCAGATATCTATGATACCTTTCCCCATCTGCCCCCTTCGGGATTTGCCGGGTAGCAGAGAGATTGTAAGGCTATGAACCTTTGATCGATTGCTCCACCTTATCCAATATATTTAATGGCCCCAACATGTATATAGGGGACCTCCATGGTCCACATGTTATTCAAGATAAGTTTCAAACTTGATACTATTTTGGCTAAAAAATTAGTAGTCTGGGTACATAACCTTTCAATTTTCAAGCTTCTTTCGTTTTTTTTTCCTAATTATTATTCATGAATTGATATTTTTCTTCGGTCCAAAATCTGTCATTTTTAAGCTAACGTTAAAATATTAATTTACAATGTTTTGGATACTTTTTGCACTCACCGACGAATATATATACACACATACATACACAACCACATACACATACACACACACACATCCACTCACACATACACACACATATATATATATATATATATATATATATATATATATATATACATATATATATATATATGTTTATAGTCTTACTTTTTTTTAATTCTTCAAACAAGTATCACTTGTTAATTTCAATTTTTTTCATAATTTCATCACGAATTTACAATATTATAGACCTATTTTTGTGTTAGAGAGGAGTTGATAGAAAAGATGTCTTAAGCTCAAGCTTATATATATTTACCTATATTACAAAGTGACATGGAGTTATGGTTATTTGGGTAGAAAACCTGACAAAAACAGAAAGCAAATAATATGGACTGTATGAGTGTGAGAGAGATAGATACAGAGACAGAGAAGGGAAAGGTAATATCAAAGAAAAACGGACGCAGTGTATACTTCTTCCGACACAACTTGATATGAATTTACTTGAAGAATCAGATCCAAAATAATTCAAGGAAGGAGAGGAAAACCGTCAAAAATCTAGAAGTGGGATAGCAGTGAATGTTTATAACATGGTGGGAAGAATTGCCCAGTATCATTTATTGTGAAGCTGCTGCTGTCATCAACTGCCAACCTTTTGTCGCCTCCTACGGGGTTTTCACTTCTTATATTAAAGCCTTGATTCAGTGGTGTGATTCCTTGGTTTTCTTGGTTCAGTAGTGTAATTCTTTGATTTTTGACGATTCAGCCTTCCGACTGAGCAATATGAGAGGTGACACTAATCTCTAATCCCAAACAGGTTTTTGAAATAAAGGCCTCCAATCAAGTCCTACCTTTTATTACTTGCAGGGTATTCGCCTCACCACCCAAGGATGATACAGGTCATTATCTTGTTAGGGATGAGGAGAATCTGTTCATGTGCAAGATAAACCTCTTCTTGGTAGATAACCAATAAGTTTATCTAAAAATAGATGTGGGTATGCACGTGTATCGGAGTCACTGTATTTCAGCTTACATTATCCGCATTTTTCCTGATAATTATGAGCTAAAAAATCCATATGCATATTATCTACGGAATTATAATTGTTATACATTTTATACGCTGGATATTTATTTTAATTTGAAATTGAAGGATTTTTGGTTTATCCATGGCAGTGATTATACATGGTAAAACACATTATTTATCCAGGTAAGATTCGTTCTGTGCGAGGCCAATTGCGAGGAATAGGGCTAATTAATCTTTGTGTTATCATAAGAAGAAAGATTATCAACTAAAAAATCATTTCTGTTGATGATATGAACCCGGATATAATCGTGTTTGAAAACGTGTTAACAATCGTGAATCAGTTAGTCATGAGAAGCATTCGGAAAATTTAGCTCATTGCCACAATTTTCAGATTTCACCAGAAATATATAATTTACAGAGTTCAATAAAAATTTCGCCGGGTAATCAATTTTTAACTATATTTTTATGAAGGGGATATTTTATAAGAAAATCGTAGTGAAATACTTTCCACGTATTGTTATGATTTTGCGAAATCTCCATAAAAATATATTTTGTTATGATTTTACAAAATCTTAATAAAGTGTATTTGTAATAATTTTACGAAAGAGCAATAAAATAACATCTACAAATCAAAATATTGTCATTTCTAAAATGATGAGTCCCCAGAGAAAATTAATGCCATGTAAATTCAATTGAGTGGACGATGGGTTGGATAAAAGCTAGAAAAATGGTGATTTCTCGTTAAAATTCATCTACTTATATTTTTCCTCAAATCAGTGTATAATCTATACAAGAAAATCTTTGTACTCGCCCAAGGTACCTAATAAGTAGACAATCTATTCAATTTCGTCACGGTTTATTTCAATCGAGGCATCGTTAGAGATCATTAAAAAGACAAAAGAACCTTTAATCAAGGCATCTTTCGAGACTATTGAAAGACAAAATCTTTAAAACATAAAAAAAATGTATCCCAATATCCGGGCAAATCAAAATACCACCACGAGCCGGAGGTTGCTAACCTGTCATAGACCAACACACTTGAATAATTTTGTATTTACTGTGTTCATCATTGCTATGGTCTTGCTCAAGACTCAGCGAGAATAAATGAGTAAATAGTTATTATACAATGCACACATATAAAAACACATGTATATCAATGTATATATATAATACAAACTCACATTAATAAATGCATTATATATATATATATATATATATATATATATATATATATATATATATATGTGTGTGTGTGTGTGTGTGTGTGTGTGTGTGTGTGTGTGATAATTGACAATTTGGAAACGAACAGATTGGGAAATATGAAGCGGAAAGAAATATCCCTTTCCACTTTTTTCCCCGATGAAGTCTTCATTGATATACGAAATGCATTCGTTTAATAAAACTTTGAGATGCACTAATCCAGTTCTCCATAATTTCATTTCCATATTGTCAATTATCATTACCATCTTGTTGGATTTTTATACATCCACACAACAGGCACATACACACATGCACACTCACACGCACATATATATGCTCACTACAGGTTAGTGTGTCCGTGTGTATGTACAAGCAAAAATATATCGACAAAAACATGTGGAATTGTTTGTGGAAGATGGCAAGCCATATTTCCTTCCCGATGAGCTTTTCTGTTTCCGTATTCATACGGACAATAATACAAAAAATCCTTAAACATCGTCAGGAAAAAAAAAACAGGAGCATTGGTAGATAATCACAGAGGAAGATAAAGTCTCTCTCTCGCTCTCTCTCTCTCTCTCTCTCTCTCTCTCTATATATATATATATATATATATATATATATATATATATATATATATATATATATATAGTATTTATCAAAAGTATTTGAACAAACAGCCAATTTACTTTTTATTGCTTGGGTTTGAAAGTTAAAAACGAAAACTAAACGCAAGAGGTAGAAAATATATTGCTATCAACACGACAAGCCACGCGTCGTCTTTTGTCGTTTTCCATCCTAAATTTCTGGAATACATTTTTTCGAACGGATCAAATTGTGGAATGAAAAGCTTTTTTTAAATTTCCATCCTTCTAAAATCTTGTTCAGAATCAATCAAAGGGCTCAAAAAAGAACTCACATTGCTATATGGAAGAGTTGCCAAATTATTCAGTTGTCATTCCTCCCCCTCAAATCCATAATGGCCCCTGCACTCTAAGAAAACGAAAACAGAATTGTGCTTGTTCAAATACTTAAGGGCAATATTTTTTCATATATAAATTATGACTGATGAAAAAAATATATGCTCAAAAACATTCGATCTAATACATTTTTTATGATTCTTCTAGCATAATTTCCCAATGTTTAATTTTCAAAAGAGAACATTTAGAAGCAAAATGGCTATTGGTTCAAATATTTATGACAGGTACTATATATATGACAGGTACTATATATATATATATATATATATATATATATATATATATATATATATATATATATATATATATATATGTCAGAAAATTGTTTTCTGACCATCGTGGCGGAAATCATTACTAGCCAAATACGTTGGACAGAGCATATAGTACGCGATGAACGACCCCCGAAACGGCTTTTTATGGTGAGCTGCAGTCTGGAAAGTGTCCACAACATAAGCCTAAGAAGTAGGCACAGGGACTGCATAGAGGATAATCTCAAGAATCTCAAGAAAAAGCGTAGGAAATTGGAAAGAGTTGGCACTGGATCGAAGTGAATTGAGGTGCTCTGTTTCTGGAAAGTCAAACCAAGCACGCTGAACTGAAACAGGCCTTGCACTCAAAAGCTGCCGTGGATCTACCGGAGAATGTAAATAACTGGAAGTGAAATGTCTGCGGTCATGCTCTCGTTTCATAGTCGGGCTATGTGAATCACGCTAAATCATTAAGAAATATACAGAAATGGACAGCATGCAACCATATTTTATCTCCTTTTCCCGACAATACAACTTGTGTAGTATGCGGCAGGGTGCGTAAGACGAATCCAGGACTGAACAGACATTCGAAAGTGCACAAGACTTCCGTTTCACAGACGGATTCAATCATTCCAGTGAGAAGTCTGAATTTTGTCTGTTATGCGTACTATGGAACTTACAGGTCAGCAGCTGCTCTTGAGAGCCATATTAGAGCACCTGGTCGTCGTGGGATGAAGTAGGGTGATCAGGTAAAGTGATGGGACGGCTATCATCTGACATGATGAAGCAATCATACACACACATACACACACACAGACAATGTCATAATATCATAATACATCATAATATATTTATATACGTTTGAATTATATATATTAATGTTAATGCAAAATGCGAGGTTAATGGATACTGTGCAAGAGAGCAAGTCCTATAAGAAAGAAAGGAGATGAATAAGGCGCACCTGCCTGGAAAGTTACGCAAAACACGTGCTATATACGATGCCTTATTTTACATAACGAACCATTACACACACGGACACACGCACGTATATATATATATATATATATATATATATATATATATATATATATATTTGTATATGTTTCTCTGTGTCTATATGTGTATATCTATGTCTGTGGTGCTTTGTTACGTAAATTGAGCACATATTTTGTGTACTTCTCACTTTACTGCCATGAGCTGGAGGAAAAAAGGCGTCAAAACTTGTATCTTTATGAACCCAACAACGAATAGAATGAAAGAATGAAAAATAAAGAATTCTTTTGCTGATATACTCCTGTTCTGTCTTTGATTTAGTTATACCCTTATATATATATATGTATATATATATATATGTATATATATAGTTACGTCCATAAGTCCGTACCTCATATGAAAAAAGCATTCATTGTACGCAACGATGAGAGTTGTGGATGACACGTTCAAAGGACATTTCAGTTTCACACGTGGCTGAATGTATGCAATCGCTTATCCACGGAACGTATATATGAAGCGTCCAGTATGCCACAGTAGTAGTCCTTGTGTTACATAACTTATTATATTACTTGGTCCCTTTCAGATTGTCTTCTTGACTATATTAGCTGTGATAGGTAATGTCCAGATTAAGTTGAACCCTATATTTTGAACTGTGGATTCATGTTTGATAGATGATCTGTATATTTCATCCGTTGATCTATCCATTAAAGCCATATATGCAAATTTATACATTCAATTATATAATTGTATGGTTGCATCTCTGGTTTGTCTAATTCCTCTAATACACTCAATGTCATAATGGATTGGTCCATATGAAAACACTTAACAGAGCTATGAAAAAAATTTTTTTCTTAAATTATTGAGTTGTGATGGTATGGCTTTTTTCATTGAGACATCAAATGAAATCATAAATAGAATACTTGATTTATCGAAAATAAAGTACTTAATAAATCATGTTTATGCTACATTTTGCAAATTCATACATAAATAACCCCGTCATTTTTTACGGATACCGATTTTGAAGCAAGTTAAGTATTTCAATTCCAAATCGTAACTAATCAAAATGGTTGCCCAGTATTGTATTTTGTTAGTTGTGTGAACAGAAATACTCCCTTTACCCGAATAGTTTACTGTCGATTTTAAACGTGAAATTCTGGTTACATATCATTTTATGGAACTTTTCACAACACATTTCTTTTCACTTTCAAAAATTTTTTGGTGACTAATTAATGATTTTATGAAATAATGGTAATGTACGATTAATCGAAACAAATGCTGGATACTTTTGCATCAATCTATCATCAAAGCCAAAATTCAAAGCATATACGAAAGAAGCTATCAGTTATCATCACAGATGCTGTTTCCTTATGGCCATTGCTACCAAAATCAGTCAGTTTCAATTTACTTAGAGATGGATATCTTTTTTCAAATAAATTTTATAATGTTTTTATAAGGTAAAATTATTCCTAACAGCGATTTTAGTAACATAACTATGATTGTCTAACAATGAATGTAGATTTATGACAATAAATGCAAATTGTTCCAATTTTCATATCGTTTGCTTCTCTTGTTTAATGTTATCAGCTGTATATTGTTATCTTAAGAACCTTATCCCACAGCGATCATAATAAGTGGCTTGCTTTGTGATAGTTAGTTTCATGTTCGGACCGGCTATCAACTTGACGCTTTTTTGGATAGTTAAGCGATTGCTATCAGTTCAAGACAGCCAATTCCGACTCCCGGATTCAATCGTCTCAGTTTGAGTTTCCTGCATCACAAGTTTTCACTGGTTTTGACTTGCAATATGCGTAATAGACTTAGAGGCAACAACAATTTGAAGTGACTTAACCCACTTCATCATCATTGTTTACAGCAACTGATTTTCCCCGGACTTCACCTATTTCAGTAGTCTCCAGTATCGACGTTGCTTAACTTCAATGATTGCACGCGTATCCAACGTGATTTGGCCGACTGATAAAGCGCGTTCAAGTCCTCTGCAAAACGACATTTGCTGCCTGTCTGATAACTGGGGTCAGTGTTCAACCGCCTCGAATGAGACGGTGTTAAAATCGGCGCCATCACTAACGAATATCTTGGCTGGCATCGCACCAATCTGTTGTACGTGACACACAGGCAAGTGCACTGACAAACGTGTGTTATTACCACTGCAGAGAAGTTGACATTAAATTGATATGCTGAATTGAATACATGTACGTTTAATTGTGCTTATCCGTGTATTGAACTCTCGCGTAAAGATGTTCACCCTTTACATCCACTCTCTTACATTAACATAGATAGATAGCATCATTCGAATTTCTTGGATGCATTCTTGCATGAATAATTATGGATGATATATGTAACTTGATATTTATACTTGTGTGCATGCAATTACATTCAACCATTTAATAGATTCTCAGGAATTATATACAAATATATGTATGATTATTTACTGAGTTTACCTTAGTTTGACACAGTGCCACAATATTTGAGCATCCAATGCAGATCGAACTGGTTATAACAGTAATGGTGGCATATTTTCTCCAATGTTGGAATCAATAAACAAAAATATGTTTAGTTTTTCTAAATACCCCCTGATATGACTGTAGTCCCAATGCAATTAAAAAAGGTCTCTTTGAATTGAATTGTAAGAAAAAAAATTATCGTTATTAAAATAAGTTCATATGATCAAACAGTTCATTTTGGTGGGACTACAGTACTAATGCATAATCTCTATACCTAAGACGGATTGAAAGTTTACACAGCGTACTTACATTGTAAGCTGAATCAAAAAATCTCTCTCTAGATGTAACAAATCGTGGACCCCTTAGGAAAGCCTCCTTCGTGTTGATATATATTAGGCTCAAGTGAGTTTCCAGCACGCAAAACGTTACCATCTCAAGTAGATTAGTAAGATAAATGCTAATAATGTTCTTAAGACAAGTATCGTTGCCGAACTTGTCCACCATTGGCAATAACAGGTTTATCACATTAAAGTTCATTATTTGTTAGACAAGAAGTATCTCGAAGGGTGATGATACATTTTAGGCTTTCGTAACCGATTGCTGCCGATTGGCAACGGAGACAGCCGATTGGGAGTCATGAGGAAACAAGGTCTACAAAGCAATCTCTCGAGCTTGAGTGAAGCACAGAGCATGGGCAGTAGAAAAAAAACCAGCATTTTAAGCTATATAACAGCACATTGATATTAACAATATTCTTGTAACTGATCAGTTTCATGCTATTCAGTGCGTCAGTGCAAAAATAATTGCGGTTTTCCACCATTAATTGTAAAGCAATATATCTCAGCAAAGAGAAAAAAAGTTATTGATCAAATAAAAACTTTAAGACTCTGCACATCATTTTGTCAACTAGACATAGGTCCATTCATTTCAGATTCATAAAATTCTGGGTACCTGGAAACGATGAATTCTTTTGGAGATGATACTTTGTTGTTGAAGGCTTTCCCTTGCAAGACGTGGTCGAAATGCCTGAAAAAGAGATGATTGCTTGAAGAGAGGTCTGCTTAGTAGGCTTGGTGATTTAAAGTTTCGTACACTAGTTCGTTTAATTCTGCAGGGTCATTCTCACAACATGGCGAGCTTTTTAGCTCTCCGTTCAGGGTCATTCGTATGACATGTAAAGCTTTTCCAGCTGGGTACAATTTTCGAACAGCTGTTAAATGGTCATCGTTTAGTCCCACTGCAAACTCTTGAATTATTCTGAATGTTGTCAATCACAAAATGACGTCCACACCCTCAAGGCTCTGGTCTCTATTTCGAAATTAATGCCATCAATATTGAGTTGCACGTTTGTTGATGATCCCCCAACCAAATACTAGATTGATATTGCGAGCAGTTTCCACTACTTTACGTCCCATCTTGATCTCCTAAATCAAAATGTCTCGAATTTGCTTTTTTAATCTTTGATTGAACAAACTCAAATTAACCAGAATATTTAAACGAAAACGTTTAGCTCAAATAGAGCTAAATTCACCCTTTAAAATGTTATAATCTATGAACATAATTAAAAAATATTGTATTCCAATATAGAGCACAATGTTTGAAATAATAAAAACTACAATTATTTTTGCACAAACCTATATAACCAGGAAGTAGATAGGTTGTCGAGATTTTAATGAAGTAACCTTTAATTTCTTGCAGTGAGCAAACATTTCT
>OY735210.1:43765528-43788028 GCA_963457665.1 Thysanoteuthis rhombus
GAGAGAGAGTCAGAGTCAGAGAGAGAGTCAGAGACAGAGACATGAACATGCATTCAGAATTCATTATTAATTACTCCAAATCTCTTAATAGTGTGAACAAATGTTCACGAAGGTTGTCGCAGACTGCGTCACCATTTCAAGTATTAACTCCTGGCTTGAAGGGTGTAGTTTTGCGTTTGGCAAAAGTAAATTTCGTTAGGTTGACAGGGGCGTAAGTAAATGGGGGTTTCTTGAATTAAGAATTTAGCTTGGCTCTTTGACGTGACCCCTTCAGCATCTAGTGAGATTTCTTCTTGTATTGCTGATTGACATACCGAAATGCTAGATTTTGCTGTGGTTTGCACCATCTCACCAGTTGCCTGGTGTTGATCGCTGAAGGCTGGTTGGCATTTCCCTAGGTCACCAGCACTCCTTTCGGCGTCCTTATTTATCACGGCGGCATTGTGGTTTATACCGCCCCCGCTTATGTAACACTTATGTCATTTTTCTAGCTGTTCGGTTATTAACCAGGTTTTTAGTCTCATATTAGTGGTACCATCCTGAGTATTCTTCGCTGATCCCAGTAATGAAGCTGTCTGCATAGTATCAACCCTTCCTCTCACCACCAAATCATCCAATCTTGACTTTGATATTTTTAGCACTGTTCAAAGTGCCCCAACTATTATTTGCACTACTCTGACCTTCATGTTCCACACCTTTCCATAGCTCCCTGACAATATACTGGTACTTTTCCAGTTCTGTATTCTCGTTCAAATTTACTCTGTAATCCGCAGACAGTGTCACATCTATGATTTGTCAGGTTCTTTTTTTCCTTTTGCACAACAACCAGATGTGGTCTTCTCGCATGAATTGGTTGGGCGGTTTGAATGTAGAACTGTCACAGTAATTCTTAGTGAGTGTTGGTTTCATTCGTCAGCATGATCTTAGTCGTTTTCATAATTCCCAGTGTATAACAGGGGCTACCTGGTTGTGCCTATTCTCGTACTCCTCCTGGGCTAGTTTACTACATTCACTAATTATGTGGTTTACAATCTCACCCTACCTCCACATAAGTGGCATTTGCAACTGTTCCATGCATATGTCTGGTATATATCGCTAGAAAGTGAGTGACAGCAAGTTTCCTCACATTTCCAGCAATCTTTGTAGATCCATAATGGTCTGGAAAGTATTCCATTTTATAAGAATCCATTGGATAGTTCTACTTTGACATATCTTGATTATCTTATTGTTTGTCTTTAAAGAGAGGAAAGAGGTAAACAAACCGAACGGCAAAGTAGCCATCGGCGTAAACCATGTTTCACACTCAGACCATCTACTTATCTAGGCCAATTCATATAACAGGCGGCTGAGGTTTACACCCATCGGCTCCATTGACTGCGTAACCAGACTTACCAGCACTTAATTAAATATTTCTTTAGCACCGGAAGCAATGTCTAGGTTCAACTGAGTATAATTCGGTCAGAGCCGGTTCACCGATCAGACAGACAGGAAGTTTGTAAGACGGGGAGATGAGAAGAGAAAGAGGGGCTCCCTTCTGCGTGCCTGTGTATGTGTGCACACGTGCATGTTTGTGTATGTATGTACTTGTGAGTGTGTGTTCACGGATATATATGAATGTGTGTGTCTATATGCACGCGGATGTGAGTCTGTGTATGTGTGCACGTGCGTATGCGTCTTTGTACGTGTGTGTGTGAATGTGTGGGTGTCTGAGTATATGTGTATCCGTGTGTGTGTCCATGTATGCGTGCGTGTGGCTGTGTACGTGCACGCACATGCATGAGACTGGGTACATGAGTATGTCCAAGCGTGTGTGCAAATGTGTGTGTCTGTATTTGCGTGTGTCCGCGTTTGTGCATATCTTTGTGTGTATGTGTGTGTATGTTTGTATCTATGTGTGCAAGCATCGGTGTGTGCACGGCGTGCTTGCAGCTGTATCTGCGTGTTTGTCTTCGTATATAAGAATTGACCAAAGTTGAAGGGGTTGATTGAGAATATGTCAGTGTAGTGGCATGGGATTATTACATAATCAAAAAGTAATGTTCTGCTCTACTGGTTCAAAGAAGGCTGGTTTGTCCGCACAAAAAATCTGAGACTAGTGAAACAAGAGAAAAAATGAGAAATAAGATCTAAAAATCAAGTTGAACTGAAAAATGTCTTAATAATCAACTTCCACAAAATGGTTCTCTTTATTGAGCAAGATATAATGCAGAGCCGGCCGAAACATACGCCAACTAAGCGGCTGCTAAGGGCTCCGTAGCTAATAGTGGGTCTCCAAAAGCGATGGGGCGCCCAAGAAGTGTTGGTGTTCCGAAATTATAAAGTGTTGAAAGTGTTGGACCTGTATTAATGCAATCTACTTTTCATCAGAATCAAGTTATCTTTTCAGTGAATAAAAGGGCAATGTGGCCGAGCAGGTAACAGTACGGAGAATTGGCTCAGCAAGCCTAGTCCAAATCCCAGCTGAGGCAGTTCGTTTTGGCAGAGCTAGCTCAACCTTCAAAAATAATAAGATCTCATTAATCCTAAAGAGAAGGGTGTATAACCAATGCATCCTCCCAATAGTCACTTATGGAGCTGAAACATGGAACTTAACCAAGAAACAGACCCGTAAGCTGAGAACCATGCAACGTGCACATGAAAGAATAATGCTGGGCCTCACATGGAGAGACCACAAAACAGCACAACACATCCGGGAAAAGACAAGAGTTAGAGACATCATAGAAGCCATAAAAAATCTCAAATGGCGGTGGGCTGGCCATGTTGCAAGAATGGCTGACAATCGATGGACATCACAACCCCTAACATGGATTCCCCGAGACCATATGCGCAACCGAGGCCGGCAAAATATTAGATGGAGAGATGAACTAGACAAGTTCAGGAAGTACTGGCTCCGTGACGCCCATGATAGAGAAGTGTGGCAAATCCTGGGGAAGGTCTATGTCCAACGACGGACGCTAAAAGACTGATGATGATGATGATGATGATGATGATGATGAATTCCTCCAGGGGAGTGAGTGAGGCTATTCCGGGTGCTTATCGCGCCCGAGTCTATTTTGCATTCCGCAAACAGGCTGAGTATTTAGTAGTGTCATATGTGGAGCCCAAGTAGGGTCAGCTGTACCCAGTATAAGGGCATCATTTACTTTCCTGGAGGGATTCAATTTTTATCGTATGTTTCGTGTGAACGTGTTCGGAATGCATTCTATAACAGTGGTTATTTGATTTTTACCGGGAATACACACACACATACTTATATACTGATGAAAATGACGATTGGAAGGTGAAGAGAAAAACTCAAGAGATAGATGTTATATTTCAATATATTTTTTAAAGAGATGGGTCTATGAGAGGCAGGGTTAGGGGCAGCTAGTTCCTCATCTCATTTCAAACAAAATGTAACTCTCATCTACTCAGATACAAACATCTCCCTCCCGCTCCTACTAAATAACGAAACTACACAGAAATATTCCCATTCTCTCTTCAGCATAAAACGTGTAAACATCAAATTCTTTCTGTGAACCGCCAGAATTATTATTTCTGAAAAAGATGGCTGACTCCCATCGAAATGCATCTGAACATGCCCGCAGAATAATGAAAAAATTTAGATGTTATACCTATTTCTTGAGTTTCCCTTTTCACCTTCAAATTGTCATTTCCATCAACATTCTATTGGATCACTTCACATCATAAATACCAGCATATACACAACATATATATACATAACAAAAGAGATCTTAACAGTGTGTTTGACGGGAGATGCTAATTACAGTATCAAGATCTGAGAAGTGTGAAGAGTATTATAATGCTTTATGTACGTATAATGTGGATACTGAGCATTTGAAATAATTTATATGAATTCAATATTGCTGTCTGTTGAGTTTATTTCATTCAATTTTCTTTTAAACTTCCAAAAGTGGTCGCTGGAATAAAACGAATGTATATATATGTGTGTGTGTGTGTGTGTAGATCAATGAGATAAGTACATGGTCTGACACAGCTGTTAACTGAACTTTTCTTTGATATTAGGAACAGTCAACCAAAATTGTCACCAAAACTATCAAAATAGGATTCTTCAGTTTTAAAGTGAGTCTGTCTGGCTGGATGGATGGATGGATGGATGGTTTGCCGCACTAATGGAGTTTCGGGACAGACAATCTAAACATTCACTCCTTATTATGTCTCGAAACAAAATGTTTTTCAAAACTCTTCCCAAAACACGATGGTTATGTGACTGTTTCTATTCAGTGACTAACCAGACCCGTTTCTAATCTTTTTGTTTTATCCTTTTAGTCATTCCCTTCTTCTTCTTCTTCTTCTTCTTCTTCTTCTTCTTCTTCTTCTTCTTCTTCTTCTTCTTCTTCTTCTTCTTCTTCTTCTTCTTCTCTTTATTCTTATTCTTATTCTTATTTTTATTCTTCTTCTCTCTCAATTTTTCTCTTACGTTCATTTCTACCCCCCTTTTTACCTTTTATTCTCTTCTCTCTTACCCCTTTATTCCCCCAGGCGTCTAATGCTCGGTCCAGTCTCTTCACGCCATTCCCATTTAATTCGCTCCAAAACGCGTGAGTCTCACACATTCATTCAACTCTTAATGCATACCTCTGCTCAAACAGATCTCAAACATTTCCAGTAATCGCCCTACGAAGATCTACTGTGATCTGATCTCTCGACTGAAAGCAATTCATTCTCTCCCGTGATATGTCAGATTCGACCTAAATGACTGAATAGACGAGTGTCGGCTCATCGCACCCGTATTATAAAAGATCTCTCTGCTGATACCCGTTTCCTGAATGATTAATGACAAGTTCGCTTACACTCTTCTGACACGAACGCTGCAGAGGAGTCGTAGACTGTCAAATGACAATGGTTTGCACCTACTTCAAAGTGATTTTCATTTGAATGCCTGTATTAAAGATATCACTAATCTCTGACCCTATCGAATCGGCGAACTGACCTTGATTCTGTATCATAATGACTCAAACACGAATCAAGTTAGGAGATTCGAAACACGAATCAAATAAAGAGATTTGCAATCAACTGAAAGAGGCTAGAGAAAGAAAGTTCGGCTTGACTTACCAGCTCAAAATATAATAGAGCTCAAATGATAGAAATAAGGATTGAGTGACTGGCGTAGAGTAGTGATTTGCAAGTCTCGCGAGACCCGAGTTTCTCAAACAGAAGGTATTTGGCTCCCAATGTTGGGATTCCCCAAGGTCAGTTATTCCAGCCAGAGGAGATATTGGAGACTCATTTCAGTCAGAGAAGTAACATAAAAGTGAGAGTATAATGGTGATCATTACTTCCAGGATACAACATGCGTATAAAGAAGGCCTACAAAGATATCGGTCGCAATAATCAGAACAATAAAATTGATTGTATTAGTCTTAGTAATCCATATAACAATGAGAAGGCATCATCTCAATGACCTGGACAACAATTCGAAAATACTGGCAACTGCATAAAGATACGTAAAATCTGTATTATTGCCATTCTTAGTTGACACAAGTGATTCTCAAACGAGATCCACTTGGTTCCCGGGGGAGTAATTTCTCAAGGGGAGTAATTTTAGCTATGGCCGGCATTAGGGAGGAATTTTAGTCGGTGTAGGGGAGAGTAATAGAAGATATAATGAAAAAATTACTGGATGACATTTCAAAATGGCGACGCTATCGAAGATATCTGGGATATCAAGGTGATGAATATTACCGAGTACGTTAACAACCAATGCACTGGACCATTTGATAGTGCTGTGAGTTCGATCTTTACAAAATTACCCCGTTTAGTAGAACTTTTTAGATATCTTTGAACCCTGCTTCATAGTTATGGATGTGTCCGTGTTTGGATGGGACCAGTGATTAATGTTCGAGCCAGAAAAACTTTCTGATTTTTCTAGACCAGTATCCCCTGAGGCTGATTTGCTAAGGTCCTTTTCAAGAAGAAGATTCTCGCAAAATATCATTAGAAACAGTAAACTAAAACTCTCGCCAAAGCTTTCGACATAGATTTCTTCATTTTCCAGGTTTGTCTAGTGAGCTGACTATGAATGTTTGTATGTACGCATGTATATATGTATCAGGCGTACAAGCTGCACCATTGGAGCAAAAGGGCTGAAATTTTCAAAATTTACGACGTAATAGGTCGAGAAATATGTTTTGATTTTTTTTTTTAAATTCATTCTCTGAAGAGATTTATAGTCGTGGATTCAATTTGCAATGTAACTTCATGCTAAGTTTGCCCCATGTTTTTGCACGCTGTTTTTTCTTTTTCTGAAAATTCAAACTTTTTAGTGATCATTGCCCAACAGAAGATGTAATTCATCCATTGATCGCCCCTCTTTTCTAGTTTTTTTTCTTAATCACCCCCAACATGGAATGCTTTCAAAAGACGTTGGTAACAGGGAGATTTCTATTGAGTGACTAACCAGAACCGTATTCTAATCGCAATTTTCAGTCTGTGACTTTTAATTCAACAGTACAATTCAAGAATTAAGAATAAGTATTCTATGATGAATTATGACAATGATTTAACTTGAAAATTCTGACAAGACTATTTTGTCTACTACGATCTATGTGAAAACTGGTTGAACCCGTGGGAATCCCCGGGTGCTGACAATAAAGATAATCCAATATTTCATGCGTCACCTGTTCTGACGCCCCGTGCCTATATCTTTTCATTCTCTCCCTGATCCCTTGAAATCTTTATCGCCCGTTCATGTTTTTATTGCTATATAAACATCGATAAGTTTCACCAAGTGCGAATATCTTGACTCCACCGACATAAAACAAAAGATTAACTATTTTTTTTTTTTTTGAAGAACCCATTTGTACAATTTTCTAAAACCCCCAGGCGACAATCTCTTTGGGAATAACTGATTTAAACTGATCAAATTCACACAAAACAATTCCATATCTATGATTTCTAAAATTGCTATCTTTCAAAGTGAGTAACTTTTGGAGGGGTTTGACCAGTTCAGACCAAACGGTCGTAGATGTGGTGCTGGAGCCGATTGACGTGTTGCCTCGTGAGGCGTGGTAATGCTCTGTGTAATCAAGTCTGGGGCCCAAAGTTCGTCCCAGGTCCTCAAGGCCAGCGCCGTCATATCCGTCCAACAATCGTCGCGAGGACCAAGAGATTTTCTCAGATGGTCCCACCCACACGTTGGCGTGTGTGTGATATCCCCGCGTTAAACAGACTTTGCATCACATCCTATTCTTGTGTGGATTCGGGTAGGCATCCGTATCCTCATTATCAACCAATTTCATGTCACATCTCTGTTCTCATGGTGGTTCGGGTATATAGGGATCGTCTCTCCCACTAATGAGTCTTTATTTCCACGCATCGACTTTCAACATATTATGATACGTTTCTTTCACAGTGCCAAGAGCCCGACACTGATTGAAATAAACCATATTATACCTTATCAGCACAGCACGGTGCTCATATTGTCCTGAAGGCTGGGTTCATACCTTAAAAGTTGATAATTAAATGCTTAAAATAATAGAAACCTTATATTTTTCTTTGACTACTAAAAATCCTCCCGTGTATACTTGTGATTGACAAAAATTAACGCGCCATGCCTCTTGATTACACTAACATGTTAACAAGCCTACCATATTTGATGGCACATAAGACCCTCTTAACCCAAAAAGAAACGTAACCTTTGCTGCATAGTCCTAAATTAGCCAGAACTTGAAGAGGAGTTTTTTTTAAAGGGTGCTAAATGAAAAGATTTGGGGGAAGTACGTTTTCATTTTCTTAATTAATATTTCCTGCTGAAATAAACGGAGTCTTATAGGTCAGCAAGTACGGTAAATACCCACAGACTGCTAAACACCATGCCCAGAATATGACAGGTTGTTGGAGGTGCTTACCAACATTTTTGAGTCCTTCGGGACAAGGTGGGGGGCAATTCTTTATATCGCCCCCGCTCCCTGCTATTCTCTGTCATTTCTTTATACTAGTAGTTCTCAAAGATGAACTAAAACCCCTGCCATATCACACATTTCATTAATGATTGACAGCTGGAATCAAGAAGTGATAGGGATAGTTTTTGCATAGAAATATTCAATCATCGGGTGGTGGAGACAGTTTTCGCATCGATTATTTCATTAACATGAGGCACAGATAGTTTTTGTATAAAAATATTTCATTGAAGTGTGCCGTGGGATGAGTGGAAAAGGAGGGGGTAACAGAAATGAAAAAACACTGTGTCAATAATCGGAATATTGGTTTATAAACCTAATGTAGGTGTTTTCCAAGCGCTTTTAACTTTTACTAAGCACTCCTAGTGACCTGCCTGGCGTTTGCAGGTTCAATCCTTCCGTAGAGTAGTCTCCAGATATCACATACGCTGATTCAGTGGAAGAGACGGAAAGCCGACACTGTGGGGTCGAATTGACAGTAATGAAACACCGATACGAGATGAACCCCACCCTCGTACGGACAACAGAACGAGAACAATCCACCCCGTGGATTGATAAAGGTTTCATTTCGGAATCAGCAGAGGTTTCGTAGTGAGACAGACACCTGATGAAGACCAAAAGGTACTATGGCCGAAACGTTGTGGTACAAACAACTAAACTGTGAACGCTAGTCCAAAATAATCAGTAAGTAATAATGAATATAAAGTTGTATATCCAATACTTCATAAGTCAGTCTACTTATACGAAGTGAAGCGGTGGTTTTGTGCTCCAGATCGATGGGTGAGTTATGACGGGGACGATGAGTGTATTTGGCACTGTCGATAACATTTGTTATAAAAACATTAAATGCACCTGACATAACAGGGCGAAATTCAACTTTCTTCAGCTCATGACGAAGAAGAGCAAACTGGGTAGAATATTTTGAAACTAGATATGGACGCACGGGCAATTGCACTCATCGATACAATCATAAATATAAGTAAAGAGTATTTTTATTTCGAGTTTATGAACCACTAAAATATTTCATCACAGGCAGCAGGTGACTGGGCTCCAGAATACAGATACCAAGTCCTTCCTGTAAAGTTTAATGTTCTCTAATAGTTTTATCATATCGTCTTATTGTTACTGTATGCTCTGTCGGTAAATTCTGATGATTATCCAATCACCGTGGCTCCATAAATAACCCGCCTACCCGTGGGGCTCTTGGTTCGTCTATGTGTCTGTATGAGTGTGTCTCATTTGGGAGCTACAAGTGCACCAAATGGTTCTATATAAAACTCTTTTTTTTCCCAAAACAATGCCTCTTCTGGTCACTATGGTCATTTTTAATTAGCAATGTCCTAATCTTGCGTTGGTATTTTGAAGATATTTTTTGGATGACCAATTCTGGTACATGCACGGGATACCGTGAATCACATATGTGAGGTTCTGATACATGAATAAGAGGCTATGGTGAAATCATCCTGCTCGGACATCACATATCTCGTTTTCCCCACGTTCCTCCGTCTCAGGCTCGACTGTCAATTTCTTTCAGGATCCTAGAACAATTGTCTGTTTCTGCACATGGTCCTACTGACAGTCATCCCAACTCTTCCTTACCCTTAAAAATAGAGAGGATGCTAGTCTTTTTTTATGATTCCAGATAATGCTACCAAATGGTTAACGAACCACCGTAGTCTCAATGGCCTTCCCAACCAACGTGTCATGTGAGCCACAGATTCGTCTCGTTTTGTTCGTCTGAGACAAGCAATACCCAAATCTTGCGCTGGTATTTTGAAAATAATTTCTGACAAACGATCTAATTTTCAAAGATGATTTTAGACAAATATTCATTTTTTATATAATTCTAAATATCTTATAGATAATTAGTTCTGGTACACGCATAGACTACGGTGATTCATTTATGCGAGCTACAGATACATTTTGTTATTAAATTCGATATTGTCGGTTTCTCCTGGACTACAGCCACTAGTACTATTGGGAAATAACGCAGCTATCATAACCATGAGGTACACCTATCACAAGACTTTTTTTCCGTACCAGTGAAGAGGGTTTGTGTTAAAAGTCATTCAGTCAGTCAGTCTATTAACTATGCGGTCATTAATGGTACCTGAAGACAGGAGAAGCAGGAATTCCATGCTAGACTGACGAGAATTCGGGTATTGCCATGCTCATGAGCGTGTGGAAACTCTTTGGTTAAGGTGGCTTGATTTGCCCGAAAATTTACTCGGTTTTAACAGAATTACACTGATTCACCCGAATTCTGACGCTATTTTGCCCACATTTTGAATAGGATTTAGACGATTCCCTTGCACATCTAATTAATAAGTTTATGACTACGCCCGACCACTCCTTCTCGATATTGGACCAGCTCGCGTCCGCCTCGACGGTTTTGAATAGGTTGCTGTGCCTTTTGACAAAACCGAACCACATCAGCTTCCATCGCTCAACGGTAAAGTGGAGAGGTTGTTGAGGATCCACAAGGCTCTCAACCTTGCTCTTCACCTACTCTAAAAGAGAAAATGACGAACAAGATTGGACAGAGGAAGAAAAGGTGTTAAAAGTGACGATTTGAAATTATGGTTTTTTCTCAGCCCCGGTCCAAATCTGGAGTTGACTTTGATAACGATAAAATAGTATAATGATAATTTTCCCACTTCTTCCTCGATGAAGGTCACATCGATAGAAAAATGCATAGGATTTGTTCAATAAAATTTTGAGATGCACTATATTAGTTTTCAATTTGCTCATTCCCATATTGTCAATTATCAAATTTTTTATGTATGTATATATATATAAGTATATATGCGTGTGTGTGTGTGTGTGTGTGCTCATTTACAGCGTACTTATCAAATAAAATAACTACACACTACAACTCCAGAACAAATCACAATAAGTATTGAACATTTACTTTAAACTTACTAGATTTGATTGGCTATTGTAGATTTTTATCGGCTAACTTGGAAAAAGAAATCAGCCAGATCTTGTCGAAAAAAAATGGCTAATTTGGCAATCTCACCCAATTTTGCTCAATCTACCATAAACCTGATGATAGATTGATTTTGTTTAAGTCTTTGTAAGCATTACGTACGTTTAATCATACAAATTGAGAAATCTCATTCCATCGTCTAAATTGCAATACGATGAGGTAAACAATAAATCAGTCAGGTTTCAAATTCAATATTTGATGTAGGCGTTATTGCAGGTGTCTGACGCACTGAATTAAATAGGAAAGACATTTTTATTGATTTATTCGGTGTGAGTCTAATCTGACACACACAAAAAAAATTATGGAAAATCCGGTAAGAATAGATTTTTGAAATTATTGGTTAGCAGAAAGCTAATTCCGTTTCGACCCACATATCTCAGTATGAAACTAAATACAGGTATCGATGAAGATTCGGCTTAGCGAACATGAGTAGATTTCCTTGAAAATGTGTTTTTTCCAATGTAGTTTGATCTGCTTTGACTGTAAGCGTCCAGTTTGGTTGAATATTTAGATAATAGATTAAACTACGGATGTCAGAAAGAGCGATTCCAAGTGAGAGTCCCGGTTTGCGTTATATATATTTAATAACATAATAAGTATATCTCGCCCAATAGAAATTTCCGCCGATCAAAATCACAACCAAGTTACAGTAATCGTCTTCAGTTGTGATAGAAGTAGGAGTGGAGTTTGACCCTGCAGCAACTAAGAGTGTTTCCAAAGTAGTTATATCTGTTTCGACTGAATTTGACCTTCATTCTTCAGCGTCCCGTTTAGCAGTATAGTAAATTCAACAACAGGTGTCAGAAAGTCGAACACTAATTAAAGGTCCCCTTCTGCATTAAACGTACATTGTAAATCGAAAAACCGCCCTTAGAACTTATTCACATGCTTGCACTCTGAAAGTTTTTCCTCCAAAAAAAAAATTCCCATTTTCTGTCAAATCACTTCAAACTACAGAGGATAATTAACCAAAGCATCTCCTGTTTTTTTTGCGGGGAGGGTTGTTTGTTTTGTTTTTGTTCTTTGGTTTTTGTTTTTTGTTTTTTGAGAATTTGATTATTTTTTTTCTACGTTTTTTTGCTTTCGCATGAAAAAACTTAGAAGCGGAAATAGCTTTTGTTTGGCAATGTACAACCGTTTCCCCCCCTCTCTCGCTCTCTCTCTCTCTCTCTCTCTCTCTCTCTCTCTCTCTCTCTCTCTCTCTCTATCTATCTCTCTCTCTCTCTTTTTCTTTCTCCTTCATCCCAGTCTCCTGTATCTCCAACCATCCCAATAACACTGACGGATCAGCCTAACATATCATCATCACCGTTTTTGGGGTCTGAGATCGCTCAATTTTTCCCTTATATAGATCAATGGTAATCCATTTTTTGCTTTACGTTTTTTCAGCTTACGAGATGCTTCCATCGGAACGCTCTTGATACAGATTTCGGGGTAACCCTGTAATTCGCACATGTCAGAAGGAATGCTGTAATATGCTTTTGGTGATACCTAGTCGTCAGAAATTGGAAAAAAATTTCAAAGAGAAATTAAAAGATGAATAATTGTTATTTATTCAATTATTTCATTCGCGTTTCTTTATTCATATTTTTCAACATGATATTTTGGGCGCCCAATGTAGATATAAAAACCTTTAGACTCAAAGATCATAAAATGTCTTTTAAAAATGGATGATTATAGGGATGTTGCCCGGGAACAAGAAGATTACAGTCGTGTCCATAATAACAAGATCACTTGAAACCGCGCCGAAAACACAAAAATTGAGATAAGATGATTAGAAATTCCAGGACACATTGATATAGTCCAGATAACAGCGGAGGGCACTTGCTTACATTCAATCTCCAGTGATGACAATTGCAGATCTAGTGACGGATCATCTAACAGCCAGACCCCAGAGCTAAGCGATAGCCAGGCTCCACCTGACCTTGCCCCACATATCTACTCGTTGCTTAATAGAATGAATATGTTAAGTGAATACTTGTACAATGAGCAATATCCTACATGCACAATATTCGCGATTGGGCAAAAAAATGAGCTAACTAGGGATGAATGAAACAACATTGAATCTGCGCATTGTAAACAGCTATCGGACGGACACTTTGCCTGAAACGGTTCAGTTTTCAGAAGAGAAACAAGGGAAAATCTGCCCAACACTAGAATGCTCTCTGTGCACAAACACTGCATGCACTGTTGTACAATATTGTCGAATATTTCAGCTATGATTGTTAGAATAGAAAAAGTTATTGCACAAGATTAAGGAGAACTTGGTTCATTGTGCTCAGGAGTCTATATGCAAAATAGTAGTGTAATATCATCCAAAATATTCGCGTGTACGCACAAAGCATTTTTGTACACCCGATTGAACCATTTCTTGCTCTCAGGCCCCCGCCCTTCCGAGACCCAAGACCTAAACCTACTCAACCTAATGGTTAACTCACCACTGAACACATCTGGTGTGAACATGGAGATGCACATGTCCGGTTTAACAGCATCATCATCACCATCACTACCACTTTAGTACAGTCTCTGCTGTTCTTTTCTCGTCTTTATGGATGACGATGATGATGATAATGATGATGAAAGGACATGGAGATGGAGGAGAAGGGCGAGTAGGAAAAGAAGAAGAAATAGAAAAGAGATCGAAAGGGAAAGAAAGAAGGAGAAGAAATGGACAACAAGAGTAAAGATGAAGGCATTCCTCCGTCTGAGTTACACCCTTCCAAATAATGTTTGCACTTGACAAACGAAAGTGTTCTCTGTTCTTGAAAGATAATTCATGAAACCTGCGCATTTATCGCCGATAAAAAGAAGAAAGTATGCTGTATGCAGGCAGCGACAAAAAAAGTGTAATAAAATAAGATGACAATAAACAGTCGTAAAATTATTTTAAAAACCTTCAAGCCCTTCTGTGTACCGAACTACACATACGTACGGTTAGTTCTGGGATTTATTCAACGATTTGTTAATTCAGTCTAGGATTTGTTAATTTTGATCATCAGTGATTGATACAGAAAAAAACACTACAATACTACTTCTGACGGATAGAGATGTTTTCTCGATAATCTTGGCACGAAGCCATTTTAAAAGGAGTACCTTATCAGGGTTGGATTGGCAAAACAGTTATATATGTTGAGGGTCTACTTCTGTCTTCATAGACAATGGAACGGCAGTATAGTGACTTCTTCACTTTTGATCTCATAATGTTCAACCAGTTTATGAAGTCAGTTAAAGAAATTTCTATTGAAATGAAATTCGATCAGAACAAAAAGTTCTCCTTATGTCTGCACAACATTTTTATGACATAACAGCCTGTAAATAAATGGAATTATCCCCCTCCCCTCGTCCTGTTCTTGATACAGACTGACTGTTCCTAAATTATAATAAAGATCAATTTATTTCTATATTAAAGAAATGCACACTGATTTATTTTATTTAATGGAGCAGCAAACTCAACCTGCAAGTTCAAAGTAGAGAATAAAATCTAAATTAACAGATTTGGTTTGGCATTCAATATAAACCATCACATGAACAACTGTTTGGCTGCATGTCATGTTTGGGGTGATTAATTAGAAAATTTGAAATAGAGATGCTCAATTACTGCTCATGCCTTTTGTTGGCAAGTGATCACAAAAAAAATCTGAAATTTTTAAAAAGACATGAATTAAAGGATCAATTTTGCATAGACTTGCATTATAAATTGAATTCTCCAAGCTTTTTAAATGAGGAATTTTTAAATAAAAAAATATTACTTTATGCATAATGATAAGTGAATGTTTGAAGTGCCAACCCACTAGCTCTGTTGGTGCAGCCTAGGCGTGTGATACATAGTCAGCCAGCCAGCCACCTGCACCAGATTAAAAACTGGAGAAACCAATGTTGACAGTTTTGATGTCAGTTTTGATGACAGTTTTGGTGACAGTTTTGGTTGACAGTTTTGAATACGTTACCTCGTATGCAATCATAACTGCATTATATTAAAATAAATCAGTACAATTGTATCAGCTATGAGAGACAGGCTGTGCCAAAATTATCTTGAAACTATTTCAAGTTTATGTTTGCGCAAGCGAAAAATATGCACAACAAAATATTTTTGCGCATACTGACTACTACAAATTCGAGGGAGCATTGCCCATCACTACTATTTGGTTAATTACTATTGCTTTGAGCTTGGTTGTACAGGATTATATATGCTGATCTTGTAATTCATTGAGAATAAACTCCACTCCTACTTCCATTTCGACTGAAGATGATTACAGTAACTTTCGAATTGTAAATATAATATATATATATATATATATATATATATATATATATATATATATATATATATATATATATATATATCAGTTTAGCTAAGTAGGTAAGAGAGTTGCCTACCAATCATTTAGTTGTGATTCCTAATTACGGAAGGGAAATGTTCATTTTACATATCGGTTTGGTTTAATGTGATGTGATAGACAACGAGTTTTCTTTCCTGGATCAAGTGAAGATTAGTTCTTGTTCTTGTTGGTGTTATGGGGGAAAATATAGTCAGCTCCAACTTGAAATGAAGTTTGAAAAAGAATTTTTGTTGTAAAAGTCAAAGGATTTCTCAGAAGAATAATTGTCATTATTGTTGGTGCAAACGTTAGCGAACAAAATGGCAGCGTATTAGCAATGTAAAAATGAGGAATATTGCTATATGGCTTATTCAAAGCGAAGCACACTCACAGTTGAAGTGGTAGCGGGGCTGTCACGAAAAAATGGGCTCCCAAGAATAGGGAATACGCGTGCAAATCTCACCGGAGTCTTATCTCTATTTTTCATCAATGCTATTTATTTAACAATTGTAGAATAACGATCTGGGAGTTACGAAAAAGACAACATAAATAGGAGGTAAAAAATACTAGAGAAAAATAATTGATGAAAATTGTCTATTTTCAATTTGTTATATTTGTAGCATAGTACCGGGTCAAAAGTGATGGGGTTATCCACATAATGATCGGCACCTCTATGTGTGTGTCTGTGTGTGTGTGCGCACACGTGCATGGTGAATATTTTGGTAGAGTTATAGTCAAAAGACTCATTCGATTTTGATTTGTTTCATTCTCCGGTTATCTATCTATTTATCTATCTGATTATACTGATATCTATTTATAATGATCGATCCATCCATCAATCTGATCATACTGATATCTATCTATCTATCTATCTTTCTATCTATCTGAACCAACATATCTTTCTAACAGTCCATAAAAGTAAGTACACGTCTCTCTACAACGTTCACATCTTTCTACTTAAACGTGTAAGCATGCTGATATCTATCTATCTATCTATCTATCTATCTATTTAAGCCATTGCTATCTATGATGTCTATCTAATTTAGCCTGGTGATAACTATCTCCTCAGCTAACCAGGTTTTAGGTTCTAACCAGAACAGCACTCTTCGTAATGAAACAATATTTGAAACAAGAGAGTCGTGGCATTCATCCTTGCATATTGACGTCCATATGTATGTACTTAGGCCGGCACACAAGCAGGATGACAGGTAGAAAAGTTAGGTTGTGGGGGAGATACAAAAAAAAAATTTGACATATGCTGATTGGTAAAGAGGCTTTGGCGCATAAAAATAATCCATTAACGTCGTATCCCGAGCTTGTGAAACTTTCAACTCAGCATTAAAGCCTTTTTTCTTTTGCCATTTAATCAGCCTGTTGGATCTGAAATTCGTCGCAGTCTCTCGTAAATAACAACATCATAGGAGGGAGATATTTAAGGCGAGATATTTCATACGCACTAAAACCGAAGCATCCGGCAAGAATCTTTGGGCTCTAGAAAGATATTCCTTGTTAGAAACCGTCAATGAAAACTGTCACCAAAATAGTGAACATCGGTTTCTACGGTTTTTTATTTGGTCTGGCTGGTCGGCTGGCTTGTAGGCTAGCTGGCTGGCTGGCTGGTACGCTGGCACGCTGGCTATGTATGCATGTATGTATGTATGACGCGTGTAGTCCGTACTAATGAAGTTTCGAGGGCTGAAAATCTAGTATCTTATATCTTCTATGTCTTGAATAAACTTGGTTGTTTTTTTTTTTTTGTTTTGTTTTTTAAATTCAATCCGTAAATACATTTCTGGTGTGTGTGTGGGGGGTCAGTTTGCAATGTAAATTTAGGCCAATTCATTCTTCGGTCTTCATCAGGGGTACAGGTCCCGTCTGGAAAGTATCCGTCCATTTAATTATGACGAAAGGATAGCCTACCGAGGGCAATAGTGCCTTGGTCTCCTTCAAAGTACCAACTTGGGACTTCATTCACTTACCCCAGCGTCATTAACACTTTTCAAAAAGGTCAATAAAGTTCTCTTTCGAGATAGCTCTCAGCTGCACAGACGTATTCTTCCTTATCTCGAGAGACGGTCTAATATCTCTTTTTTGGAAAATCCAGGAATCTCTGGGTGCTGAATCTGGACATTTGGAGAGCTACAGACGAGGGAGATGCGTTGTTTTGACAAATACTCTGCGCAAGACATGAAAATGCAATCGTCGCGAAGTACTAAGGCTCACTCAATGGCGTCTCGCTGCCGACCACTGAATAACCTCAAGGGAGACTGTCCTCTCTGACTGGTTGCTAACGTACATCGAAGCTGCGCAATCGTTTCATAAAATATTCAAAATGGCTGAAAACCTTCCCGACCAGACCTTCCGAATAAGTTTTGTGCTTTATTTGGAGGAAATTATTCACCAGCCGGTTCTTGGAAGTAAACAAGTGGAATTATTAGGGGGTTTGGGGGGGATCTCCATTTTTGCAGTACATGTTTCATTGTCTCTTCAAACATTTTCTTGTGGAGAATTTGTTTGTTAATGTTTATATTCATGAAAAAAAAGAATAAAAAACAAGTTAACTTATTGTTGACTGAGTAACCTCACGGGAGAGTGTCTGATCCTGCAAACATTTTTTTGTTGGTTTCCAAGTTTAGTGGTTTGTTTAGCAGTAGTTATATGTCAGTCGTATCTTGGGAGTAAATAAACAACGTTTATTGTATTCTTCCGTTTCTTTCTATTTTTCTTTTCTCTTGATTCATTTTTTCCTCTGTGATTATCAAAATTCGTAAAAGAAAGCTGAGAAGAAAACAAAGAAAACAGGTCTGGTTAGTTACTCGGCAGAAAACGTCACGTAACTAGCGTCTTTTGGTTGCGAGCTGTGTTGGAGTGATTAAATACAATATCGAAGGGGTGATCAATGTATAAGTTACTTCCCTCGCTCTTTGTTGGACAGTCAGAATTTTCTGCAAAAAAAAACAAGCGTGAATGCTGCCGGATACAAACTAAGGGACCAAATTAACATGAGATAAATTGCAAATTGACCCCCCCCCACCATACACAAACAAACATAAAATCCACATGGGGGGGGGGTTACAAAAATATCCTCTATAAATGTAATAAGAGGAAAATAGATAAACTGGTCTGCTCAATCACTCACTAGAAACCGCCATGTGACCAACGTCTTTCTAAACATGATAAAGAGTGAATATTTAAATTTTCAGCCTTCTTGCTCCACTCGTGCGGTCTGTACACGCTGTACATACGTACATAGCTAGTCAGCCAGACCAAACTAAGAAAACTGTTGTTAGTTTTGGTGACAGTTTTGATTGACGTTTTCTAACAGCGAAAAGAGTGAGAGCACTAACCCCAACATCTCTTGGCATTTGATAAAAGGGTGTGGCTGAGTACTATTGTGAGATGCAGGGTAGCATAACGGTTATCAGCACTTAGTGGGATCGGCAAGCAGAATTTGAACTTTTTGTTTAAGCTGCTTCAATTCACTGTGCTTTGATGCGCTTAGAGTAGTTATGGACCGACTCCTCCCTACGACCTGTTCCATCACCAAAAATCAGAACGAAATGTCTTGCCACTAGAATAACACAATGGCTAATAGAGAAAAGAGTGGTTGAGTAAGGACTTGGATGAATCGCTCTCCCATAACTTATCATCCTGAAAATAGTAACAGTATTGTAGCTGAGATTATTGGATATTTTTCGCTAGACGACGGTGTGAAATTTCGAATGCTTTTTTTACAATACAGGCCATCTCTATTCAAAAGACTGGGGTAGCACAGACCTACTTCCCCATTCTAACTTCATCATCAAGCTTTGTGTCAGCATGATTATAGAGTGTCCATATTTGCGTGTGAGTGTGACTTAGAACCTATAGCCGTGATATAGCCTTCCCTAATCTTCGATCGCGAAGCCAAGCCATTGTTCGTATGTGTTAAATCCTTTGTTTAATATAGCTTTCATTAAGATCAATAAACCTTTAATTTCTTTTTGTAAAGTTCAACTTTAAATACAGAAATTAATTAATTGTTTGAGCACGAACAGCCGGAGTTAATTAATGATACCAATTAATCATATTTTTGTATGATTGTGGCAAAGTAAATCAAGATTAAAATTTTATTCTTTACATTTCCAATGATTCCAGATGTGTCCAGGGGCCTTAACTGCGATCACTTTTAAAGATATTCATTATAACTCGATGAATTCTTTGATAATATTTCTTTAAAAAAACAAATAAATATATAAAGAATAAAGGAGAAATTCTCAGGGTCCAAGGTCAGATTCTTCCCTTTGTCATCTAGTAATTTTTCACTATTATACTTCCTGTTACACTTTCTGCTCTTGACTAAAACTCCTCCCCAATTCTTTCCTTGGCTAAAATACCTCCCCTTGAGAAATGAATCGCCTGGCTCTCGTTTGAGAATCATTGGTATAAACTAAGAATAGCAATTTTGCAGATTTTACCTATCTTTATGCAGCCCGTATTATTGAATTGTCTAAAGTATTGAGATTAGGCATTTTCTTTATTGTGAGGATCAAATAGACTAATGCCATTATCATTATTGTTCTGAAAACTATGTTTCGGTCGATATTTTTATTGGACTTCCTTGTATGCATATGGCTTTCTGGGGGTCATTATCATCATTATACTCACCCTTATGCCTTCTTTCCCTGATTGAAATTTGTCCCAATTCCCTTCTCAGGCTAAAATGCCTCCCTTTGGGAACCAAGTACCTTCTGTTTTGAGAAACACTGGTCTGACGTGACTATCTCACGAATCACTACTCTACGCCAGGCACCCAATCCTTCTTTTCATTATTTGTGTTCTATTATATTTTGAGCCGGGGATTCAAGTCGAACTCTCTTTGTCCTGCCTCTTTCAGTTGATTGCAAATCTCTACTTGATTCCCGTTTCGAATCTCCTAATTTGCTTTGCGTTCGAGTCATTTGATATAGAATCAACGTCAGTTCACCGATTCGATAGGGTCAGAGATTAGTGATATCCTTCATAGAGACATTCAAATGAGAATCTTTATTGTTCTGATTACTACGTCCCGATCGATTTGTTTGCTGGCTTACCCACTGAGCACGTTGCATCCTGGACGCAATGATAGTTCTCAGATGAATTTTTAAACTTTCAATAAGGATGAAGCCAATTTTTGATCGGACAATTGAAATTCTCCTTTATTTTCTCGATGCTGTTACCATATTTCTATCGTTCAATTCTTCAGTCCTGGTCATGCGTATAAACCATCAGAAAAGAAGAGAAACTTATTCCTTCAGTAAATGACAATGGAGAGACTGTCACTGACATACCAAGAAAACAGTCTAGTGCTCCAGCACTTATTTCATTGTGAGTCATCTTGTTTCCGGTGTGGACGTTAGGCTGGAATACAGATCTAAGCAGTCACACACAGAATTAGTTCCCGGTTTATCACTTTCAAAAATTTGGAAAAGGTGTGGTTAATGAACAAGTTATTTCTCTTGTCTTTTGTTGGTCTGTGATCAGTAAAAATTTCTTAATTTTCGAAGGAAATATGCGCAAATGCTGCCGTAAAGTGACATTCCTACCAATGACAATTTGTTTACGAGCTGGAAATTAAAAAAAAAAAAGTATTCTAAAGAGTGGATGTCCCTTTAGCTCCATTGGTGTGGCTTGTACGTGAGATACGTATATACATAGTCAGCCAGACTGACCAATTGGATTAACCACTGTTGACAGTTATTGTGACAGTTTTGGTTGACCGTTTCTTAAACGAGTACTTATTCAAGACAAAAGACCAAACTATACGCGTTGTCTCGAGGGCCTTTCATGAGGAAATATTTTTTTGTTCAGAAGATGAAAAGCAAAAATATGTGTATTCTAAAGACTATCAAACATGAACTAAGTACCAAGAAGGAAGAAGAGTATTTGACTGAGATGTGACAAGAACAAGAAGTAAAAAGATGCTCAGCCTAATCATTAATTAGCACACCTTCAATTAAAGGAACCAATGGCCTGATAACAATAAACCTTAAGTCTTCTGTCTCAGATGAAATAAGCATCAATCAGAAACTTCAGTGCTTATTCAATATACGGTGCAGCATGCTACTCCTCTTAACGGTGCTCCTTGGTAGCAAAGTGGTGAGAGAATTGGCATAGCTGGGAACCATTCTACCCTTTATCCCGTAAGCCTCACCCTAGTTTGGACAGCGAAGACTAGATTAGCCTTCACCAGCAGAAAGGCTCCAACTGCGGGCTTTCGTCAGCCACAGCCATCTTGATCGGTGGTAGCTATCTCCCCAGTGGCTTTCTTCAATTGTTTGGGTTCCAAACTGATGTTATGTAAGAAATGTTGCTGTGAAGAGGCGTCAGCCAATCACATTGGGGAATAAGGATGAGAGTCATTCTTTGGGACGAGCCTTATTGATCAGATCCTGCTACTTTGCATTCATAACTATTTGTATTAATCTCAGCTAAGGAAAAAGGGGAGGAATACTCACTGTTGAGATATGAAGTAGATCCTGGCTTACACTACTCAAAGATATCCTGGCGAATACTGCGTTTATAATGTTAAAAATCTTAGCTATGATTTGGGAGTCGTGGATTTCAATACTAACCTTTTTAAAAGTGTATTTGTGACGTTGAAAGACTGATGATGATGATGATGATGATGATGATGATGATAGTGGTGGTGGTGGTGGTGGTGGTGGTGGTGGTGGTGGTGGTGGTGGTGGTGGTGGTGGTGGTGATGATGATGATGATGATGATGATGATGATGATGATGATGATGATGATGATGATGATGATGATGATGATGATGATGATGATAAACACATAGAATGATGAATACTCAGTAGAAACCATCAGGAGACCAAAGACTTTTGGCAGCAGGCCTTGTTTGGGGTTGATCAAATGAAAAATGAGGCGGGGGGGGGGCAATGAATGAGTTACCTTTCGCTATTTTTGGTAAGGTGATCAGTGAAAAACTCTAAATTCTCAAAAAACAAGCATCAATGCCATTTAGCAAAACATTTCATTGCTAATTGCCCCCCTCTGTTAAAAAATATTTGGGTAGATTTGAAAAAAAAGACTTCATCCTTGACGTAATTCGGAGTTTTTAAAATTTAATTTAATTTTTAATGTTTAAAATTTCAGCCCTTTCGGGTGACATGTATGCGTGATACATACATAGACGGACAGACAGCTAGACCAACTTGAGAACTGAAGAAAATTATTATTATTGTGACAGTTTTGGTTGATGGTCTCTAATAGATAGATAGATAGATTTATTGAT
>OY735210.1:43793028-43810528 GCA_963457665.1 Thysanoteuthis rhombus
AGCACTGCTGGGTTGCCATGTTAATATAATTGTTTTGTTTTTAAAATCCCCGAAACAGTGACATGGTAAACAATTGATGATCTCGACAAAGAAAAATTTAACCAAAGCACCATAAAAACAAAGTATATGTAAAGCGGAAAATACATTGAAGAAATCAAAATAAATCACATTTACCAATACTGGAAAATAAGTGACAGAAGTTGCACAAAACTTTTTGAAAAGGTTTTTTTGTGTGTGTAGCTGTTGTGAGTCCACTGCTGGACAAAGGCCTTTCCCATCACCTCCCTTGAAAAACATGATTACGCTAGCCTATATCTTAACGACAAATTTTTCTAATTTATTTCTTCAGTTTGTGACTGGTCTTTTTCTTTATTCGTTTACTGTCTCACATACACCAATCGATTAATCTTTTGCTCCATTTGTTGTTGTCTTCTCGCTATGTGTCCGACCCATCTCCATTTGCTCAATTATTAGTAAGATACCCTTCATCCTGATCCTCTCTCGGATCCATATTCATCCTTTTCTATCTCTTAGTGTTATTCCTAACATTGCTCTTTGCATTGACCTCTGTGGGGCTCAGGGTTGATTTTCCAAACGGTTTTGTAATTTTCCAGATTTCGCACCTGTACGTCATAGCTAGTATTATGCAATTTTATGCTTTAAACATTAGGCAATTTGCTTTTCATTTCGTCTTTTTTTAAACGGAATGCTTTCCAGCCATTCATTATCCACTGTCTTATTTCATTTCCGTTGTCTGTCTATTGCTTTATCACTTTTTTTATTTGTTCTGGTAGATCATCTGCAGTTTCTTATACTAATGCAATACCAATAGAGTTGAATTGTTCAAATGTTCCCCATACATGTTTACTACCATGTTCATCAAGTCTATCTTCCGTTAGGTATTCTTTCAAAGCTGGCAGCAAATAGCTTTGGTAATATATATATATATATATACATATATATATATATATATATATATATATATATATATATATATATATATACATATATATATATATATATATATATATATGTATGTGTGTGTGTGTGTGTGTGTGTGTGTCTCTGTGTCTCTGTGTGTGTGTGTATATATATATATAATATATATATATATATGTATATATATATATATATATATATATATATATATATATATATATATATATATATACATATATACATATATATATATAGAGAGAGATAGAGAAGGAGAGATAGATAGATAGATAGAGGGGGAAGACACACACGTTGCGTTTTATATGTGCGGATTGTTGTTGTTATTGCTGCTGTTTCTTTATTTTTACGAAATCTGCTTTCGGTTAATATAACAAATTTCATCTCGTAATTTTTTTAAATCCTATTTATTTTCATTTTTATCTATTTATTTTCCATAAGTTTCCTCACAGAACATTTTTTTTCTTCAGACTTTTGCTATCAATTTCAATGCAATGTCTTGATAAATGCGAGATAACGTTTTTGCGATAATTTCCGAGGTTGGAACTCCCAACAAAAAAGCAAGAACTCTGTGATTTCTAACTTTTTCTCAGCGTTTGTTACTGCGCAGAAAATAATCTGAAAAGAATGAGAGAAGAGAAAAATTGTGAATGAAAAACGTCAGGAACGTGAAGAAAATCCTGACATTGTTGGATTAAAAGAAAAAAAAGCAAATCTAAGAAAAAAAGAAAAGAAGGAAGAGGAAGGTGAGAAAGGGAGACAGAGACAGAGACAGAGACAGAACAAAAAAAGAAGAAAAACAGAGAAGAGAAGGAAAGACAGACGAAGAGGGAGTGAAAGAAAGAAGAACCGAGAAAAAAGGGAGATGGAAAAGGTAGGCATAAACAGGAAGAAAGAAAGAAATGTCTAAGACCTTGAAGATAAAATGGAGGCGGTTGAAATATTGATCAAAGAAAACAAATTGAGTTATAAAGAATGAGAAGGAAATAGAAGAATATGGATTGAAAAGAAAAAAAGGTTTATTGAGGAATATGAAAGGATAGGGTGGGAAGAAGGGAAGAGAAAGAAAGAATAGTGGCTATAAAAAGAAAGAAAGCAAAGAAGAAAGAAAGAGAGAAAAAAACGAGGAAAAGATGGGTAAAGATGTGGCTGAAAGAGAAAGAAACAAAGAAAAGAAGGAAAGAAAGACAAAAATGGGGGTATGGGAAAAGAAGACACTGCGAAAGAAACTGAGAAACAAAGAAATGGGGAAAGCTGAATAATGAGGGGGGAAATAAAGGGGAAAGAGAGAAAGAACCGAAAGGAAAGAAAGAAATGAAGAAATAAAGAAAGGGATGAGGACAGATGGAAATGGTGAGTATTGAAAGAAACGAACAAACAATATATGAAAGAAAGAAAGAAAGACCGACAGAGAGAAAGAAAGAAAGGAAAGGACGGGTGTAGAGGAACGTGAGGAAGACAGAAAGAACAAATGAAGGAGAGAAATAGAGAAAATGCTAGAAAGAATGGAAGAAATGGTGGTTGAATGAATATAGAAAAAATAAGAAAGGAAGAAACAAAGAAATAGAGAAGGGGGAGAGGAAGAAAGAATGTCTAAGAACTTTAAGAAATACCTGAGACAGACTCGAAAATTGAATTAGGAAAACAACGAAAAATTTCGGAGTAAAAAAAATATTTCAGCCCTACCCCTCCCCTCAACCAAATAAATATTTGAATTAAGATTAAAAAAATGAACGACGAAGTTAACCTGTTAGTCATCTCATGGTACAAGAGCAAATTTGGCAAATTTTTAACATTTTTTCTTGGACTTACAAAAAAAAAAATATAGTCCTGGGCACCTACCGAAAAATGATAGCAGACAATTTTTGCAAGCTTTAGTTAGTCATTTCGATCATCTCTGAGTATTTACGGATGGATGGAGAAACGAAAGAGGGGGTTACCAAAAATAATGATAGGGGGTAGCTAAACCTGAGGAAATTCCACGGGTGTTGACAACTAAGATCATCTGTCTTTTGCTTTCTCTATAAAGAATTTTAATGTATCGTAATCTTAACGCATTTTCTATCCTTATCTGTTTTTCAATATCTTGCTTATTGATATCCAGCCAACTGGCCTGTTTCTCTATGTCAGGCATGGGTAGCCTTCGACTCGGCAGCCAATTTCTATATGGCATGCTTAAATTGATGATTAAATTAGCGTAGTAACTTTTTAATAATATCTCAGATATCTCAAAATATTGAAAGCCTTCTAAAAAATTCCCAACACCAAGTTTCCCACTGAAATTCATAAGTAAATTCTTGCTATTTCTTGCTATACTAAGCCATAAATTTTCTTTATGTATAGTGTTATTTTGGTATGCTTTGTACTAAATACCATGTTTGTTGAATTTAACCCAATTTGTGATGAGCAATATATCATGAGGCCCACAGCTCGAAAAATGTTGCCCACATCTTTCTTTCATCTCTTTTCCAACCTCTTCGTGTACGTATATCTATTAGTTTTTCTTCATTTCACCTGGTTTTCTTTTCCTTTTTTCCAGCTTTCTTACCTCTAATATTTTATCCTCAAGGCCATCTTCCGTCTGTCTGTCTGTCTGTCTGTCTGTCTGTCTGTCTGTCTCTCTCTCTCTCTCTCTCTCTCTCTCTCTCAATTCATTCATGTTTAATATTATTATGTATGTTCCTTTGTTAAAAACTGTATCAGATCCCAGCCCAGAAAGGCCCAGGCTCAAGAAGAATCTTTTTATTGATCATCCCCAACGTGACATTCTGCCAAAAGACGTAGGTCACATGATGCTTTCTATTGAGTGGCCAGCCATACAGAAAATAATGAAGAAAGACTGGTAAAAAGATTTGACAGGAAGAAATGAAGAAAGTCAGAAAGAAAGAAAAAAAGAAGAATTAAAAGAAGAAATGGAGAAAGACGAACAGGAAAGAAAAATAGAGAGACTAAAACGAAGACAGAAAGGGAAAAAGAAAGGCAGAAGGAAAATTGGAAAGGGAGATAGCAAAAAAAGAAGAAAGAAAGAAAGGAAAGAAAGAAAGGAAGAGGGGAAAAAACTGAAGGAGAGAAAGAAAGAAAGAGAGAATGAAATATATATCTGATATAAAATTAGAAGGCACCACGAGAGAGCATACCTCTGCCAACACCATGGTCACTAGGAAATCAATTCATATATAGAGGTAATTGTTAGAAATATTGGATTCGCCCTGAACTTCAATCAGTTTTTCTCAGTCCATGGCCCCTCCATTGCGCAAAATGTCACTGAAATTCATTGAGATATTTAGTGAACGAACAAACATGTGGGAATATTTATACCTCCACCAACTTCGTTGGCAGCGGTAAAACGACAGAAGTAGAAAAAAAAGATGGATGACAGTGAAAGGAAATTTGAGGGGATTGGAAATTTGAAAAGACAAAACTGCAAAACAAGGTCGAGAAGAAGAGAGAAAAAATAAAAACTGGCTATGAAAGAAAGAAAGAAAGACCACATAGGAAGAGGAAGGGAAAGAACGAAAGTTTTATATATATATATATATATATATATATATATATATATATATATATATATATATATATATATATATATATATACATATGTATATATATATATATATATATAGTATGTGTGAGTGTCAGTGTGTCAGTGTGTGTGTGTGTGTGTCAGTGAGTGTGTGTGTGTATAAAGTAAAACAAAAAGAACAACAAGAAAGAATGGAACGTAAGGGAAAGAGAATTTGAAGGAAATTTCAAATTTGAAAAAAAAAACAGAAAGAGAAAACAAACGTGAAAGGCTCTGAACACAAATTGAGGGATCAATTTGGCATAGACTTACAATGCAAATTGCACCTTTCCCCAACTGAAAAACCTTCTCAAGATATTATAAAGAGTGAACGTTCAATTCCTCAGCCATCTAGCTCCATCTGTGCGGTCTGTGCGCGTGATAGATAGCCAGATCAACTTGAAAACTAAAGACACCTATGTTGACAGTTTTGATGAAAGCGAAAAAGGTCAAGGAGTAAAAAGAAGAAAAATACTTTTGAAGAAAGAAAAAAATTTCCCAAGTAGGAGAGCATTTAAACAATCTGAGAACTGAAGCGGAAAAAATAACTTACATCTGAAGATTTCCACTTCCAGGATAATAAACCTTCCATTTTCTTTTTTCTAGATAAGTTGTTCTTGATAATTGGGTTTCATTACGTATTATTTGTCTACCTGCAGATTACCTGGTAAATTAATAACAGATTTGCCGTGTACATGTATGTGTGTATATGTATGTATGTGTGTGTGTGTGTGTGTGTGTGTGTGTGTGTGCATATGTTGGTACATTTGTATGTGGTTGTATGCATCTGTTTGAACATGTGTGTGAGTGTGATTGTTTATATGTGTTTGTACATGTGTGTGAGCGTTTAATTGTGCGTATATGTTTGTAGATATGTGTTTTGTGTGTGCATGTGTGCATGTGCGCATGTAAAAGCTGGAAAAAGAGAAAAAAATTTTTTTTTTCTTTCTTGGAGAAGTTCAGGAAAGAATCATTCGCTGTCATGAATGGTAAAGGAAGCAGAAAGATTAAAAACCAAAGCTCTAAAAGAGAAAGGCAAATTGAAGGTTTTACAGTAATTTGATTCTGAGCCGTTCACTAAAGACACATTTTTTTTGTTAAACTTTGCTGTCTAGGAATAATAATAATAATAATAATAATAATAATAATAATAATAATAATAATAATAATAATAATAATAATAATAATAATAATGATGATTTATTTTTTTTAAGTGGAAATTTCAAGAATGTGGGGATGCCGAGCAGCAAGTGAAAGTCGTGCCGGTTGCAATCGTAGCAATGAGCTCGATCCTAGAGAAATCATACCACATCAAAAATTTGGACATCAAGACGGATATGCAAGTTCTCCAAAAATCTGCCTTCCAAGGAACTATTAACATTAAGCCCATGATAGAAAAAATTGGCGGATCCTGGGGAAGGTCTATGTCCAGTGACGGATGTTAAAAAACTGATGATGATGATGATGATGATGATTCTATGTCTGAGGCGAAAGAGTCAGCTCACAGACGGAAGAACCGAAATGTTGAAAGTAGTAGTAGTAGTAGTAGTAGTAGTCTACCGTTTGAATAGTGCAATAGCACGTTAGCCTCACATGCAGAAGGCTGCAAGTTCGATCTCCTGTACGGGCGAAGAAAACTCTTCATCTGACACACCTCCCTGTGCACCAGGCAGATGATCGAGAACGCTCTCTGTGATAAGGATGGAAGGTCTGTATGTTGTCTCACCAATGGTCCCCCACCCGACGAAGACGTTAGCAAGCATACTTTTGTCACCTTTATTTGTCTTGGGGTTTCAAGAGAAAGACTTTGTAAATGATTGTATCCATCCAGCACGCACACATATACGTACATACGTATTCCATAACAAAGAGTGTATATTTACTTGCACCTACTACCAATATACATCATTATCATCATCATCAGTCTTTTAACGTCCGTCGTTGGACATAGACCTTCCCCAAGATGTGCCATCATGGGCGTCGCGGAGCCAGTGCTTTCTGAATTTGTCTAGCTTGTCCCTCCATCTAATATTCTGCCAGTCTTGGTTGCGCATGTGATCACGGGGAATCCATGTCATGAGTCGCAATGTCCATCGGTTGTCCGCCATTTCTTCAACATGGCCAGCCCACTGTCATTTGAGATTTTTAATGGATTCTATGATATCTCTGGCTCTTGTCTTTTCCCGTATGTACTGTGTTGTCTTCTAGTCTCTCCATGTGAGGCCCAGCATAATTCTTTCATGTGCACGTTGCATAGTTCTCAGTTTGCACAAACCAATGTACAAGCAAACCTTAAATCTTCATGTTAAAAACCCAAGTTTGAGATTAAATATTGCAGCCCAAAAATGCTTCAGCGAGTGGCATTTCATATTCTTTCGCTCACTCTTCCAGTTGATTCACTGAATTGAGACGGTCAATAGTTGAGTAGCTTTTTCCGAATCCAACCTGTTCTCGTGGTCAGGTTTCATCTTGTGTTTTGGAAATTCGGTTGGTGATCGCCAATCTCAGGGGACCAATACGCCCAGGGGCAGCATTTTCCCATCGCATTAAGAGGGGTGCCTTGACTCCTTCACAATAATTCGTTGCAGGGACTGGAGCAAGTTTTACAGCCTTCCCGTAACTGGGACCCCACATTGAAAACAACCTTGTGTTACATCTCGCTCTGGTGAGGGAGCGATTGATTTCGGATTACGTCAACGAAACATAGTATGAAATCTACGTTTTAAATTTTGAACGTAATTATGATTGTATTTGGCTTAATGTCGGGAGGGTGGTTCCAATTGTAGATTGTAAAGTTTCACTCCCTCGCCCACTTGATCTTAAAAACAACACATCAATAAGAAGAAATAAGAGAATTAATGGAATAAGAACGATTTTTTTTAAATAGAATAACATTTAATGGAATTCAATGAGAACGGATAGACAAGAGTGAATACATTACAAAAAATAACAGTGCCCCCTACCCCCCCAAAAATTGAGCAATTTCTTAACATGGATCCGAATTATGATCATCACAGACGCAACGCCGGGATTTTAATCTGTAGATGGTCACAGTTAACAGCCACTTCGAAATTTGTTAACCTTATTCGATTTCTAAATACTAGAAAATGGGAAAATCTTCGAGAACTTCCGCAGAATTTTTGTTGTGTCGATACATAGCTGAGATGAAGGAGATTGACAATAACTGGATCCGCTCAAAAATTTAATCACTTTTCCAATAGCCCATTGTTTCAATTTAAACGTAGTAGCAAAAAAAGAATTAAATAATGTCCTGCCGTGACCAGGATTCGAACCATGGTTATCATGAAATGATAAGGGGTGTATACACATATCTCATCCAGTTTCGTTGGCAGAGATTTAGACAGAATATCTTTATCTATTCCCCAGTTATTCAGTGCAGAAGACTGGCCAAGTTAGGTTGAAAAATTATTTGGGTCGTCATAGGCCGGCTCTCTGGCATCGTCGCGATTACGCGCCCATTTTTTCTTGTACTTATCTATTGATGTTACATTGTTCAGTGAAAACATTTTCAGAAAATCTTTATCCATTCCCGAAATAGACTAAAAAGAAGGTAAACCTTGCTTATATGTTTGTAAAATAGCGTTGTTTGTATGTTCTGATAAGCTGCTGCATTTTAAATCCGTACACTAAAACGGGGGTAAACCTTGCTTATACGGATATAAAATAACCATAGCTACATGCTATGCCCAACTGTGGTATCTTCCACTTGCTGCTTACATGATAAATCTTGAAATAATGTGTTATCGATTGGTGAAAAACCCATATTTCATAAGCTTCTGTGTTATTAAACAGCATGTTTCTATATCCCATTGTTTCTGAGATATCTGCCAGTTCTACAACAAATACATATGATAACAGCAAACATCTTGTGTTCATTTTTGAAAAGACCTTTTCCTTAAAACTTTTCTCCGTTGGTAAATTTGTGTACCAGAAAAATTTCTTTGTACATTTTAATATGTGTCCGTTTATAAAAAATTTCCTGCACTGAAATCAACGTTCACTCCTGAACCACTGCTGATATTACTTCAGTCCGTACTTCTGATGAAGATCTTAATGCCCACGCTGCTACGACAAAGACATTCAGAACATGACTACGTTTTAGGATTAACGGTTAACATTGTAATTATACAAACATATACACCCACAAATAAGATATTTCGTGTATTACTTTTATTACTATTTGAGATCCTTGCGTGATACTCCGTATCCGTGCTAAGTTTGGTTTAAGATCGACCTAGTCCCCGGGTAATGAATTTTGGCGACATATGTATAAACTGTTCCATTATAATAATAATGATGATAAGTTATTCACCTCTGAATAATTATCAAGTTATCAGTCAAGTTTAACGTAACATAAAATTACATTATACTACGTCAACAGAAAAATCCACAACATACAGTTCGGTAATCTATATGTAGTGGACTCATCTGATTATGTCAAAGAGTGTTAAATGCATGCACACACACAAAAAAGTATGTATATATATATATATATATATATATATATATATATATATATATATATATATATATATGTGTGTGTATGTGTGTTTGTGTTTGTGTGTGTGTGTGTGTGTGTTCAGTGAGTTTAATAAATGTGGATTACACGTTGTGTTTTCACATCCCTAGTATCAGGTAGCTCACACTAGAGATCAAGTAACAGCTGATCTCTTTAATACTTCAACACTCACTACGGGTACTTGGCCAATTTAAGTAATGCAATACAATATTTTGTTATTAATTTCGACTACATTCAGCTTTGATAATATTAATGTTTAGTTACTTGTCGGCAACGATTTAACAGTGTGATCGGAAATAAATCATTGAATTACGAAAGGTTTTGATAAAAAGCACATAAAAATGAAGACCAAGGTAAAAATTAGTCAAATTGATAATGGAAAAATTGTTACAATATTTCTTTCAGTAATAAGAATAACTTAACTGTCACTTGTATCTCCCATTATAACGGGAATTATTTTTACCTGGGTAGTACCCATTTTAGGGGTGCATGTTTCGAAGAGGGCAGACAAAATGTGCAGAGCAACCTGCCATAAGTCATGTATAATAATTTTCCGTCTTTCAAAACTACGGCTTTGAAGTATTTCGGTTACTTCTCCTCAGCGTTTCTAACTTAGATATTTTAAATCAAAATTCAGATCGAATGCCAATTTAGATATTTTATAACAATATTCATATCTATTATTTTAGATAAAAGATCTATAATCTGTAAATTTTTATTTAGATTTATATGATTTCTCGAAAACTGTTGATCAGAAAAAGGAAAACTTCGAACTCGCCACTGCACTGCCTACTATGCTGATTCATATACCTGGCGAACGTCGACTACATACAAAGGCCAGTTGTCGAGTAATCATATTACTTTAATGGTAGTTAGATCGTTACATTTCATGCTTTTGCATGTTCCTGATGACTATTGTTTTTCTCAGGAGACCAAGTGACAGCAAGCCTCTTTATATTTTCAGCACCTTTTTCAATATCCATGCAGACCCAAGCATAGCTTTGGTCTGGACAATCTATATTGTTGATTGAATTGCTACTTCATTCAATCTCGATTCTAGACATTTTAGCTCCAGGTGTACTAGTTATTATAGGCACAGCCTTAATCTCCCTATCCTACAGTTTGGTCATTCCTCAAGTAATACCCTGGTATATTTTCGATAAGAAACCGTCAACCGGTTCCTTGAAAACGTTTGGAGATATTGTGCGGACAAATATGAATGAATACATAAATGTATGAAAACAGAAAAAAAAATATCTCTCAATCGGAATATAATATCAAGTAGCACTTCATTTCCCGCGGATTTTTTATTTATTTTTTTTAATACCCACTGCTGGGTGGTATTACTCCTCTGATAAGACCCAAACGAGCCACCCATGCGTCTTGCTTCTAATATTTATTGCATTTATTTCGGGTGGGGCACAGCTGCTCTGTTTGTACATGAGTGAGAGATATGAAGACGATGAATATTTCCAATTCATCCATAATTGATTTAATGGTTGCTAACAATTATTAAAACAGCGGAAAACAGTCAACAAAACGTAGGTTTCTTCAGTTTTTGAGTTGCTCTGCTTGGCCGATTGGCTATGTACCACGTGCACAGGCAACACCGATGGAGTTAAGGGACTGCAAATTTAAAAGTTTACTCCCTATTATGTCTAGAAAAATTTTTTTTAATCCACCCAAAAGGCTTTCAATGTGTGTGTGTGTGTGTGTGTGTGTGTTTAGGGGTAGGGGTATTTCGCAGTAAGTTTATGTTAAATTGATCCATTAGTTTTTGACCGGCTGTGTCCACGCTTGTTTTCTGAAGAATCAGACTCTATAGTTAGCGAACAGAAGGTGAGCGAGGTGACTCAGCCATCCATCACCCCCTTTTCCAATTTTGAATTGATCACTCCCAACACAGCATGCTACCAAAAGACGTTGGTCATGTGACGGTTTCTAATGAGTGACTCACCAGACCTGTCTTTTGTTTTCATTTTGTTGTGACCATGCAATCTGCTGGTACAACTCCATCAACGATCGGATGCTTTTTTTTCTTGTTAACAACGTGATTTAATTCTTGAATGGGGTAGTCAGGTTGGACAAAGTCTCAGGGTATCTTGACCTTTTTATGCTTCAGGAGAGTTGCTGGTTTGTGATCATATCATAGATTTATACTGTGGAGCCCAAGCGCTGGGATGGAGAGCAAGAATGATAAGAGGTAATAAAGGTTGCAGAAAAAATAATGAAGAATGTATAGACCCAGGTTGCTGTGAGGAAATGCAATGATTATAAGATTGAATAAGACTAGCTCCCCAAAATAGAAATGGTCAATTGATTCATTTAAGAAGGTAAAAAAAACGATACTTTTCACTCTTTGGCATATGGGAACTTCAGTTAAGTTTCGTTAAGGATTGAAGAGGGCTTGATTTGACCGAAATATAACACGGTTTTATTTGAATTACACTGAGGTACCCGAAATTCAATAGTTTTGTCTGAATTAAGGTGTGTTAGGTAGTTGCCCGATGGTTTGTAAGCCTACGTTTACACTTGATTCAACTCTATCGTCTTGAAAACAAAAAATGCGAGAAGCTTGCAACTTTTGCATGAAAAGGGTCCGCCCCTAGGATTCCTGGCGACCTAGGCATACCGGACTTCGACACCCTTTAAAGTCCGACTGATTTTCTAGCCGTTCATGCCAATTCTTTTCACCATTTGTTTCTCTTAGTTTCCCCATGAAAAGTATTTAACTGTCAGATACTTCTGAAATATCTTACTTCACCTCGAGAAATTTTCTTATTTTCACTTTTTTTAATCTGTTCAATTCTTTTTTCACGATTTTTTCGTATGGCGCCCGGACGACTGACCGTGTTGCTGGTAACTGGGGCCAGCCCTTGCAAGAAACCGAGATAAACCAGCTTCAAAAATATTCTGAATCCGTTTGCTTCGATCCATTGACCTCCGCTCACGATTTTTTCCACGATTTTAGCAATTTCAACACTAATCACTAACTAAAATCTAAATGAAAATCAGTCGATATATAGCTACAATGCAGGTTTATTAATTGTGTTTCCATTTTTAAACCTTCGGGCTTCTGTTAACCTTGTTAATATACGAAAAATAATTCCTTCAATTGAAAACAATTGCCTGGACTCCCCCACAAGTGGATCAATATCTCCTTAGTCCATGGTCTATCCTTCCACAAAATGTCAATAATATTCATTGAGAACTTTGGGAGATATTGTATGAATAAGCATGAATGAATACATAGATGTATGAACAAAAATGAAGAAGAAGAATTATCCCTGGACCTGCCCCGAAATTTTTTTTAAAATCCCTAAACCAATTGCACAATCTTCCTCAAAGATTCATTGAGTTCCGTGAGAACTTTTGTAGATATTGTGTAGACAGATAGTCTGACTGACAGACATGAGTGAATACTTATATCTCTTCCAACTTCGTTAGCAGCAGCAAAATATCAAGTAGCACTTCATTTCCCGCGGATTTTTTATTTATTTTTTTAATACCCACTGCTAGGTAGTATTACGTTTCTGATAAGACCTAAACGAGCCACCCGTGTGTCTTGCTTCTTATATTTATTGCATTTACTTCGGGTGGGGCACAGTTGTTCTGTATGTACATGAGTGGGAGATATGAAGACGATGGATATTTTCAATTTATCCATATTAGAAACCTTCAACAAAAACTGTCCCTAAAACTGTCAACATGGTATTTTTTTCAGTCTCCATATTGGTCCGGCTGGCTAGCTATGTATGTATCACTCGGACAGGTCACTCCAATGAAGCTGGAGGGATGAAATCTATATTCATTATCATGTTTATGAAGAACTTGGGTTTTTGTTTTTTTAACAATCCCGCTCATTACATGTTCTTATTTGGGGTTCAATTGGCAAAGTGAGTTTATGCGGAATTGATCCCTCAGTTTGTGCCAATGCTTGTTTTTGGAAATTCAGACTTTTTTTAATGATCATAGCTCAGGTAAGCGGAGTAATTCATTCATTCACTTCTTTACCGATATTATTTATTTGATCACATCCAACACGGCATGTTGCCAAAAGATGTTGGTCACATAACGGTTTCTATTGAATGATTAACCAGACCAGTTTAAATAAACGGTTGTTTAATCAACCAAAATTATCAACATTGGTTTCTTCAGTTTTTGAGTTGCTCTGGCGGTCAAGCTATGTATTATTCGTACATGCTACATCAATGGAACTGAGGCTGGAGCTGGAAATTCAAACACTCCTTATTGTGTCTAGAAAAAAAAAGTTTCTTTTTTTTGTTTTTTGAAAATCCCTGCCCCGAAGAGGTTTCAAGTTGGGGGGAGCAATTTGCAATGTGATTTTATGCTAACTTAATCCTCTTTTTGTGTCCGCTTATTTTTTCGAAATATCAAACTGTTATCAGTTATTACTGCCGAACATGGTGCGAGAGAAGTAACTTATTCATTGATCACCCCTTTTTCCAATTTTTTAAAAATTTATCACCCCCAACATGGCATACGGCCAAAATACATTGGTCACGCGACAGTTCCTAGTGAGTCCCTGACCAGACCTCTTATACTTCACGAATCAATATCCATCTATCCTTTCCATCTATTTATTTATTTTAGTCGATCAATTTATCTATTCATCCATCTATCTGACCAAATCTGTTCAAATCCACCCCAAGCTCATATCCAGATTTGAATCAGTCTGCTTTGTGGCTGAGATAGTAGTGTATTTTGCTCCGCTGCGTGTCGTCTGTGTTCGAGTTCAGGTGATGACAATATTTCTAAGCATTGATTGTGAATGCAAACTATATACAATGGAGGGATTGAATAATATATTCGTACCCAACGGTGTATGCACCTTGAAAATAAATGGATATGAAAATTATTTATCAAAACAATCAGTTTCCTTCTGAAAAATCTCTTTGGCTATGTAACCTGCAATTTCAGCTTCACAATTTCATTCGGTTCACGACACACTAACACACACAAACACACACACACACACACACACACACACACACATATATATATATATATATATATATATATATATATATATATATATATATATATAAGCTAGCAGGCTAACATCACGCCAAAATCAGGCTAGCAGTATAACATAATATGATAATATATCAATAATATAAAGCCACTTCTGAAATGTAATGGATTTATTCATTCGCCTGATGAGGCCCGAAGAGGGCAGAAACATGAGCTACTTTGTGTAGCAAATCCATATTCTACTATTTTATATATATATATATATATATATATATATATATATATATATATATATATATAAAGAGAGAGGATGGTGACAGACAGAGGAATCACGTCCAGTCGACTGCCTACATATAATTAAATACAGATACCTCTAGCTTTTCAAGGGTTCGCTCAAGGGTTTGCATCGATCCGTTATAAAAGCAGCGCACACCCTCTTCCACTCTCTACTGTACCCGTGTCGCCCGTACCTTGAACCTCCCGACCATCTAACTTCTCAGTCTAACAACATTTTAGGCCTACACGCGTCAGCGGAAAAAAAACGAGGGCGTTGAAGGTGTCAAGAGACTTTTGTCTGGACGAATCCTCCTGGTGTAGACAAAAAGGAAAGATTGCAAATGAAGCCAAACGAGAGAAATGTTGAAAACAATTCGCACAAAGAGCAAAGACACAATTTCTGCTCATTAGGTCCGGCAACTGGCAACAGACTTTGTTTATAGACACAGCGAAAACGGGCGGGGAATTTCAACAAATTAATCAAGTGTGCGGGGAGCCAGCGAGATAAGGCGGAGAAAACAATGTGCAGCTTTTTTGTTCTGGAGGTTAACCTGCCCGATACGAAAACACAGTGTTCAAAAAGATTAGGAAACCCAGAAAGAAAAGTCTGGTTAGTCACTCAATGAAAATTACCCAGTGACTAACGTTTTTTGGCAGCACACCGCGTTGGGGGTGATTAATCTAGAATTGGATGAAATTTAGTTATTACTTTTGCCTCTTGTTGGATCACAAAAACAAATGTGAACGCAGCTGGAAACAAATTAAAGGCTCACTTTAGCATAAACTTACATGATAAAGAGTATATGTTTGACTTTTGAGCCCTCAAACTCCATTGGAATTGCCTGTGCACATGATGCATACATAAATAGCCTGTCAGAACTGAAAAATTGAAGAAACCTATTTTGACAATTTTGGAGATAATTTTGGTGAATGGTTTCTAATAAATGATATTCTCAGTGATAAACGTAACTATGACACCGCTGATTAAACGTTCACGAGATTTACGTAGGATGCATCATGATGACTTTGTCCAAATTTAGCTGCATGCAACCTCGTTTTTTTGTCGTTGAAAGGAAGAAGATTTCATGCCTTAGGCGTGATTAAGGAGAGCGGAACTGGGCATCTGATTACGATCTCGAAAGGACTGTTTTGAAAAGTGGAAGGGACGCTTGGATGAGTATGTGAGGTACAAGGGAGGTACTTTGAAGGAGAATAAGGTGTCATTGCCCTAGGTTGGCTATTTTTGTCAATACTGAATATTATGAACTGGTATAGTTTTTTAGATTGGCAAAAATGGATTCATCCACCACACTCTTCTAACATAGTTCCAAGTGGCTATCATTTGTTGAATAGTTTGCAGAACCATTTTGATGAACTAAGATTCTTTACAAGTGAGAAAGTAATAGAAACCATCAAGCAAAACTGTCACCAGAACTATGAACGTAAGTTTCTTCATTTTCTAAGCTGGTCTGACTGAATTGTCATGAATGTATGTATCACTTTTACAGGTAATACCAATGGGGCGTAGAGCTTAAAATCTGGACATTTACTCTTTTACTCTTTAGAACTTTTTTTCAAAATTCTTCCCCAATTTTACTATCTAAGTTTATGCTAAATTGGTCCCTTAGTTCATACCAGCAGCGTTCATGCTTGTTTTTTTTATTATTATTCAGGACTTTATAGCGATCACTGCCCACCAAAAGATAAGAGAAGTAACTTATTCATTGATCGCTGTTTTTTTTCCAATTTTCAATTGATCACCCCGACTATTCCAAGAGACGTTCCATTGAGTACTGTCTCTTCATTCAGGTCAAAATATAAAAAAAAAAAAAAGATTTGTTGATGGATGGAATAAGGTTATCAAAAGCGAAGGGCAGTATATGAATGATTGAATGTATCTTTAATGCCAGCCGTATTTTTGTTTCCAAATTGATTAATACATCGGATAGAACATTCGCTACAGCCTACTAGTTAAATTCGTTTCCTCGCTGATTTCCACTACGATGTCACGATTCTACTTTTTTATAACAACAACCGGAGAGTTGCATTGAAAAGCGGCATAAGTAAGATGAAAATATCCCAGTCAGAAACTGATAACAAGCTGATTAGTCACCCAAAGAGAAATCGTTACGTGACCAACATCTTTTAAGAGCATGCTGTGTTGGGGATGATCAATTGGAAAAACTGGCAAAACTTCTCTTGTTTTTTGTTCGGACGAAAAAAAAATCTGAATTTCTACGAAAAAAAAACAAGCATGAACAAACTAAGCGACCAATTTAGCAGAAATTTAAATAATAAATTGAACCCCTTGCTAAAAACTTATTTTTGGGAGAGTTAAAAAAACAAAAACAAAAGTGTTTTTTCTTGATATTATAAGGAGTAAACGTGCGTATTTTCAGCCCTTAGCATCATTGGTGCAGTCTATACATGTGACTCCTGCATAGATAGCCAGTCAACCCGTCAGACTCACTTGAAAACTCAAAAAACCTTTGTTGACAGTTTTGCTTGGCAGTTTTCAATACTAATAATTTGCTATTTGGAATAGTACGGTACATTTAGGTAAATTGTGTGCGTGCGTACTAATTTAATACAGTAGCTTAGATGGTATTTCAAACCGATTGTTCAAAATGTGAAAAAAGAGTGAAAATTTGCATCCTAGTAAATTTTTCAATGTTCTTTCATATCAAAAACAGAACATGCATGATCTGATCAAAACTACGTCGGTCATCTTGATTTCAAAATGGCTGCCATAAAAAAACAAAATTCGCGAAATAATACTGTAGATTGATTGAAATTTCAACGAATATTCTTCAAAATGTGAAAAAGGTGTGAAAATTCGAATATTCATAGATTTTTAATACTCTTTCAAATAAAAAAGGAAATACATGATCTGACAAAAACTATGGGCGCCATCTTGATTTCAAAATTACCACCATTAGATAAAATTCGCACTATAGATTAGCCTAAATCCTAATTCTCTTTCATCTAAAAACGGAACGCATGATCTGAATGAAAATTCGACCGCCATCTTGATTTCAAAAAGACTGCTATAACAAGAAAAATTTGCAATATAGTACACTAGATTAGTTGAAATTTCAACCACAACTGTTCAAAATGGAGGAAAAGTGTGACATCTTCCATACTAATGGATGAATTGATTCTATTCAATAAAC
>OY735210.1:43815528-43818028 GCA_963457665.1 Thysanoteuthis rhombus
CCCCCTTCAATGGGCAAACTTATCCCTACATGGGTCAAGTTCGTCCTGTTGACACGTGGTCAGCTATGAACCGAATTATGAGTTATATTGAAATTGTTTTGCCACTTATTGATATAAAAAAATGAGTATATATATACATATGTATATATATTTGTGCGTGTGTGTATGCGAGAGTAGAACAAAAAATTAACATTGTGTAGCAAAATATTTTAGACATATATATATATATAATATATTTGTATATTTATATACACATCTCCCTCTCACTCTCTCTCTCTCTCTCTCTCTCTATATATATATATATATATATATGCATATATATGTATGTGTGTGTGTGAGTATAACTGTGTATAACTGTGTATTTGTGTACGTGTGTGTTTGTGATGATATGCATCCATTTTTGTGTATACAAATAAATACATGAAACCTGTTTGTTTTGTTGAAGTTATTTATGAATTTGATCAAGAAGGCTTTGAAGTCTTATACAATCAAGAAAGCGCCGTCAATAAAAGAAATATTATTCATCCCAATGTGATATATTGTGTCCCCTTTATTTGGCCCGTGTCCATTGCCTATCATCAAATGTACTCCATTCAATAATTCTTAATATTTCGTAAATATCATTGCCATTTCACCCCATCCATTTCTTTACACATCCACCTCAAACAACCACGCCTAAACCCTTAATCCTTTAATTTATGAAAACTGACATCCCTTGGGTTATTTCCAACAACCGAATATCTATCCCGATTCAAGTAAACAAGTGTTGCAATGCCATGTGGGCGATGATGATGCAAATTATGAAGTATGAAGTTATTGAAGTCGCATCGGATGTTAGTGGTTCGATCCCTTAATCTGCAAAGGTCAATCTTTCTTTTTCACGTTGGTGTCCTTTGATGCGTGGTCGGTAATTCCCGCTGCAAAACTGCAAGTATGTGCAAAAGTTCCAATCGCAGGATAGATGAAAATAATCATAGATAAAGAATTGGTTTAAAAATGTCAGTAAATCTTTTTCTGTGAATGGCCGAAACTATGAGCGTAGCTGAGGAGAAATCAGAATGTGACTGCTACCTTTGAGAGCGATCTTTCAGTTTCAACTGAATTTTACAAGCTCTTTGGCTAACATCGCTACGCTCTGATTGGTCAGGTAATATCACATGACAGCTATACATGCATTACCATGCAAAATAAACACTTGCAGATTTTATTTTTTTCTTGCTGAAATTCTTCTGAAACGTCAAAAACACTAAGATGATACATGTGCTTCCACCAAGGGGTGCTCATTAACTCATAACTCAGTCACCGGGCCACGATTAATGAATGAGCGGTCAAGTACTCTCGACTTAAGCTCATCCCAGACTGAGAGACCAAACTATCAATCTGCATACGCCTACATATATATATGTGTGTGTGTGTGTGTGTGTGTGTGTGTATTTATACATATATTTACACACTTTAAATCTACTCACACATGTATGTATTCCATAGACGCATATTCACACACAGTTGGTCTAATTAGGTCAGAGGTTGGTGTTCGTAAAATATATCCAAAATTCGTATGTTTATAAGTGTGGTCGTTTTCATGAATCACGTTAGCTTTTCAATATACACCTGAAACTCATTTTTTTTTCCTTCTGCTATAGAATTTTTTGCGAAATTTACTCCTCCGGCCCAGCTTCCATTATCTAAATCCTGCCTTTACACTTTTGTTGTTTTTATGCCGGTTTGAGTTACGCCGTTAGTTATTCCGTTAAAGGCCCCCAATTTAGTACCCCATTAATCTGGCAACCCCCTTAAAGAACAAAGAAGAAGAAAATTATGTCTAAGGTTATAGAGAATCGCTACTGTGATTCACGATTTTGGCGACAGCTTGTAGTTTAATTCTGTTTTTGAATATCTGCAACATAACAAAGTATGGCATGATGAATCAAATAAATAGTTGTTAGTAATATACCACTTAAGGCATATCTTTTTCAGTAGTCACCAAATTATTATACAGAAGTATACTTTATGATGCAGTGGGTTGAGTTTCTGTATTTCGAAGTTGTATGGTCTTGCTCAAAAAGGACGTAAATGTTTTGATGGAGATAGAAAGGAATGTGAAGTAAGTATAATAGTGCCCTTACGCTGGTTACAGATTCAGCCTCCCTACTTGGACTTCTCGTATCACAAGTTTCTGTGTCACGGGTACTTCTCCCAGGTTTGCGATATGAAAAATAGGTTTCGAGGTGCCAAAAGTGAAGTCACCCACTTCATCCTGCTTTATTTTACCAATGGCTGGAGGAGAGGTGGATTCGTGCCTTTCCCAAGGGTATTAGTGCAGAGTTGAATCAGAGTTCGAATTCGGCTCGCCAATTCCATTTTCTATGCAGCTCTGAGACGGGGACAACGTTTCAAATTACGCAAAGGAATTAGATTGAGGCTTGCGTCTGTTAGCCATGCATGTCTCTCACCTTTTTGAAATGCCTTGCATCGCTGATTGGTTGATTTATAAACACGT
>OY735210.1:43823028-43863028 GCA_963457665.1 Thysanoteuthis rhombus
AAGGAAAAAGGAAAATGGACGAAAAATAGAGAAAAACAAGAGAGAAAGGAAGGAAAAAAAGGAAGAAAAACAAACGAGCTTGAAGCGGAGGACAAACGAAGAAAGGATGGAAATAAACTGAAAGAGGAAAGAAGATAGGAAAGTAAAAATGGAATTGAAAAAAAAAGCAAAGAATTAAGAAAAGAAAGAAGGGAAGAAAGGAAAGTCTGGAAAAATGGAAATCGAAGAGAAAGAGAACAAGAAATAAGAGGAAGATATCTGCAACTCGCATGAATGAATCACCACAGCCCATGTATGTACCAGAACTAATCATATAACTATCTGAAAATATCTTTTAAAAATAGATCTTCATCTAAAGGATTTAGGCATTGCTAAACCATAATGACCATAAATCCCCCAAAAGCACTTTTTTAAGAAAACAAAAATAGCTTAGATAGTGCCTAGTGGTTTATTCATGCAAACCTTCAAGGTTGAAACCCCCCAAAATGTGACCAGAAGCGTCCGGAGACACGCGCATGCACACACACACACACATCGATAGATAGACACATAGACGTAGACACTGAAAGAAGAATCTGTAGCCCACTTGGCAGGTTGGTCAGGCCATTAAAGTAGGAAATTAAGAGAGAAGAAGGGAGAAAGAAAAGAAAACGTAACGAATGATTCATTAAAAGAAAGAAAAAATAGAAAGGATTACCGAAAGATGGAAAGAGAATGAATAAAAAATGCAGGAAAGATCAAAATCACGAATGAATAACAAGACTGGATGCTGAAGGGTCAAACTCGATTCCACCTTCTATTCCGACAGGGGATGATTACTACAACATTCGTATTGTATAGATAACTAATAAAATCATAGAAATATCTATTTGTTTATGTAAATATATTCATTTATAAGAATGAAATAATCCCGCTCTCATAAATTTTCTTCAAAGTCTAAGAATTTTCAATTTAGCAATCAGTTGGTCATAGGTTGAAATCACAGTTGGGAAATGTGACTTTAACATATCAGTTTACACCCTTCATTTTGGTGAGGATTGTTCTTTTGTTATTGTTCTTGTTACGGTAGGAAAACCAAGTCAACTCCATATTTTGTATTGGAGTTTGACAAAAGAAAGAAAGAAAGTAGGTCGGGTGGGCAATATTGAAATGGACAATGTCTTATATGGCATTAGATTACAGGAGACACCCGGACGTAGTGATCGTAAGCAAAGAATGCTCTGACCTCCGATTTCTTCTAGAACAATAGGGAAGCGTAATCTAGGAGAGTGATTCCCGGTACTAAGCACTTTATTGAGAACGAAGAACAGGTACGAGCGGACAGGAAGAAGGGAGGAAGGAAGGGATGGGATGGGTGGAAGGAAGGAAAGATTTCTGCATAGAACATTAATAAAATATCAGATGGAAAGGTTTTATGAAGGAAAATGGGCGGGGGAAAATGGAAACTCGGTGGGTAAAGAAAGCCAGAGAGAAAGAAAAGGAGAATGAAATGCAGGAAACGAAGAAAGACAGGAAGAAAGAAAGATGGAACGAAAAAAAGAAGCAAAGGAAGAAATTGAAGAAAGGAAGGGAGAAAGAGAGGAAGAATGAAATGAAGGAAGCGGAGAAAGGAGAGAAAGAAAGGAAGAACATTCTGAATTAAATTATTCAAAAAGAATAATAACTGAAGGAATGAGAATAAAGAGACAAAGACAGATAATTAATAAAGAGGGAAAGAAAGATAGGAAAGGCTGAGAGAAAGTAATATGTAAGTAATAATTACCATAAAGAACGAAAAAAGAAAAAAGGAAGATATAATGGAATTGAAAAAAATGACGAAAGTTTCTTAGAAATGTAAGTACAAAAAACGAGATAGAAAGATACTTCGGAAAAAGATAAATAGATAGACAAGAAAGAAAGAAAGAAAGAAAGAAAGAAAGAAAGAAAGAAAGAAAAGAAGGAAGAGGCTTATAAATGGACATTTCAAGGGGAAATGTGAGAAAAAGAAAACGAGAACATCATAAAGTAAAATAAAAATTTGAAAGCAGGAAGGAGAAAATGAAGAGAAAAAAGTTGAAAGCAAGAAAGTAAGGGATATAAGAATGGGAGAAAGAGAGCGAGGAGAGAAAGAACGAAAAAAAAAGTGAGAGCGAAGAAACAAAGCATAATAAAGAGAGAAAGGGAGAGTGAAAAAGAGAAAGCTCATAAAAATAACAAAGAAAGAGAAAAGAAATAAAGAAAGAAAGACAGAAAGAAAACGAAAAAAAAGAAGGAAGAAAGAAACTAAGAGAAAGAAACCGAAAGCCATTGGGAGAAGAGATTATGTGAAAGAGGTTACGGACGAAAAAGAAGGGAAGTGTAAGAAAATTATGGCTCCATGCAGCAAAGGGTAATAAATTGTTGCTGGGGCCGGCCATGTCGTATCTTCCTCGCACACAGGGGGTCAAGTCGGAATGCGTTGCCGTCTCGACCAAGTTTGTCATCGCTACCAAAATGAAAGTCAATAGTTCGGACCGAAATCTGGCCTCTCCGAACCCCCTTCTTCCCGCTCCCTACTACCGACCCCTACCGACCCCGTCTCTTTGCTCTGACCCTTAGCCATTACTTATTTATGTACGTCGTTACTTACTTGCAATGACCGCCCCATCCCCACCAAAAACTTCTTGACATTCGCCCTTCGTTCAAAAATTACTTCCTGCTGATGCATTCTTATGTAATTGATATTGACAGACAGGTCTAACCAACGAGTATATATATATATATATATATATATATATATATATATATATATATACTCTCTCACACACAGATATACATTCACACTAGTATATGCATATGCATACATGTGTACTCATGCCAACAGACACGCACATACACACATACCCACAGATATTCCTTGTCTCGTCAGTGATTCAAACAAGTTGGAAATATTGAAACGAATCCACTGAATCATAACAAGAATCGTTCTTTAAAGAAGGAAGACTAATTTAGCCGGAAAGTAGTGTAGTCTCTTATAAACCAAGGAAAAATGTTGCTGTGGATTTATATTAATACAAGCCTAGCTGCTGCAGGATCGAATTCTGCTCCTGCTCCTCTTCAGACTGAAGATGATTACTGCAACTTTTGTATTGTAGATATGAAAAAAAATTAACAATTATGAAAATATATATATATCAGTCTAAATGTATTTGTTAATCATTAGGTTGGTGCAAAAATAATTGTGGTTTTTGTTATTTCAAACTTTGATACTTTTTTGGAAAAAAAGTTTTATTCAACCATGATGGCACAATATACCACTTCTAAGTGTGTTTTTTTTTTGTTGTTGTTGTTGTTGTTTAAGCTGAACGTTTTCTTTCCATTATTTTTTCAGGTTTATTTGAAATAATTGAATCAAAAATGGAAAAATAGCAAATACGGGTAATTTTGCTGAATAAGTTCTAAATGTGACGGGATTCAGCAGTAACTGCTCGCAATATTAACCAAGAATTACCGGAAGTACAGTTCAACATCGGTTGCAAATATTTGAAAACGGAGACAAGAGTCTTGAAGACGTCCACCTGTGATTGAGTGCCATCATTGAGATTGTGCACATGGAGGGTTGCGAAATATCCCTGCAAATGTTTGTTTTTTGTTTTTTTTTGTGTGTGTGTGTTTTTTTCTAATTTAAAAGATTAGAAAAAGTTATAACTCAAAAAGGACATACAGTTGACTATTAATTTTCTCGTGACATTAATCTGGAACCAACAATTATTTTAGTCGACTGATATCTTAAACTAAATTGTTTATATATTAACTAACACCATACCCAAAACTACCTCCATTTTGCAGTGAAATCTTATTCAATTATTTTGGCATTATTTTCAATAAATCGAGAAAAAGTGAACCGTGTCAATCATAACTGCATATAAATACTCATATGTGTGTATGCATACGTGTGTTTGTGTTGGGGGCAATTGCATGTTACATCTTCAACAACAAAAAGATAATAACTATCAAACAAAAAGTTATTTATAGTGTAGTTTTTGTTTCTTTCCACATGAAACTCTTTATTCATCACCATTAGCAACAGTAGCAACCTTTTAATGACCGTCATTTGACACACATCCTACCCAAGATTCGCCTGATCTCTCTATCGCAGTCTTCAATATCTCCTGAACCTGAAATCGTCTCACAATCACAATTTCTTATTTTCTACTGACCACAATTTCGCATATGATCTCGTTATGATGTCAGGCGGTTGTTTGACATTCTTCCAACATGGCCTTCCCATTGCCATGTAATTTCTCAAATGGATTCAATACCTCTGACTCGTTCGTTCTCTACTAGACTGTGTTGTCGTGTCGACTCTCCATGTGATGTTAAGCATTGTCCTTTCTTGTGCACGTTGCATGGTTCAAGTCATAACTCTCTCCAGTTCTGTCTTCATTTTTTCTTTCCCCTTAATTCTGTTTGTTTTTCTGGATATACAGGGGATTTCTTTTTTAAATGAGAATCAAACACGAAAAGAAACAGATAAGTAAATACAAGATGAGTAAAAAGAAAAAAAATATAATACATGAATAAAAATCAGAGAAGAAAATAAAAAGAACACTCTTTTCGCTCCTTTGGGAGGAAGTGAAAATTCAATTTGGAAATACTGAGCTAAAGAACCCTTCTTTCGTTATTTAATTATATATGAAAAGCAAACGTGTAAAAGTTACGATAGAACACGTGTTTCTTTGAAGTCTCGTTAATTCACTTTCTTGTTTTTTTAATGGATGGTTCTCGTGAATTCTCGTCCGATGAATTATGTAAACGATACTCGCTGCATCACGAGAAGCCATCTTCTTTTGCCTCTCCGTAGTGGCAAATATTCTTTTTATTTTCTCTCTCTCTCTCTCTCTCTCTCTCTCTCTCTCTCTCTCTCTCTCTCTCTCTCATTCTTTTCTAACTCTTTCCTTCCAACCCTTTCTTATTATATCTCTCTTCTGTTCTCTCTCAAACCTTCTCTGGCTCTTTGTTCTTCTTCAAGCCCTTTCTTACCCACCTCCCTCTTTTTATAGCCTTCTCTCGCTCTTCCTTTTTTCTTCCCTGTCTTCCTTTCCCCACCCTCTCTCTCTTTCTCTCTCTCTCTCTCTCTCTCTCTCTCTCTCTCTCTCTCTCTCTCTCTCACCCTCTTTCGTTCTCTCTTCGCAGTGCCTTGCAATTCTCTCTGTGTCCTTATCTCTAACCTTTCTCTCGCCCTTTTGTTCATTCCTTACTGTCTTTTTATCCTCTCTCTCTAAATATATTTCTTTCTCTCCCTTCCTCTATCCCCATCTCCCTTCTGCTTCTCTCTCTCTCTCTCTCTCTCTCTCTCTCTCTCTCTCTCTCTCTCTCTCTCTCTCTCGTTTTCCTTTCTTGCTATCCTGTCTCTGTTAATTTCCACTGGTAACTTTCAATGGCCGTCCTCTCGAATGGTCGAATACTAAATTTAACAAAAAAACATTGAATGAAGGAATATATTTTCTCCATCTGTCGAAGGGAGTCAAAACGGGATTTGCTTTTACTTGGAAGCGGTAAGCAGAAAATGCACACATCCATCAGGAATTAACGTTAGATATTTTTCTCATAATAATATCTTCACATCTACTCATATAAAGTGCAATAGGTTCGCCATTTTTTTTTCTTTTTATCTGTAATATTTGTCAAGGGGAATAACACTTAAATGCCAATTATCGAGTAGTCACTGTTACTTTGTCTTTTTTGCAAATGATTAAAAGGATCTTGGTTCGTAATACAAGGAAATACAGAATAGCATAATGTTTTTGATATCGAGTACACTGCAATTGCAGCATTATTGGAAGTAAATGCTTGTCTTAAGAGGGGAGATAAATAGCTGCCAAAAGAGAAATTAATACATTCACATACATACATACATACATACATACATACATACATACATACGCACGTACGTATATACATATAGATAGATAGATAGATGGATAGAGCGAGAGAGAAATCAATGTTTAATTTAATTTGTTTTTACAAATTGATATTTGAGACTTTTAAGTTTTTTTCATGAACAGAAAATATTGAATGTACGCACTGCTTACTCTCAGACTCTCGCTATGAACTATATCAAAATACCCACTGTTAACAATATTTTCAATCAGCAAATGATATCTCGTTCTTACTCTACTCTCCTTTCTATGAATGATACGAAGACCCCTCTCATTCCACACTTGAGCAAATTTTCATCTGTAAGGGATTCAGCTGAGAAAGCAGCCTAAAAAATGTGTCAATTTTAGCATGAACGTACATTGTGAATCATCCCATTCACCATTAAATTTAAAAGAATAGATGGAGGCTACCAAGATTCCCGGGGCGAAAAGCTGTGCATATTCAACTTTGGCAAAAGTATCTACCAGCGAAATCGTGGACACCGAAAACAAGACCCTCAACAATGATGACGTCCAGAAAACAAACCAACAATTATACAATAATGAAAGGGGAATAACTCTTAACCTTTTACGCATATTTTGCCTTTGACCCAGCTATTACAGAAGTACTGATAAACCAATCTCAAAACCAAAAATTGATATCAAAAAGAGAAATACGAGGGTGCGCTGAAAAGTCTTTAGTCCAACCCAGATTGAAATGACCTCGGTACGACCCACTTCCAAAAATTGAATTTGTCTAATATCATTGATTGAACCAGATCGAGCCAAGAACTTTTCAGCACCCATTCGTAGAGGACCTCATCAACGATATCGATAGGCTGCATTAACCTAAGCTGAGATTGCTTTAATTCGAGACTATTCACCCTTGAATCGAGTGGAAGTAATTGCTGTAAATATCAGAGTTTCAACTCTTGATATTAACAATGGACCCTCTCCCTGAAAACTGATCCCTCAATAAGTAATCGAAGGACTTTAGAACTGAAGCCAATCATGTTTCCAAAATAACGTCCATTAAAGCGGGTATCATTTCAAATCTTCTAGTTGGGTGGCTTTCGAATCGGGTAAGATTCAGAGTGGCTTAGGATTAGTCAGGGATTTACGAAGATGAACTCAGGCTTTATGGCTGGATTACATTAAACTGATACCAGGCCCGATCAGTGAATACCATAATGCATTCCTTGCCATATCGGTACGGGTGCTTGGATAAGCCCTGACCTCACAGATATTTATTTTCAGAATGCTGAACCTTGGCGACTAGTTAGATACTGTCAACCAAAACTGTCAAAAAAAAGATTGGTCTGGCTGGCTGGCTGGCTGGCTGGCTGGTTATCTATGGATCACAAGTACAGAGCTAAAGAGGACTGAAGATTTATTCCTTACGTCTACAAAAAAAAGTTTTTGGGGGTTTATTTTTCTTCAAAATCCCTCCTTCCATAGTTTTTTTTTTTTTTTTTTCAGTGGATTTTCAATTTTTAATGTAAGTGTACACTATATTGGTCCCTTAGTTTGTTTCTGACAGCGTTCACGTTTTTTTTTTACTCTGTTTTTTGAAAATTTTGACTTTTTTGATTCATCAAAGGGTGAGATGAATAACTCTGATCAACCCGTTTTCATTTCTTAATTGATCACCCCAACACAGCAAGCTACTAAAAGATGTAGGTCACGTAACGGTTTCTATTGAGTGACTAACCAGATCTGTTCTATTTCCTTTCGATTTCCCTGATTTCCTTTTTCTTTGTAGTTCGATTCTATCGGATTATCAATCGATGTTTTTCTTCAATCCTTCATTTCTTCCTTCTTTTCTTATTTCATTCTCTCTTTTTTTTTTTCTTGTCTGATGGATTCATTCATTCGTTCATTCATCTGATCATCCATTAAATTAATTTTCAATCACTTCTTTCTTTCGTTTCTTCTTTCATTTTCCCTTTTTTCCTCTCTTTCTTTCATTCTCAATCCTTTCTTTATTTGATTTCATCACTCTTTTTTTCCTTCTTTTTTCTCCTTCATTTTTTCGTTTTCTTCTTTTCTCTCTTTCTTCTTACTTTCATTCTTCCTCTCTCCTTTGTACGATAGATTTGTTTGATTATTTAATTGTACATGAAATCGTTAATAATTTTCTTCTTTCCTTCGTTTTCTCCCTCATTTTTCTTCTTGCCTTCTTCTCTCTCTCTCTCTCTCTCTCTCTCTCTCTCTCTCTCTCTCTCTCTCTCTCTCTCTCTCTGTTAGATTCATTAAATTCATCAAATGGTTTGAAATTTCATCAATCCTTCCCTTCATTTTTTCTTCCTCTCAATTCTTCGTTCGTTCCTCCTTTAGATCTCAATTCTTTCCTCATTCGGTCGTTCATGGGTTCATGTTTTCTTTCTTTCGTTCCTTCTTCTTTTTTTCTTTCCTTCTCCTTGTCTCCCCTTTTCTCCATCATTTTAAACAATGGACTCTTTCATTGGAATGTTTTTTTTTCAAGTTTCTTTATTCAAAAAAAAAAGATATTATTCACATATAGGTAATTCCTGCCTCTCGAAAGTTCGCTTCAAGCCACTTTTTCCATTTTTACAAAGAGAAAAGTACAAAATGACACTCAGCTTTTGTCTTGCGGCAAACTATGAAAGAGGCACATGACTCCGCCTGATGTACCATCCCAAACAGTTTGGGGGTATGGGGATGCTCAATTTTTTCCCATATAAATTATTGATAGCTGTTCCTTCGTTTTGTGCCATCTAACGGAAGTTTTTTTTGGGGGGGGGGGGTTAAAGGTCTACCTGTATATCCGTGAATTTTTCCTCACAAGAATTCACTCGTACGAAAAAAAAAGTTGATCCCAGAATAAAGGAATAACTTGAATTGTGCAAGTTTGGGTGAGTATGGTGTAGTATGGTTAAGGTATCAACTCATTACAAATCAATGTAACTAAAGTATAAGGTGGGAAAAAAAAACGTTGAATTATGTTAAAACTTTGAAGAAGGCAGTTTTGAACAGAACGAAAAAAATTGGGAACAAATTAACCGCACTAATCGAGGTAATACTGTACTTGTAAGCCAGCCAATCGCCAGGGAAACTTTTGTATTTTGTCTCGAAGCAACAGAGAGTGTCGGATAACGAGTGAAACTGATACAACCAAAGTCTACAAATGGAACTCTGAAAAGATAAATGAAATATCAATGATGAAGTCTAGTAGTCCTAATGAAAGAGCAGGAAATGTTCGGGCCATGGCAAGACAGGTGAATATCCCCTAGGAGCCAATGAATAGTGCTGTAAGTTAACTTGGCCTACGTATGTAAACAAATGTGTAAATCGAATCTTTCCTGGTTGTTTTCCGTAGACTTCAAAATATAACCTCAGGTTGTGAGGTCATATCCTTTTATGTAGCAATACGTCAAACATATACGCACACACACACACATACATACACACACACACACACACATATATATATATATATATATATATATATATATATATACGAAGCTCAGAGTTCAGTCAGGTGAAAAAACTCATTTCTCAAGTGAAACCATTATCATTTTCGTATTTGCTGAGTCACTACTTAAATACACACCTGCTTCTGCCGGGATGTCTCGATTTTGTCCATGTTGCAGACAGTTATACTGTTGGGATTCTCCTCCAGAAGGACGATATATCTCTAAGGCAAGCTCAAGTATCTACCAACTACGGAATGTTCACGTCTTTTGGCTCAGCTACCCAGGTCAGCCATACTATCAGAGTACTTCTGCAATGGGGGCAGCAGACCCCCAGGGTTATCCGGGCATCTATATACCTGGAAAAGAAAAAAACTGTACTATCAAAGGATCTCATAAATACATTCCCAAAATCTTAGTTCGCGAAGCAAAACCTTTTTATCATTGATATACTTGTCCAATACATTTTTATTGTAAAGTGCATTTCTATAGTAAAATAACGTGTCCTTGATTTCTGTATATTCTTTTCGTATTTACTGTTTCACTATATATGTAATCATGAATGAATGAAAATCTTGACGTAATCCTCCCTGTGATAACACATAACTAAAGCGCACGAGTGCATACACACGCATATGCACCCGAGTGTGTATGTGTGTGTGTGTGTGTGTGTGTGTGTGTGTGTGTGTGTGTGTGCCGAGTTATTAGGCAAATGCATAATTGTTTGGCGAGTGAGAGCACGTATGTTAACAAAATTCAGTCATTTAGTCGTGTATCAGTTTTGCTCTTAAACGTTTACAACGCTGATATTAAGCACTACATCAAATTTACAAGTGCTTCTTGGAGAAGTACTGTCTGACATGGTTTTGAAATCAACTTCCTTCTCTACTTTCTCCATTTCACTCTTTTACCCCTCCCCCTGTCTATCCATCCATCTACTTATCTATCGCCCCCCACCCTTCCATTTCATAAGCAGGCCACAATTTGGTGTTTGAAGTAAAACTGGAATAAAAAACTTTGTTAGCAACTTTTCTCCTTGGAATTTTTTTTTGTAAACAACAAATATATTTTGGCTTGTCAGTCTTTTATCAACGTTCAACAATGAATGCATCCAAATCTTTCAAATAAGAAAATATTTTGAAAAACCCAATGATGATACCTGCCGGTCTTACCAAAGTCGATGTGATCAGGAACAATGAGATAATCTTCAGCAGTCAAAATTCCATTGCCTCTGTTTCAATCCTTAGCTTCGAATTTGAGCTAAACCTTCAAGAATTTTAATTGATCATCCCCAACACGATATGTAGCCAAATGCACGAGGGTTTTGGAGCGGAAAAGTTCTCAGCATGAGAAACGATGTCAGTTTTCTGCCAGACCCACTTCCCTGATGTTATCGATGAGACACACTTCATAAAATCTAAGCTGGAACGAATGGTCTTTGAAATTGGAAAGTTCCAATTTACAGGATTCATACGCTTATCTTTTTAAAATCATTCCCTCCTTGGTCGGGTCGAGAACTTTTAGCATCCTCTCGTAGAAGATTGAACTAAGAAACCGACAACTTGTGCCAAGCAACAATTCTTCAGACAACAAGGATACTGAACATACATACATACATACATACATAGATAAATACATACAGAGATGCACAGATACTGACTGAACGTATCTGTGTCTGATTCAAGGCCAACCCGAATCAATGGAAAATATAAAATCCTTGTTCCGTTAAATTCCAAGTTAGAAACCATTTATTTCAGTATTTCACTTATCCGGCCTGTTATAACCCCGGGGTAATGAGACCGGTTGACGTTTGGCTTTAGTTCATTTCGGTCTTTTGTGAGTTAGCCTTTAATTTACACCAAACCATTTTTTTTTCAGAAGCCAAAGATGAGGGTTGTTATCTAGTACGAGAATCTATAGGCATGTGGTCGGTTTGATTAACCTCCCCAGTCTTTCAATACTCAAAAGAAGAAGAAATCAAGCGAAGAATCAATCTAGGATGGCAGGCCTTAGGTAGAGCAAACTCAACTTTCAAGAACAAGAAAGTCCCATCAGTCCTAACATGAATGGTATACAATTAATGCATCCCTCTGATAGTCACCTATGGAGCTGGAACATGGAACATGACTGATCTTCAAATTGAGAATATGTAACGTGCACATGAAAGAATCATAGAGAGATCAAAAGACAGTTGAATATTCCAGGGGGGAAACAGGAGTCAGGGACGTCATAGAATCCATTAGAAAACTCAAATGGCAAAGGGCTGGTAATGTTGTTAGACTGGCAGACAACAGATAGACATCACGATCACAATGTGGATCCCAAGAAATCACATGCGAAAACGTGGTCGGCATAAAATAAAATGGCATGACAAATTCGACAGGTTCAGGAAGTATTGGCTCCGCGACACCCGTAATAAAGAGGTCTGGCGAATCCTGAGGAAGATCCAAGTCCAGCCGCAGACAATAAAAGACTGATAATGATTTCAGCTGATCCTGCAGACTCTGTTAGTCTATTCCAATCATATGTGAAGAAAAGAAATGATCACAAACTCTTGTGTCTCGGTGAACTTTCAATTTGTAACCATACCCACGAGTGAGCGTGCTAACACATAATTGAAGCATTTTTTGCTGGGACATTCAAGACACTTAAGGACAATTAACGTTGATCTCATGCTGTTGTCTCGGGGTTATGAATTTTTCAATCATATCCGCTCTGTCCTTTCTGTGTTTCGAAGTGGAGAGTTCTAACAGTTGGAGTCGCTCTTTGGGCGAGGTGATTATCGTACCAAGCACCAACTTAATGCACTCGTTCTATTAGAATTGAAAAAATTTAAAGTGATGTAATAAATGGATAAGATAATTTTCAGCCCTCAAACTCCATTGTTGGGTCAGGTACGCGAAATATTCCAGAAGCCAGGCAGACAGACAGACTAACTAAAGAACTGAAGAAATCTATGTTGACAGTTTTAGTGACAATTTTCGTAGACGGTTTTTGATATATTGCAATCGAGTCCTGACGGATCGTCAGAGGTCAAAATATCATTAACAGAACAAGGCTATTATATGTATGAATATTTAATAAATACATTGACTACGATGACTGGAATATAAGTCGTTGCAGTTCTATGGTTGACACAAAAATTTGAAAAGTCTTCTATAAGAAACTTCTAAATTTGTTTTTGTTTTTTTAAATAAATCCTCAAAAGCTTTTCTCGTCTGACTCTCATTATCTTCAAACATCTTCTGATTTATTTCTTAAAAAAACAAATTTAAAAGTCTTTTCTTACTCTTTTATGTGTTACCATACATGAGCAACTTACGGCAATTTGGCAGTAAATTTCCGTTTTTATTGTGATTGATGGCAACACAGTTCTATGCGTAAGTCGGGGCTTTTATCTTGCAATGGATTATCTTCCAATGGAAAATTGCTTTCATCTTTCAATGGATAACTGTTATTCTTCACCCCATGCTGCTGTTAATGGGTTAATCTACGATTTGAAAATGTTAAACATTTACGTGCGGTTGGGGGGCTTGAAGATAACAAGGGAGAGACAAGCAGAATTTTTTACTGAGAGAGAGAGAGAGCAACAAAAACTCTTCCTACAACGATGAGGCCTTTCCTTTTTCCCTGTCAGACCAGCAAAACGGGCGGCGACCTCTTCAGCCTGTAGATCTTATCTTTGGCAACAAAATCTCGTCACACAATCTCGCTTCCGCCATTTTTTGTGTTGTTGTTGTTGTTGGGGTGTATGTTGCCATGGGAACTGAGAGATTTACGCGCACGATATATCAGTAAACACAGACGCGTGGAATTTTATGCGGAAATTTGGGACAGAATTTCTTCTTCCTCTTTTCTGAATAATGAAAACAAATAAAATCTAGAAAGCATTCAAAGAGCGCAACCCCATTTTCACTGAAAAAACATTATATGAAAATCAGTTCACAAATAGTTATGATGCAGGGGGGGTAACAGTAAAAAAAATTCCTCCAAAAACCCCCAAAATTTAATCAATATTTCCTTAGTCCATGACCTATCGTTCTACTAAACTTTTTTGACATTTGTTGAGAACTTTTGGAGATATTGCATAGACACAAGTGAAATTGTATACCTCTTCCAAATGCCAAATTTTTTTTCTTCTTTATTCAAGTCTAAACAACAGTCAATCAATGTCCCACTACGTTAGCCTCATGCCAGACTTATATAAGTTTTATAAATAACTAGGACGGCTACTGTACCTAATGTTATAAGCTTGCTCATCATAGGAGGCTCACTATAGTTGCCTTATTGCAGAGTAATCTAAACTTAGTAAATAACTCGGTGGTTACCATTGCGCAATGGTTAGCGAGCTAGTTTCGCCGCTCAATTTACTAGTGTTGAGTCGCTAAAAATGGAAAAGGCCTGGTGAACAGGATAACAATTTTCCTATTGGATTGATTGAAAGGGACAAGGCCAGGGTACATGGGTACTGCTATCACTTTTATCCAAATGGGGAGGGGGCGAACAGATATATCTTGGGGGGGTGGAATCAAAAGGATACATTCGAAATATACTTGGTGGCAACCTGCGAATGTTACCAAGGAATGTTTGAGAAGATATTGGCTGTACGGTCTTTCTATGAAACAATCGTTTTATACAGGAATATTTCTGAACTGCGCCATTACCCATCTGTCAATTTCAGACCTCCCCGCTCCCGGTGTCAAGGTCTGATCGGAGGTAGGGATACAAATTCCGCACCTCCTACTAAGCAGACGCCCATCTCAGGGTATATCCTGATGTTTGTGGCAAAGATTAATGTATTGAAAATATTTGGTTGAATAGAAAAAACAATTTCAAAAGTAGATGCATATTCGGGAATTCTATATAAGAAAGTTTCGTGTCGGTTAATAGAGGGTTACAGCTTGGACCTAGGAAGATCATGCAGCGTGAGTTCAAATGGAATAGAGCTTGTCTATCTTGAAGAGAAGGATCTGAATTCCTCACTTTCAATCGGAGCTAGGACACTAACCAGCTATACGAATTATCCTGTTTAAGCCACCAAGCAGATATAATTCATAGATGAGTAGATATTAGAAAGTCTCAACAAATGTGGTCGCCAAAACTGTCATCAAAATTTTTAACATAGGTTTCTTCAGTTTTTCACTAGGTCCAGCTTTCTGGCTGGCCATGTATGCATGCACGTATCACGCTTACAGACTGCACTGATGGAGTTAGAGGACTGGAAAGGTCGCCATTTTCTTCTCATTATGTCTACAAGACTTTTTTTTTCCTTGATGGTGGAGGAGTTACCCCTTGAATAAGTGGGAGTCAGTTTACAATGCAAGTGAATACCAAATTGGTCCCTTGGTTTGTGTTTGGTCACGTTTGTTTTATTGAAAATTCAGACATTTTCAGTGATCTCTGCCCAACAAAAGTCGAAAAAAGTAACTTATTCATTGATCACCCTTTTTTTCCAATTTTTGATTGATCACCCTCAAAACCGAATGCAACCAAAAGATATTGGTTACTTGACGTTTTCTACTTTGTGACTAACCAGACCTGTCAAGTAATTTTAGTTCAGCGCTCGGATAAACAGGGATGATTCAAAAAAAGACCTTCTTACACTGAGGGAGGCTTACTTGACTTCAAATTTCGCATCCTGGCGCCTGCCGTAATGTGTTGGTTGAGGAGCTTTGAAGGTTTGCACTTATGAAATCCTCACTTGCTGTGTGCAGTGGCAAACTGGAGTGGAGTGGGTGCTCTTACCGTCGGCAAATTTATCCCAGGGTTGCTAAATCAGCCAGTTTTCTGCTAGATCTGACCGATTTTCTCTCCAATTAAGCCGATAAAAATCTACAAAAGCCGATTAAATCTTGGAAGATTGATAGAAGTAAAATGAGTAACTCTCCCTCTCTCTCTCTCTCTCTCTATATATATATATATATATATAATGGCTAAAATCGGTTACATTTCATATATTTTATTTTCTAAGTGTTATATATATATATATATATATATATGTATATATATATATATATGTATATATATATATATATATATATATATATATATAACACTCAGAAAATAAAATATACGAAATGTAACCGATTTTAGCCATTTTAAGTGACAGTTTTAGCTATAAATAACAAACCATACCTACAACACTGATTCCCTCCGCATTCGGTCAATACTCCCTTGTCAGCAAATCAGACGCCAGCAACCCCCACAAAAATCGTTAGATACACCCGAGGTTGTATGCCACAAGGCCAAAATAATTGGGTGCCGAGCGTGGCTTTTGTGTGAATAATCGGATTAGGAAGGTGCAGCTGTACGATTTATAATAATAAATAATGTTGCTGTGTGAATTCTAATAATTCATAATCGGATTAAGAAGGTGTAGCTACAAGATTTCATCTTATTATTCTTGCTTTTTATCACACCGCTTAAGACGTTACTTTTTACGACTGTTAGAATAAGCTGGGTGAGACGGAAAAGTAGCTTTTGGTGAGACAGAGATAGGCAGATACAATGTATTTGTATGGTAAAATCATTCGCAATGCATTCACGACTATATAATAGAGTAATTCAGAGGATATATTAGTACTCTTTCAAGTCGAGATCTACACATCACGAGGGACAAACAAAGGTATAATAGAAATCAACAAGTTTCAATTCACCTACACATTTTTAGTATAATTTTGCCAAAGATTAGTATGGTATCTGCGTTGTACTCACCTGAAAACGTTTTTCTCTTTTTTTTCATCTCAGGTTTTCCCTCGAACTATAATAGTTAGACCCATAGAATCATATTTTATGTTTATATATTATTCCCCCAGGGGGTCAATAGTGAAATGAAGCTTTTCGTCCCCTTCCCTTCAAAGGATCAAAGGTGGAGGGAGACTCCCCACGCACACACACTCGCATCTTGGGAAGTCAAAAGTGCGTAGAGACCTTTTCTCCCTTCAAGGGGTCAAAAGTAAAAAAGAAACCTTTTCTTTATTGTCAAAAGGTGAATGGAGACTTTTTCTTCCCTTTGACAGGTCAATTGTAGATAGAGACAAAAGTGAAAGGAGACCTTTTCCCCTCCTCTAAAATGTCAAAAGTGAAGGTAAAACTATTTTCATCAGCCTGAAATTTTCACTCCTTTCTTGCTCCTTAAATATTTTACCCGGCATAGTCGGGTACTTCGGATAGTCTATTGATATCATGAATAATGAGATTTTCTTGGTTCTCTTATACCTCATACCCACCATATCAAACAACAGAATCTTCCATTGAAACAATTTTTTTTTAAAGTTTTTTTTCTAAAAAAATATTCATCTATTAAAATTCAAATACCGGTGGTTACCATTTTTTGAAAGTTAACCTTATGGCACCTTTTCACTATATCGAAAACAGGGCGAAGAGTAAAAATAGTGTTCAGCTTCTGTTAACAGCAAGTCATTATAGAGGCTGCGTGCACTCCCCCCCTCTCTCTCTTTCTTACACTCAACCTCCGATGACTCAGCCAGACATACTACCCTAACCATTTTAGGGTCTGGAGTTTTCTTCGTATGAATTTCATATAACAGAGGAAACCTGCTTATCTGAGATCTTTTTCCAAGATGATTGACAAGGTATACATATTGCAACTCTATTCTGACAGTATCACTCCAAATAATTCCTGACTTATTACAGACTCCTTTTCTTGGTCTCCAATGCATAATACCTCTAAAAACAAATTTTACATGAAACTGTTCTGGTTAGTTTCTCGATAAAAACTGCCACTTGACAAACGTCTTTTGGCAGCAGCATGTCATTTTGGGTTTGATCAATTAAATTTACAAATAAGGCTGATCAATGAATAAGTTACTCTTCTCGCCTTTTGTTGGGCATTGATCACTAAAAAAAGTCACAATCTGAGGGAAAAAAAACAAGCGTGAATGCTGCCGGATATAAACTAAGGGACCAATTTTGCATAAACTGACTTCTTACTAAAAAACTATCCGCGAATACCATGAGCCGTAAGTAGTTTGGTATCATGTAGAGAGAGAGATATAGTTGCGATCCCGTTAATCCTCCTAAGGAGGAGACCGATATACACAATACGTTCAATAACGCATGCCAAAGGCCTTTCCCCTAGACACCCGAACCCCGCTGACGGGCCTTGCTGTGAGCGATAAGAATATGAATAAAAACTCCTGGGTTGCGTCCCCTTCTATTTGACCTTGTGCATGACTTGGCACACTTGATGTAAATCGAAATGCAAATAGTTCTTGGAGACATCAATTGTATTTTACAGCTAGTATGGAGTAAAAAGATGAAACAAGAATCAGTGACAGGTTAATGTTGATCGGATTTCGTAAGGATTTAACAGAGAAATAATTTATTTTTTGTAAGCTTCCATCTGAAGTAGCAAATCGGATTTATCCAAATGTTTCTGTCGACATTGAACCTGTAAAAGTCGTAAGCTGTGATCAAAAAAAAAAAATATGATTTACTGAGTGTCAAACCATGTGTCTCTTGTCATGTTGGGTCGATGTGAAGGTTTCATGCGCCCTAGGCGAGACTCCAAATTTGCGCCAGGGTTTAATGCAACCTAATTGAGACTTAAGCTTGATCTTTAAAATAATTCTCCTGAAAGGTCAGTCCTTCGCCACCCCACCTTGAGGTATGCCTAGTTTGGGCTGATAGGTAGCACCGTCCCTAGCCTTATGAATTTGAAAACTGAAACCACTTTTATAACATACCGTTACATACTAGCTCTGAGATATGACCAGTGGAGATAATCTGAGCTTTATAACGTAGACCTATCCAATACAGACATTGGAAAAGCGCTGAATTTGAGTTTCGAGTGAGTCTGGAAGTAAATGTTCAATAGCAGTCTCTGTCTGTCTATCTGTCTGTCTGTCTCTCACTCTCTCTCTCTCTCTCTCTCTCTCTCTCTCTATATATATATATATATATATATATATATATATATATATATATATATATATTCTGCATATAGAGCTTATTATAGAATTGAACAATACAATAGATCTAGCATTTGCAATATATAAGATTAATACTTTGGTGTCATAAATTCCAAAACTTTTGTAGCGAAAGGAAAAATAATAAGCCTCCTTCCCCTGCTTCAAATCATTTTATCAAATCACTTCAAAGTAGGTAACTTATTACTTCTACGAACGATCGAGATCCCTATGGGTATCGATCCCGCGCCATTATGCGCTAATATATACTTATATAAACACGAATATAATTTTTTTTTTTTTGTTTTGTTAATTCAAAATGATATCAAGAGGAGACACAAGTTTGATGGATCTAAACACTACAAATATTGCTGCTTAAACGATAGAAGTTAATTCGAAAAAACACTATAGGAATATATACCCTAAAGATCTTGAACTTAATCCAGAACGCATAGGAACACATGCAACATTCCTCGATCTAGATATCAAGATCGGAAACGAAATATACAAATGAACTATTCAATCACCGAGAACCATTTCCATTCCCTATAGTTTGCATGACACAGAAAAGTGTCGACATTCTACCATACGTATTTTGTGGAACTATATAATTAGAATAGTCAAGAATATCGCGGGTAACCATAGAAAAGCGTAGATTTAGTCATCAGAATGGTTGAACAAGGTGGAGATATGCGTAAAATATTTAGAAAATTCACAAAAGCAAAACATTTAGATAATACTTGATAAAACAACGGGAGATAGAAATGAAAAATTCAACATGATAACAATAGAGATGAAATGAAATGAGGATTTCTACACCACTTTATTCCGATACCAAGCAAGCAGAGTTAAATAGCAGTTTATCTTTCAAAATAACTTGAGATATTTCCATGTGTTTATGTATTCGAATGTGGATGCAAGTGGGTGTATGTGGATCCCATACGGGTGTAGCATAATAATATGTATTTGTGTTTGTATAAAAATATTTGTACATTAGGTATTTAGTCGGAGTTGAAGTGGCTGTACGTGGGAGAGCATATGGAGATACATTTCCGTGTCTTTGTATGTACGGATTTGAGTGTGTATTTGTTAAGGAGTGTGTGTATATCGTATAAGGGTGCAGCTTGATGACATGTATGTGTATTTAAGGAGTGTGTGTATATCGTATAAGGGTGCAGCTTGATGACATGTATGTAAAGAGTAAGCAGAGTTGAATAGCATTTTATCTTTTAAAATGACTAAGGATATTTCCGTATGTTTATATAAACGGATGGGGATGTTAATGTAAATGTGAGTGTATATAAGGATATAGAATCATGATATGTATTTATATCCATATTAAGATATATGAGCGTATAGGTAAGATACGTAGAGGAATGTGAGGTGGGTGTATATGCATGTGAGAGATTGTGTAAAGACATATTTCTGCGTGTGTACGAATTTGAGTGTGTCTTTATTTATGGATGTGCGTTTTCAATTTTAACAATAGATTCAAGAAATTTAATCTATGGTTAAAACATTAAGGTTACGTATTAAACAGAAATGCGTACGGTATCACGATATCTGATTCACAAATTAAACGACATCCTTTTAGCATACAATATAAAACATTGGTTCTAAATAGTAAAATGAATTTATGTACTAATCTAAATAACAAAAGAAACATCAGATGACACAAAATCTATGTATCACAAATTATGATAAGACTATAAATCTAAAAGTAACATATATGTAGGGAGGTTCAGTCCGATCAACCCAGAGAGGGGATGCTATAATCAAATACCAATTCTAGTTTTTAATATCCCTGAAACTGGTCCATGATAGAACAGTTTTGACCCCACAATAAAATTGAGAGTATAACATTAGGATCCATCAAATTCTATATAAAACAGGAAAACTCTCAATACACAACATAAACAGCGATCGGGATGTAACTGACTTGCATGATATAACTCCATAAGATGATTTGATACGATACGAGATTTCAATAAAAGAAAATTTATTTTTCAGCGTTAACCGGCAAAGTTTCAATTTTATGTGTGTATGTTTATGTATTTGTATCTTGATACGTGTTGGCATATTTCTTCTGTGAGCGTGTATGTTTGTACATACGTGTATTTTTTCAATTACTCTACATGTTCATGTGTGTGTGGGGGGACATTCATACGCGACTTTAATCTTCACGAAAACCACAAGGAAATACACAAGCAGAACTCATAAAAAGACCCGAGAATAAAAAAGACACAGCACATCTAATTACACATTATCACGAGCAATAATTGTCGTATTAGGAGAGCAATGTTGCTGCCGAGGGTTTAATCTTGTCAAAGGAGGTGGCGGTAGTATGACAATATCTTTCTCCGTCGAGGGAGCTTGAAAATCACGATGCATCTAGATTCTCCCTACCCCCAGGATAGGAGATGTCCATATCTCATCTCCAGTGACGGGTGTATTGTTCTTCTCCTCCTTAAGACTGCCGTCAGTCCATCTATAAGATCTAGCCGCGGGGTGGTCCTGTGCCCAAAATCACGTATTATTTACAAAGGCCGTCAGAGGCGAGCTCATTTACCAGCCTGGAAAAAAAACAAAAAAAAAAACATGATTGGGTGCTTCTGGGAGAGAAGAGCATTACATGAGATTAACTATTTTATCATAGTTATTATCGGTGAATGTCTGACAGTGTTGATATGTAGGAAAAAATTGAAATCGGCTATGTGTGAGTGTCGTCGTACATTTTGACACTGAAAACGGGAGACTTCAGAAAAACAGGGAGATTATGATAGAGTTGAACTGATTGAGGCAGATGGTAGAATAGATAAAGAGACAGACAAATATCTGTAGCAGGCTTGTTTATATATATATATATATATATATATATATATATATATATATATATATGGAGAGAGAGAGAGAGGAATAGATGTGTGTGAAATAACTTTCCGTTATTGCGTAGAATGTGTATGACTTGGCCTAGACAGCGTAAATAGAAACAGTTGAACATTTAAAAGAAATAGAGTTCTAGGAATCGAATCTGTTTTACTGATAAAATAGCTGCTGTAATGTAGCGTTGCTCTTGCCAATAAGTTAAACAGCCCGGTGGAAAAGCAAAGGCCCAAATAACTGCTTCGTCCCCACGTTCTCATTTTTGTTTATTCACTGTCCATATCTACTCTATTGTTTCTCAACGCGGACAATTATATTGAAATGGATATGTAATCCGACAGAATAATTCTTTTTACGCTGTCTAGGCCAAGTGACACATTCTCCGTATAATGTCGGGGGATCATTTAAAATTTTATACTTCATATATTTTTAGATACTTAAGCTTATATATAAATATTATTGTGACATCCACGGACAGCTGTTTCGGTGTATTACATCTCTTCAGTGTGGCTATAGACTTTATCCCATCCAGTACTGCGAGGCAAAATTAAAACCCTAACATCGGACCCGGAGGCCGATATCCTACCTCTGGACTACGGAACTGGGTGGTCAGAAAGGCTGAATTTAAGCGATATAATCATTTTTACGCAGAAACTCCTCATCCACCAGAGAGATCTATTCCTATGGAAGAGTATCAAGTGGCCTTGATTAACCCCAGCTGATGTTGTTTGATTGCTTAAAGAGACGAAAGATCTAATGATCCCAGGAAGTATCACTAGACACAATATATCTTGGTGCCTCACAAGGTGATGTAGGTGAAAAGATTATAACCTACTTTGTCAATCTATCTATCTATCAGTTTGGCAGTTGTACGTATATAGAGTATCAAACTGAGCTGATTATTCCAAATTTCACATTCTGACGGCTAAATAAGTTGAAGGAAAACTTTAACCACAGTGTTCGTTCAAATAATCTCGACTGAGTGAAACTAATTTCAATATCATATGTATTCATTTGCTCCAATCATATGTATTGACTCCTTCAAGAATTAGGGGAAAAAAACGAAATATATGACTTTTCATCATTGTATATATTTACTATTATCCCCCATATATATATATATATATATATATATATATATATATATATATATATATATATATATATATATATATATATATATATATATCCTCTTATCTGGGTGCCTTTCTAATACCAAAGTTACGGGGGAATTCAGCTCTAATTTGCGTTAACAACTGAAGAATAAGAATATTAAATCTTGAGAGGAAGTGGTAGTTGATCGATACTGGCGTGGAGCCATAAAGATACAGCGATCCTGTTTTTAATCCCCTCCCCCTGAAAAGGTGGAATGGAAAACAGATGAAGATCTTTTCCAGAAAAATTCACTCATAATTTACTTTTGCGAACAGTTGAGGAAACTGTATCATTTTTTTCTTTTTGATAAAACTTTCCTCGAAATTTAAATTTGGACGATTAATTTTTGAATTGGTTGTACGAATATATGCGTGGACGAAGGAATTTTAGTTTGGGGAAAAGAAAGAAGAGGAAGGGGGAGAAATTTGGATGACTCGGGTGGCATACGCAGGATGGGTGGATGCTGGGACCAAGTAAGAGAAATTTAATTTCCATAGTATCAATGTTACTTTTTAGAGCTGTGAGCTTTACAGACTATCCATCTCCCACCTCTCTCTCTATATATATATCTATATCTATATCTATATCTATATCTATCTATCTATCTATATCTATCTATCTATCTATCTATCTATATCTATCTATCTATCTATCTATATATATATATATATATATATATATATATATATATATATATATATATATGTACGAATGGTTGTAAGGACGGGGTCGGCTGTGCATACGTCGCACTTCGCCTTAAAAAACCCTTGGCGCAGACCAGAGTTTTTTTCCGCGTACAGATGTCGATTAAAGCCGATTCGCTGCGGAAAACCATCACAAAAATTTTTATTTGCGAAATCAAGCCATTCATATAAATAGGGAGAGGGTAGGATGGGAGGCAGTGAGATAGATGGTTGCCAAAAAGATGGATAGGGAGAGATGAGAGAAGGTACGTATATCTGGAGCAGCTGAGGCAAACTGATATATAAATAGAAAGCCGTTCCTCGCATAAATGAACCACCATAGCACGTGTATGTACCAGAATTGATTATCTGAAAAAATATCTAAATTTAGCTCTAAATAGATCCTTTATCTGAAATTATCTAAAAATAAAGTACCAGCATAGAATGACCATAGAGACCCAAGAAGAACCTTTTTGAATAACAAAAAACGTTTTTGATGGTGCCAAATGACACACGCACACACGCACGCACATACACTCTGACTCAGACGAGCAAAGGGGGGAGAATATGTGGTCTTCTCCGCTAGTTGGTCGGGTGGGTCATTTGTGGGGCTACGGTGATTCGATACTGAGCATAGATAGCGAGAGGGAAAATAAGCCTGGACAGGTTGACTTATGTCAAACAATAAACTAAAGGAAATATGGAAATGCTCTAATTGATAGTATGATTTATGTTCTCTTGTAATGAACAGTGAGAGTTTCTAGGTTTGTTGTCTGTAACACTGAACTCTTCCGCTGGAAGGGTTTAACATTTTGCTGAAAAATATTCCGATTTCCTATCCACTGTTTCAAATTATGCACCTTTCCTGGTAAACAAATTCGGTATTTTTTTTTTTTTCCTAAATACACTTGTTTGTGGGAACGATCTTCATTGGATATTTCAGTAGATATTGTCTGGTAACAACACGTGTTGTTATTATACTTATAAAACGAGCAGTGTGGCCTTTTCGTTTTTCTGTTTGTAACACTGGACTCTTCCACAGAGGGGTAAGAACGATTGCTGATTAAAAAAAAAATACCTACCCACCATTCGAAACTTTTCAGGTGAAACAAGTATATCATTTTTTCCTTCAAAAATGTTTTGTTCGGACGATCCAGTGTTTTTTTCGTGTCTTTGATGTCAAGGCAACGTTTCGGCCGATTCATTCAACAGCCTTCTTCGCATGTAATATGTAATTGTAAAAAAGTAAGGAACGAGCTATACCGCACGCTTTTTTAATAATAGAATAACTTATTTTACAATCGTTGCTGCTATCGTTTGAATTTCTCTTTGATACATTTTTTACTTTGCGCTACCGGAAAAAGAGACTGAAAAAAAACTTTCTTTCCTTACGGATATTTCATATTACGTCTGGTGAAGGCCGTTGAATGAATTGGCCAAATGTCCTGTTAATGAGTATATCAGTTATGCAGGTATTTAAAGATGTCCAAGGGAGCTGACTGCCCCTGTCCAGTACATTTGCAGGTCAGACACAGACAAGGTGTTGCACCTGTTAGCCCCCATCTGACACCTGGAAGGAAGGGGTAAGAAACGATTGAACGAAGGTCGATCTGACGGCACTGCTGTTCTGGGCAGAAGAGGATTCAAATGACACTAGATCTTGAGGAGTTGGCCTTTAGAAATGGCCATCAGAGACTTTGTCGGCTGTGTGTGTGGGAGTAAGGTATACAGGAAATGACATGGGCCATCGATAACACTGTTTTGGGGCGAATCTTTCAAGCGTAGCGATTTCAATCCTCACTTGGAGAAGGCTTTGTGCTAAACTATGCTGCATATCAATAATACTGACAACAGGTCTGGTTATTTACTCAATGCAAACCGTCATGTGACCGATATGTTTCGTCAGCAGGCTGTGTTAGGGTGATCTATTCAAATTTGGAAAACAGGTGATCTATGAATGAATTGCTTCTCTTGTCCTTTGGTGAGCACCAAAAAATGCTGCCGGACATAAACTGGGACCAATTTAACATATACTCATATTATAAATTGAATCTACATGGCCAGCCAGATCAGCCTAAAACTGAAGAAATCTATGTTGACAGTTTTGGCGACAGTTTTCATTGACAGTTTTTCAAATAACAATGTATGCCGAAATAAGGATATTAGTGATAGCTCAACTTGTGTTATTTTCCTAATCAGAAGCACAGGCAGATCTAGACTTTGGACCTTCGAATGGATCTTAGTATCAGGTAAGTAATTAATACATTATTCTTTAAAATCAGTTGTTTATTACGTCATTAGAACATGAATTAAATACTTTTCGATTATGGCAGTTACGACCCATGCTAATTGTTATGTGCGTGGATTAATCGCTAATTTATTTACTCATCAACAATATCAGCGATCAGATCTTGCGAAAGGCAGTTGTTTTTTTCCTGCGATTAACCCCGTAATGAAAGACCTAAATTTATTGTATATTGCACAGATCATGCACCGAATACATCGGCTCCATAGCTCAGTTGGTTAGAGCGCCAGTCTAGTAAACTGGAGGTCGAGGGTTCGAATCCCTCTGGAGCCTTGCCTGTATGTGAATTATTGCTTTTCATTCTTAGTCTGTATTATACATATTTTGTTTCACACTACATAAATGCCCTACTGATTTTAAAACATATTTTTGCTAAGGCCATGTTTATTGAATGGGTTATTAACTCGGAAAACGGAATCGGCGAACTGATTTCAAATTCCAGCCTCCGCTATATACTCCCACTCAACACTAATGACTTTGCAAAAGGCATGAATCCATTTCTCCCTGTACTATTGCCAGATATCTTGACAAAATATTTCGTGCCTGACGGGATAGTTGACTGAGGAGAGAGTTGATGTGTGAGAGCTTTAACAAACAACTCTTCCCTGATTAGCTAGTCCAGGTAATACCAGTTTAAAAGCTGTTGTCACCAAGGGTCCATAATGCAAGCAATGTGAAATGTCCTCATGGCTTGACAGAACTTAACGCAAACATGATGTGTATGAAAAACTTGACGAAGATTAACAGGAAATTTACCCGACAAGTAATTTGGTTTCACTTAATAATTTTTAGTACAGTGATAATTTCAACCCCTTATAGTTCCGAGACATTATAACCCATTTTGATTTCACAACATACTTTCATCTATTCATACTTATCCTTCCAACTTACTCTTACTCTGTTGGACGCCGAATGGTGTAAATGAGGCAGCTAATCTTTTCCAAATCATTCCTATATTAAAACAGATCATTAAATTATAGAAATATTTTGTTAAAAAAAATTATCATTATCATTTGTTTTGTATAAAACGAATTCCCAAAGGGAACAATTAAAATTCAATTATGATAACGTTTAAATAAGAAAATAGGATATTGACAGATAAGGGTTTTTTTTTCGGCTTACACCGGCTTGCAAATTCGCCAGGGAGCCGACTGCTACGATCACGACGATTTTCGTACGTACACATCGCCGTACTGCAATGGTTAGCTGGCCTAGCAGACAGTTACAAGTATAATGGATTGATCCTTACAGAGTGACCCTCCCATGCAGCCTCATTCCCGACCGAGCCAAACTTATCATATACCGATAGTTATTTTCGAATTTAGTTTTTTTTTATTCCCCCCCACCCCATTCTTATCGTTTTTATCAGTTATTCTTAACGACGATAGTTGAAAGGAGGTTTACACACACACACAGACACATATATATATATATATATATATATATATATATATATATATATATATATATATATATATATATATACATATATATATACATATATATATATATAAATATATATATATATATATTTATTAAAGAATAGATATACAATCCGAATGATTATAATGTGCTATATTATACGTAACTCTTCTTGAATGATTTTTCCGTTATTACACAGTGAATGTATCATTAGTTTTAGGTTGCATTGATAGAATAGATAATTAAAGAAAATGCTGCTACAGGAATTGAACCTAAAACCGATCATGTTGACGCTTCAACGTAGCGTTGCTCTTACCACTGACCAAAACAGCTGGCAATGTCAAGGCCAAAATAACTGTTTCAACTCCAAATTTTCATTTTGTTCATGTCGTATTGTACATGTATTACTTAATAACAGTACTGTCAGCGTTGAGAAGCAAATAAAGAAGATAAGGACAGTGAATGAACAGAACGCGAATTTTGAGTTAAAGCAATTATTCGGGTATTATTACTGGCGGCTGTTTGGTCCAATAGTTGGAGCAACGCTTCATTACAAGGACTACTTTCTCGGTTGCAGGTTTGTTTCCTGCAACAGCTGCAGGAATTTCTCTAATTGTTCATTCAATGCATGCTGTCTACGCCAAATGATACCTTCACTGCGTAATAACAATATAATACTAGAGTTTCAAACTAATTCAACGCATTTATAGATATAGTGTGTGCAACACTTCTATTTCAGATAGCGCACAGATACTAAACTCTGATCTTGGGCAAAAGCAACAGCAACTCATTGATACGATACAACGATCTAATCCTAGGGAAGGAAAACAAAAACTATGAACCAAAGTGAGATGGAAAACCGTATGCAACATATCAACTAATTTAGGTTAGTATTTATGCTAGTATTACTAAGAGGTAGAAAAATTAGCTGGAGAATCCGGGCATCGATCCCGGTACCTCTCGCATGCTAAGCGAGCGCTCTACCATCTGAGCTAATTCCCCACCTCCTACTACATATGTTGTTTTATAAAGCATTGTCAAAACAATGTGTAGACATTTGTACAGTCAGCAGTTCTGATCAGCAGGTGCGAAAGCAAATCAAAAGGTTATCAGTGACAACAACCCTTGACCCTTTTTGTGGTAAGTAGTGAAACTCAACACTAGCAACACGATATCAAGTACTTGGCGCTGACATACACTTAATAGCAACAAAAAGGCCAAAAGATAAACAATTAGTGCTTCTCTCCCACGACCGACGCCCCCGCAAGTGCCTTTGATGGCCTATCTAGCACCTAAGGCTGTTTATCTGAAGAGACCTCGGTTGATACAAGTACGTCTTTATTATTTGTTCTTTTACCTACCTCCGGGGTAGAGGTCTTCTTGACATACCGTGCAAAAACTTTTTATTGCATGTTTTATTTATTTATTTATTTTTCTATCAATCTTTAATGAGCTTAGCTTAGTAAAGACGGCATAAAGGCCAGGCAAGCAGGAGGGAAACGTGGATGAGAAGATTGTGTTACGCCATCTTCCTAGTAAGAAAGATCTACCGGATTACCTGCTTCGAAGATCAGCATTAACATCCAAGCCTCTATCTGGGCTCCAACACCGACATTTGGCACCGACGGCAGATATATAGCTATTTTAGCCAAGGAGCATATCAATGTGTGTGTGCTTTGGAATTCAATCCAACTGACTGTCTGTTACAATAAGTATTAAATGTACTCTAAAACAAAGATGAAGAAACGATATATATATATATATATATATATATATATATATATATATATATATATATATATATATATATATATATATATATATATATATATATATATATATATATATATATATGCGTGTGTGTGTGAATGAATGGCTTGGCTTCGCGAACGAAGATTTTCGGATTGTTTTTCCAATATCTTGGACGGCAGGGCCTGTACGCTGTGAAGTTACAAGGTGAAGTGCGTTGGTTTCCATCCTATGGTCCATCAAGATGGCACAGATATGAGCGACAGAAGTTTCTTTCTCCTGGGCTAGCTGGCCGTAAAGGTCAACTACCTCCTCGCTCTATTTTGCGATCGTTGGTATAAATATTTACATTTATACGTGTGTATCTATCTAAGTGCGCTATCTCGAACTCTGGTTCGCCAAGGGTGTTATCAACTCAGTCAGTAGATCAGAGTTGCGTTAAGACTGCTTCCTGGCGGATGCAGGTTCGAGTCATGACATTCATTTTCTTTATTCATTCAAGTGGTCGGCATTCCAATTTGCTACTCGATAAATTCCGGTGTCGGACGAAATATGCATCGTAATAAAATGTCTTTACAATTATCACATTCTGTCGGACAAAAACAGTCCAAGCAACTGATATACATATTGTCCGCTAATGGGGAACATATATATATATATATATATATATATATATATATATATATATATATATATGTGTGTGTGTGTGTGTGTGTGTAAATATTTATGCCTACGACCACAGAGTAGAGAGACGGACGGTTCAAGTGCGCTCCTTCAAACTTCAACTTAACAATAGTGTTGTCAGTTCATTCGGTAGAGCAGAGTCAAGTTGAGACTTTTTGCTGGATTAGGTTAAGAGTCCTGCAAAACAACCATTTCCTTTATTCATAAACGTAGTCGGCAGTTCGATTTGCTACTTGGTCAGCTCTGGTGCCGGACGAAACACGTTTCCTCATAAAATGTTTTTACAATTATTATATAAATGTATTATACAGAAATGGATATATAATCAGACAGAATGATTATAAATTCGTTATCTTTATTTGAACCGACATCTCACTTTTACTACGAACGCAGGTTCGATTCCTGTACCATTTCTTCAATTGTTTATTCTATCCGCGCTATCTGGGCCAACTGGCATATTCACCGTGTAAAAATGTGATGTCAGCTCAAAGAATTTCAAATAAAAATAACGCATTTGTAATTATATATATATATATATATATATATATATATATATATATATATATATATATATATATATATATATATATATATATATGCATTGAATTTAATACACAGTATGGAAGCAGATCGTATCTATTTCCGTTACATGTTTCAGATATTGTTTTCTTTCTTTCCAAACGTCAAATGGGGAGAATGATGAAATGTTGCGATTAACAGGGTTTGGGGCGGAGAGGTTATGGCTATTATTGTTATTCTTCTAAATTATATTTTGGCAGAAAAAGAGAAAATGCGCTTGTGTCAAAGTTTAAATCACTTGCGAAGGAGAATGGGAAATAAGAAGAGTTGTATGTGTGTGTGTGTGTGTGTGTGTGTGTGTCAAGACGATGTTGGTTGCACATTTGAGGCACTTTTTATTTATTTATTCCGTTTTTTTTTTTTTATTTCCTGATGCATTTATGTTTACTCTCATCGCTGTCCACATGATATATCCAAAAGTACTCAATGAATTCTAATGCCATAATCTAGAAGGGTCGGCAATAGAGTACGGAAAAAAATGGTTAAATCTTTTGAGCAGATCAATGTACAATTACCTCCCCTACTTTGTATGCCCAAACCACATAATATAAGTACAATTTCATGATTATCAACACGATATTCCAAAAGGGCTCAATGAATCTCAAAGATATTTGGTGTAAGGATAAGAAATAGCCTATGGAAGAACTGATTGAACTTTGAGGGGAACCCATGCGCAATTACTTCCATTGACAATGGTGTTGGCAGAGGTATGGGCTCTCTGAGTGCTTTTTAGTTCACAGAGCAATATAAACGAAGATTCATATCTTACTTTTTTTAACCATGACCCGAAAACACTTCCTTAAAATTCATATATATATATACATAACTGAAATATACATACATATACATAAGTACAGTTTGTATCTATATAATTCATATACATATGTGTGTGTGTGCATGCGTGTATGCGTGTTTGTGTAAAAACCTATAAACGAATGAGCACAATATTCACACATGTATGTTTTCTCTCTCTTACAACGTATACATCACTTTTCTTTAAATTGTCCATTTACTGACATTTTCAAACCCATATATATATATATATATATATATATATATATATGCTCATACACACACACACATACAAATATATTTATATATATATACACGCATATAGAGAAAAAGGCACACACACACATACATATATATATATATATATATTTATATATATGTACAGATACAGATTCACATATTGTGAACATATATATAAACAGTACATGTATACAATACATAATACATATTCACATACATATATATATATGTATATATATACACATGCAGATGTATACATATATAGATACACATGTATACATACAAATATATATATATATACACATATATACGTATACAAATGTATGCGCACATAATATATATATATATATATATATATATATATATATATATATATATAGTATTGCGTTCCATTCTTCCAGTGAGCAGTAAACAGACAAAAAAGGAAATGAAAAATAACGCAGAGAAAAAGATTAGTAAAGCTGAAAATCGAAGAATGGATGTAATAAAGAAAAATGTATATCATTTTTATTTCGTGAATCCAAAGGAATTCCTTCTTTTCTCGTTGGCTCCATATCTGGTCGATGACGCGAGCGAGAAAGAACGAGGAAGAACGCTGGCTCGGCAACCTTGATAAGAAGTAGCATCATAAATAACAACATCTGTTTCGAAATAGAACTTCCACGTATTTCCTGACTTTTTTTCTTTCATAAATTCCGGCTTTTTTTTTACTTTCGTCACTTCCACAATGCTTATTCCTGTTTATTTGTTTAAAAGTATTAATATGAAGTAAAGGCTTAGCCTATGGAGCCAAGCCATATATATATATATATATATATATATATATATATATATATATATATATATATATATATATATATATACACACACACACACACGTGTGTGTGTGTGTGTGTATTGTCCGTAAGCAAGACAAATTGACAAAAAAAGTTGTTTAGGATAAGTTTGTCCGTTGTTTTTAATGCACGAATGGAAAACTGTTGCCTTAACATCGTGTAAATATGATGTGCGAATGAAACATTTAATTGCGATAAAAATATTTCTTGATATTTGGAGGTTGAATATCATTTTAAAAGATTATGATAGTATTATATATGTATAAGACAATCATCATACCAAAACCCGATATTGTAGGGGATATTTTATTCGCAGAGTAATATGTGGAGTAACAGGTGGTACGATACGACTTGTTATGGAAAAAATCTTGAGACAGTCAAGAAAATAACCCCAAAAATCAAGTGGTTAATTAAAGGATTTTTCAGTCGTCTTGGATTTTTTTAGTTTATTTTTCTTTCTTTTTTTTTTTTCTTTTTCTTCTTACAACACAAATTTGCTGCCTCAAGGTTTTATTTGCACTTGCTTGAAGGCTGGGTGTGTAGCATCAAATAATGTCATGCCTACAGGGTACGGTAAAGTTGGTAATAGGCCCAGGCTAGGTGGTAAGTGTGAGCCTCATTTCAAACTACTCATTAAGTGTTTCTGAATCAATGTTAAATACATATTAATTATATATTGGTATATACACGTACATGTTATCTTTACAAGTGGTGGGAAAGAATGAATAAAGAACAGAAACCGGAGGTCAATACTAACTGGCCCACAACTCGCTACTTATGAAATTTTGTGAATCTCTAGTCAACTGCTTGAATTGACATTATTTTCATTCCGTATCAACAATAACAAGAATAATCCTCACCTAATTCAGGGAAGTAAAATTTTTATTGTTTAGCTGTCCCGTCACATTGGACCAAACCTGTATATGAAATTTACATCTCCCTACCGTAATTTGAAATCAACACTAAGCAACAGACATGTGGCTCTCTTACCAACTGAGTCGAACCAATGTCTTTATATCTACGAAAATAAAAGAATATATTTAATTTAAGAAATAAATTTAATTTAATAATAAAAAAAATGCATTTGTTAGGTGTATCTATACATCTCTATTAGACGCTCTTCGGTCGGTCCGAGTCATGTTAAATTACTGAAATAGGACGGAGTGGAGAAGTGAGATGTCATTAGAAGATATGTCATTGAAAAGTGTGACGCCATTAAAAGAACACTTTCCGATCAACTTTTTCACTATCTGCTAATGATGTAATGAAGGAATAATTGTATTGAAAAAAAGCAAACAAGAAAAGAAAAAAGCCAAAAATATCCATTTACGATTTCAATGGAAAATAATACTTACAAAATATTTCCATATTGCAATACTTTACAAGCATGAGAATCAATTGACTCAAAGAAAGAGTGTTTAGAAGACCACAAGTCGTAGATACAACCTTGAACTTATAGTTCTCGTTTTAGAGTTTTTAATTTATTGCATATATATATATATATATATATATATATATATATATATATATATATATATATATATATTTATATTATACGAAAGTTGCTGTCATCATCTTCAGTCTGAATCGAAGTTAGAGTGGAGTTTAGCCCTGCAGCAGGCAGGCTTGTCTCCAATATGAATCGCTGAATCGGTGTCGCGTGAGTCTTCTGTCGGTTGGGCAAAGCAAAATCCAATTCTGGCCATGAATGGACTACAAGTTAGCTCTTAGAAAATTCTGAAAGCTCTTAAACTTTCCACTTGACCCCGGTCAAGGGTTTTCGGAAGATAGGGAGGGGGCTTTGCCTGCTTGTGGCTCCTTAGATGTCAGCGATACTACTGGTTGAAGGAAAGCTTTGTAAAAGACATCTGCACTAGTTATGCATGAAGAGTTGCAATGTGTGGTAAGCTCTGAGGATGAATTTGCATAATTGTTGAAGAGGAGAAGAACAGTTGCCGAGAGTAATGGGGGAACAGTATTATTAGGAGGAGGAGGAAAAAATTGAAGAGGGTAGAGGGTGAGTTGAAGACGGAAAAGAAGAAAAGAACGGGTAAATTTGCGTCGAAAAAGAAGGAAAATAGGTACAAGGAAACAGACAGGGAGGGGGATCCGGTAGCCCGAAAGAAAGAAAAAGAGGAAGAAGGCTGTACAGAAAGACCAGAGGGGAAAGGCAGCAATGGAAGAAGACTGAGCGTTACAATTGAAAGCTGATGGGAACTGTCCAATGAAATTTATTCATTTCTATTTTCAAATATTTTGATTTGATTTTTGAATAAAACGTTTGTTAAAGATATTTTAAGTGAGCGCATGTGAACTACACTTGTGTATGATTTTGAATACTACTCATATACATGAGTGCATGTTTCAAGGAATGATAGAAACATCTCAAGTAGATCTATTTGACCAAAAGGATAGATTATGCGTGGTCGCTTGGAACCCCGGCAGTGTCCTAAAGATACCAGTCTCAGCCACTTAATTAAGAAAACATTCAGAGAAGGAAAGTGAAAAGGGACTGGAAAAAGATACGAGGATTTTAACTGGGGAAGTAAAAAAAAAGATAGAGAGTGAATTTAGTAGCGTGAGAATCGGAAGAAAGCTAGGCGAAAATAGAAGAAAAAGGGGTAGATTATTATTTAGTTCTAGTATTCGGTAAAAGAAGAGGGTATAGGATAATCTCGTGAAAGTCATAGAAGGAAAGACTCTCGTCTCTTAGTTAAAGGAACCGAGGTTGTTTAGGAAGAGAGAAGAGTTGTGTGGGATAGATACTCGGGTGGCCACGGGCCGCTGGCCCACGGCAGTTGAAGGTTTGATCAACCACTCGATTCCATCTCACTCTCTCGACATACATCATCATTTCTCTCTCTCTCTCTGTCTCTGTCTCTCTCTGTCTCTGTCTCTCTGTCTCTCTGTCTCTCTCTGTCTGTCTGTCTGTCTCTCTCTCTCTCTCTCTCTCTCTGTTTTCCTCTATGTGACTGAGAATTCTGTTTGGTCTTCAAGCGAAGAGTACGCTATGTATTTTCGGTCGAAATTTCGATTTCTGATTTTGAATCCCGAGACAAGTATTGCATTTTCCCTCCCTGACTAAAACTGGGACGCACAGGCTATGAGCAGCATATTGCAACATAGGACATCAAGGGGCAGGGATGAAAGGGAGTGAACAAGGGAGGAGAGAAGTAGAAGAGTATTACAAAGGAAATGAAGAAGAGGAAGGGCCAAAGAAGTAGAGGAGCAGAAAGAGGAGAAGGGAAAGAAATGAGTGTAACTCACCAAAAACAAAGGGAGCAAGGAAGAAAGCAATAGGGAGAGAGGACAAAAAGGGGAAAAAAGAATAGGTAAATAAGACGAAACATTTCAAGTGAGATGCAAAAGCATTGTGAAGGTAACAAAACAGTATCCCAAAGTGTGAGTGGCCCAACAGTTACGAATATGCACAATGAAATTTCTGAGGTGATTTCAAACTCTGACAGTGTGCATTCACATCGTACTAATCCCTTTAGTCTTAGTGCCCCAGTGCAGTCATTACCGCCCTTCCCCGCCATTTATGGGTAAAAGGAGGGGTATGTTAGGCTATCTACCCATGGATGTCCACTAATCCAGGAGATAGGCGATTCTGATTCCAAACCAGAAAATGGACCCTCTTAAGGAGGCTGGATACCAAATTTGATTTCCTTTCAGCAGTTCTTTGCAACCAAATAATGCCAAACGTGTCGTGCTGAACTTTTCTTCGGACTACAGCAGCGAAGTTGAGAGGGAAATTCTGTAAACAAGGCATCCCAGGATCTCCATACGCTTTGCCCAGACTTGTGCCCTTATTGTTTCTTTGTCTACGAGACCGAAAAGGGCCCCCTTTTATATATAAATATCGCTAATGTGTGAGGTAGTATAAGAGAGAACGGAATGAGTGACCCAATTTCGACTGAAGCAGCTAAGATTCACTTCATAGAAATCCCTTTTGAAAAAAATATGAATTTGCTTCTCTCACCCCCCCCCCCCTCGTCAGCTATTTTGACAATGTGCTCCGTTATTGGCATTCCACGACCATTGACGGTGAAGACTTTGTGAGGCAAACCATTCTTCTATAAGAGGCAAGTCAGATAATGATCGTACGGCCCCATGTGGGACTATGATAGATAACGACCTACTCTAGACCAGGGGTAAGGAAACAGAGATGAATTACACCAAATGGGGTGAAATTAAAATCTAATCGTAATGAGTGCGGAGAAGAAAATGTCTCATTAGTCACTCAATAAAAACACCGTCATGTAACCAACATCTTTTGACAACATTCTGTGTTTCGGGGTGATCAATCGGAAAATTGAAAAAATGGGGTGATCAATTAAAAGTACTTTCTCGCATTTGGTTTGGCAATGACCTCGAAGAATGTCTGGGGAAAAAATCAAGCGATAAACCTGCTGAAAGCAAACTAAAGATCTATCTAACTTGAATTTATCATAGGGAGGTCAGTCACGGAAGGAATATATTCGAAAAATAACCAGATCGCTACCGTTTCGCTGTAATCAATCGAGATTTTCTTTCCGTGAAACATTTTTATTAGATCATCGTAACTTGTTCCTTGATTGATTCTCCGTCTATTGCTGTTTTTTTTTAATTCCAAAGTATGGTAGTTAATGCTGTTTTGATGGACATTTTGACGAGCGAAGATTGCCTCTTTGCGCTGCACGCAAATAATCCACTAAGATACCTCGGTCTGTTAACCTCTCGTACGGGACTCTCAATGATAAAATAATGAAAATATCCGTTGATCTGAATTCTCCATGCTTTGTTCCCAATTACCTGACGTTACACTTCTGTCTCCTGGGTGAATTTTACTATGTTGCACAACGGAATTAATATTTCTCGAGTGAAATAATCGATGATAATTTAAACTAATAGAACTGCGTAACTGACAGTGAAAAATATAATGTATTAAGTATCGTCATAAACTTATTTGAAAAACTTGGATCTCAGAGTTTTGTGACTTTGAATCTTACTGCTCAAATCCAGCGTTGCCAATTTAGTTATTTTTTAATGTAAATTTGGCCTCTTTAGTTAAGACAGCCTGAGCGTCTGTAAACATGAACAGTAACTTGCGATGATATTGCTACTGCTATTACACTTGACCGAGGCCAATATTTTGATCGTAAAATTAACATATATATTGATTGATATAAGATTTGAAGCCAGAGGCAAGAATCGGAGTTTGTGGCTAAACAAGAAAAAAAGCTAAATCTAGTTTCGAAAGAGCTAAATTGGCGAACAAGCTTGAAACATGTTCTGCTGAACTAAACGTGTTCAACCGTTAGTCATGGGAATGATTACCTCGGAAAAAAAATGGGTCTTACGAGAAAATGAATATGAAATATGAATTCCCCCTCGTGATTTACCTACTTCCCACAAATTTATTCCCAGAAAATTGGCAAATATTGCCGTAAGAGGATTTTCTTTGTGCGTCATTTTCTCTTCTGGGCCATTGCCAACTCCCCACTAAAAACCTGTCGCTTCTCTTGAGCGGGGGGGGGGAGTTATAAAAAATAAACAAACGATTTTTCCTAAACACACTAAAGAAGTAAATGTTGAAACTTTCATTCTTCTAACTCTATTAGTGCAGTTTCCACACCCGATACATAGTCAGGCAACCAGACCAACTTGAAAACTAAAGAAACCCATGTTGATTGTTTATGTTGACAGCTTCTTTTGTCGTCTTTGTGATGTATGCATTGAATGTGACTGTCATCGCGTAGTTGATACTCTGGCGTTATAATTCCAGAGCAGAGCATTGACCAACCGTAGCCATCAGAGATGTTGGAGGGTTTATCTTTTATATATACATATGTGCACGTGTTCGTGTATCTGTTGGTGTCTACGGACTTGAGAATTGGCATTAGTACTCCTCTAGACTCATTCTATAAATGATTTTTCCGTTTTGGAGATTTAAAAAAAAGTTTTGGGGGTTTTCGCCTTATTCAGACATGTTTATTCATAACAATTAGATCCTCCACTATTTAGATGTTTCTAGATGTTTTTTGGGGTTTTTTTTTTTTGCTCTATTTTATTTTTTTTCCGGTGGAAAACGCCAATGATGTCATAAATGGAATTTATTCTGACCTTATTTATTCTTCGACGGAATTCTTCTACATAACTTCAAATTTTGACGCTGCAGTCATTCAATTATTGGCTGTGATAGCGAATTAATTTCAATTTGGGTGAGTGCAATTATTTCAATCAGTGATTTACTTTTTTACAGGTTGAGTTGTAAAATGGTTTACTTCGAAACGTGATCAATTTTGCATATGGAAGCCATAAAAATGCTGCTTCGTTTTGCCGTGAACTGGAAACGAAGTACAGAAATTCGTTGGTCTGCAAAGACAGCGGCCGAGTTAAGTTGTTACATCAAATCTGAAACAGCAGCAGTCTTCTAGAACCTGAAGTGTTGTTATTCTGAATGAAAAGCTTCGGTTATTTAATTATTTTTAATAATTTGGTATGCATGCTATTCTTATTTTGTACCACAGGTGCAACTTTCAAGTCTTTTAATAATTCTTGGCAAGGTGATGTGAGTGACAACACGTCCAGTACTTTCACAAATAGATCAGGCCGCCAAATAAGTAGTAATGCAATACATGCTGCAGCCGAAGCCGTGTGGACAATACTCATTCTTGGCCTTGTTTATTCTTCATTTCAGGAGAAATTAGGTAGTTTTTGCCTACTTCATAATCTGGGGTTAATAGTATCATTTAAAACAAAAAGATTTTGGTAATCCCCCTTCTCCGAAAGGTGTTCGATCCGTTGTCTGGACAGACCGTTATAAGTGTGTGGGAGCGCACCTTGTACATGTGAGTATATAGAGCTCCTTGCCGTAAGTTGTCCAGTTGTTAAACCATTTAGTCTTTTAAACGATTCCTCGTGAATTGGATCGTCAGTGGACACTCAAGACTTTTATGGCTCTGTGCTAACACGGGTTAATACCGTTTCGGAAGCGTTTGTCGTCAACCTTAGCATAATCTCGGTGTGTGGCAATATATGGACACCCATCAAACCAATAATTTTGTACATTACGATATGAACATTAAGTGGTTGAACTGATTCCAGTTCTGTAGACCCCTCATTTAAAAGAGTGGCCAATTTGATAACTCTTTTAATGGAAGATTATAATTCCGTCCAGTCAGTCCCATTATATCGACAACCTGAAGTTTGGTGAGTTCGATGATTAGAAACATTTTATTGGATAAGTTTATTCCAGGCACCAATCGAAAGCCTTATTTAACGGGAGTGTTGTGATGTTTATGTCCGCCACGCTTGTTTTGTGTCATTCATCTCTAATTGTTACAGATTTCCCATCTCTAAAATGTTGCAGTATTACAAGACGTAACTTCAAAAATAGAATGAATTGTACTCTAACTTGTGACCATACCCTTATTTTCGTTATATTTTCTTAAGAGCTTTCAGCTTTCAAGTCCTCCAACTCCAGAAACTTCAAGTGGCCAGTATCAGGAGTAGGTCGAACTTGACTCCCCGTGCCGTATTAATAACTACTAAATCCACGGGGGGAAAGAATGAGGGGTACACAGGTTTTCTCCGCTATCCAAAATCACAGTGTCCCTACAGAAGTATTTTGTAAGCCGAAATTATGTCAAGTAAGGAAGCAATCAAGGATTTCTACCCAATATATTCTTATTCATAGAAGGTCCCTCCAGCATATTCAATTAGTTTCAGTAGTCAACTCAGATTTTCCCTACGGGGGACTATAAAAGCTCTAGAGCTATTTTTCCTGAGTTCCAATCATTGTTTCTTTCGTAATTTGTTGGGGTTTTTTTTACGGTGCTATCCCGGCTCCCAAGATGGTTGGCCTTATAGGGCTACAGGACTCCAACAGCCCTGATTTTTACACATAGCATTCGTAGCAGGGGAAAGGGAAGTGGATTGATGCCCTTCTCAAAGACATTAGTGCGAAGTGTACGTGCACATGAAAGAATCATGCTAGGCCTCACTTGGAGAGATCACAAGACAGCACAGTACATCAAGGAAAAGACAAGAATCAGGAACATCATAGAATCCATCAACAATCTAAAAATGGCAGTGGGCTGGGCACGTTGCAAGAATGGCAGACAACTGATGGACATCACGACTCACATGGATCCTCCGAAATCACATGCGCAACCAAGGCCGGCAGAATATTAGATGGAGAGACAAGCTAGACAAATTCAGAAAGTACTGGCTCTGCGACGCCCATGATAGAGAATTGTTGCGAATCTTGGGGAAGGTCTATGTCCAACGACGGACGTTAAAAGACTGATGATGATGAACGTCTTAATCAGAGTTTAAACTTGGTCGTCGATTAACTGTTAGGGAATTCTCCCGTCCATAATGCTCTCAGAAGGCAACACATTTATGATAGTTCCAGGATATAAGAAAAAGCATTTTCCTAAGTA
>OY735210.1:43868028-43870528 GCA_963457665.1 Thysanoteuthis rhombus
CATCGTCAAGTCGAGGATTACGCACCGCAAAGGGAAAATAAAGACATACTCGAAATCAGCATGTCTCAAATAACCTACGGCACCCATTTTTATGGGGTCTGCGCTTCTATTCTCTGAAAACATCAGTCTAAAATGTTTTTGGATCCGCTTTTCTTTTCTCCAGAAATTTTATCAAAAATTGAGTTAGACCCATATATATATATATATATATATATATATATATATATATATATATATATATATATATCCCATCGTCCTAGTGTGTTTCTGTACTGCTTACTTGAATCTACTCATATGTGAGGGATTCAAATCCTTTTTCTTTAATTTTTTTTTTCTGTGTTATTTCGTAAGTTTCTATTTAAAGATTCATTTATTTTATAAAAACCGTTGGAGTTCAATAGCCGACAGGTTATAGTCGCACAAAATATAATCGATAAACCGAGGTTCAAACTCGTTTCTCGCCTTTCAATTTTACGTACTTGCAATCTATTTGACATTCCAACCTTCTGGAAATTTGTCAGTTTTGAGAATAAAAATTTGCCAAGGTTTTAGAGAGGGTTTTATTTGCGACCTGGCTATGAAGCTAAACTAGACTGTTACTTTTAATTTGTCATGGGAGACCGCAGACGTGATGTTTTACTTTCTCTCAGTACTTATGCAATTTTGGCAGCACGTAACCAATGCTTAAAGAAATCTGCGCGTGGATGTGTAGGTGTGAGTATAACTCGACAACTGGAAATTGGACGAATTTGATATTCGCCATATATATTAGTTAACACACAAGGCATTGCATTGTCGAGTTTCAAGTTGTTTCAGTCAGCAGTTCTCGAGAAATCAAGTAAAAAATAAATGAAAATTATGAATTGTAGATCTTTTATCTAAAATGATAGATCTAAATCTTGGTATAAAATAGCATTGCATTCATTGCTCAGCGATGGAGGCCGCCAAGAGATTCTTTCATCTTTCGGGCTTTTTGCTACATCATCAGCTTCTCAAATGTCATAAAGGAAGCATTAAGCTTGGTCGATTCGTGAATTGAAGATTGTTCATGAAGCATTGGTACACCTTCACTTGACCTCAGCAGAGACGTATGCTACTGCTGATGAGCTACCTTAGGTTAAGGACAGAAACATTGGACATTAATGATCCTTATGTTTGCTTCCAAGAGAAGAACAATTATAGTGAAAGCTAAATGCTTAAGAATTGATGATCGAATATCTGTGGCACTGGGCCCAATCACAGAGTTCCAAGAAGATGGTATGAATCAATCAGCCACATTTTCCTTTCGAAGCTGTATCAGTAATGCCTAGATTGATGAGTGCTGGCCGCGAGGCAGACATCTTGCTGCATCATGACACACACTTACGGAAATGGTCCCATTTTCTTTCAAGCTGCGAAAGTCAACTACGTCAGGTAGACGCTAGAAGAATGTTATGCAGACCAACTTGGATTATATTGTACTTGGCATTCGAGAAAATGTACTTAGAGTCAAACAGATAAATTCAGGTGTAACGATTTGGAGTATTTCTTGAGTTTGTCAGTGTAACATTTTTCTAGTGCACTCCCGTCAATGTACTTGAGATGAAAAAAAGTTGGAATCGAATCATTCTGCCACCAATTAGTTTCTGAAGAACAACGCGTTTGTTGTCAGAGGAAAGAATGAAACCACATTCAGGCCTTGCAGCAGACCATAAACTGAGAGACTGAAGTTGATGGTGGGGCAATTGGCTTTACACTTAGGGAAAGCTTTCAGCTACAATGGCAACTGAAAAGATATGTAACAGAAGAATCTGCAGAGAAATGCATCTCGAATCGAGACAAGAAGGAACAGTGAAGAAAGTGGGGATGACAAGGGATGCAGCCAATGTATCTGAAGGAGGAAGTTTCGTCGCGAACCACTTCCAGAATCCATTTGATCTCACTGAAGTTCCAGAATGAATATCGTTAGTGGCAAAGTGGCTCCAGCTGCTGCCGAGGAATCACTTCGTTCGCTGCTAGTGTGGGGAACGACTGCACATGAAAAGCTCGTCATTGAAAGCTTGGTAGAGGAAAAACAGAGTCGGGAGGGGGGTGAATGATATCACAAAGGAAGCGGTCTACACATTTGCAGAAATGAAGAGGCACTTGAGCTATGACAAGGAGGAAAAGATCACTGACAGAAGTGCTTGTCAGGTGCTTGCTAACAGTCGCAAAGAACAGATGTTCATCTGAAGATGGTGGTTTCATACGAGCTAGCATGTGTCCCTCTATGCTTCTTCAACTATGAGAGTGCCACGAGGAAGACCAACAAAGCAGACCAGCGAAAGAAAATAGAATCAATAACCAATTAGATTCTTGGCATACCATGTAGCAATGACGATGCTAACTCAGATAGGATGGTCATGATTCAAGCCCAGAATGAGGCTTTCAGAATCTTCAATGCCTGGGAGAAATAATTACCAAATGGTTGATTCGAGTCATAAAAAATCGTATCTATCAAGCCAGCGTGCTCATACTACTG